>CP129447.1:60022500-60557500 GCA_030445155.1 Quercus variabilis | reverse complement strand
GAACCTCAAAAGAAGAAAATAATGAAGAATGAGGAAGGGACCAGCCATCAGTGTTGCAACATTGGCTATGGTACTCAGGGGAGCAAATGGAGGGAATCAATGGTACTCTGGAAACCTTAGGATGGCGCTATACAAAGGGGAAGTAGGCAACAGTGAAATTCATTCAGCCATAGTCCATTGAAGTAAAAATACTTGAGAAAACTCTGCCAAAAATTCAAAAAGAGAGAAAAGAGAGGGAAAATAGCGTCTGTGATCCTTACACAGCCACTAGAGAACATACTTGAATTCAAGGAGATTCAAACTTCACAAGTCTTAGAGGCTTGAAAAGCCATCCAAGTATGTGATTTTTGAACTTATTTGAACCTTGTAACATGTCCTAGTGAGCATGATGTATCATAAAAAATTAAGAAAATAATGAAGTATTTCATGTTATTTTAAGGACCCCCGATGTCTTTTACATTATTTTCTTTTCTTTTTTCTTCTTTATTTCACTTTTTACTGTTCCTTGTTGTTCAATACACATATGCTTGTTGTATGTTAGTATGTATGTGTTGTAGGATCCGCGCCTTGTGCACCACTTGGTTCGAAATCAGCCCACTTTAACCGCAGTGAACCAAGCCCAGTCCCTTGAAGCATAAAGCATTAGGCTCAGGATCTTTGTTCTTCAACTTGGGCCTGTGTACTTTTTTTTTTTACAAAAAAAAGAACCCACACATTAAGGTGACTTCGTTGGGGACTAGGCAAAGGAGAGGGAAGAAGCAAGACCTTCGTAGAGCATGGCTCCAAAACTAAGGAACAGTAAGGGTACTGATGGAAATTTAGACCCCTTAAACACACAGATTGCGTAGCCTAGATTAATTAGCCAAGTTGTTACTTAGTCAAATTATGCAATTCTAGGTTAAAGCAATCAAATAATCATATCAAGATATAAAGCAACGGAAAATAAATAAACACAAGATATGATCACCCAGGAAACCACTCGGTAAAAACCTGGGGAGGATTTGACCCACCGATCCTCAAGGCATAACAGAATTCACTATGAAAGAATTGAAGTTCTTACAGAAGGACTACAAGCTCCCCGCTCGACTTCCTAATGCTACCCACCAGTAAAACTTCCTGACACGACCATGCGCAGGCTCTGAATCCACGGACTACTTCTTTCTTGAATTCTTCAATCAGCTACAAGCTCCCCGCTTGCTTTTCTTTTAAGTTCCAATGGTTGCAACAGTAATGATCTTCAAGATGTTGAAATTATCTCTACCTTGAAAACCCTAAGTTTTGTGTAAAGGAAGTCTCCTCAAAGATCTCACACGAGATTCACACAAAACAGCAATGTATGAGCAACAAAGCAATATGGACAACCTTCAAAAACGTGGCTAGGGTTTATTTTATATACCTAGGGTAAAAACACAAAAACCTAAACGTTTAATGAAGTAGGGCTGAGTTGGAAAATCTGCAAAAAATTCAACCTGTGCGATTTTCGATCGATCGAGTCTATTCTTCGATCGATCGAGCCAGGCCGAAAGTCCCAAGTATTTCTGTAGCCACTCGATTTCAACTTTACAATATTAAACCAACTTTGAGCAAGTCTAAACAAGACTAAATACAATGTTTTGATCATGGTTTGCCAACATTACAAATTAGAATTCTAAATACATAAAATCCTAAGACCTTAGAACCTAACAAACTCCCCATTTGGCAATCCGTGACAAAACCCTAATTAACAGCTCAAAGTTTTACAAATAAAAAGCCCTTTATAAAGATAATGCTCATAAAATCAAATTCAGCCTAACTACTATCCATCAGTTGCAAGTGTAGACAGCAGCTTAGTTGAATCAACCTGTATATTCCTAAAATACTCAACAAACGCATAAACGCATGTGTGACAGAAAAGAGTAAAACAACAAGTATAATATTCTTGTAAGATTCACACAATCACAAAATAAAGACATATAAGAATGATTAAGTCATAAATATAAATCAATACGAAGTGAATCATAAAGAAACAAGAATCAATAAAAAATAAATGTATATCAATCAATGTTACTCCCCCTAACATGAATATCCCAAAAAAAATATACATAGTGAAGCACCTAGATACAATCTAAAAAAAATATCTCCCTCTAACTAAAAAATCTCCCCTACAAGTCAAAACTCCACTCCTCCTTTTTGTGACGGAATGCCAAAGAGCAATCACAAGTCTCCATCAAAAGGAGGTGGTGAGGGAGAATGAAGACGCGCTAAATCAACTCGAAGAGCACGAATCTCATCCAGCAAGTCCACCAAAATCTGACCATGAGCCTGCTGAACGGTCATGACAGTCTCCAAAGTATGACGAACATCGAAGTCGGCTGAAGGAGGTGGAGGAACATCAGCAGCAGCAGTATCAGCACCAACTGGATCAGGAATATCCTCACCAGCAAGACCTGCAGAAGAAGAAGGAGGAGGAGGTACGCTACTAGAGGGCTCAGACCTAGGGTGTTTAGAACCAGCTCGAAGATGAGTGGCTCTCTGTCTAAGAAAAGACGCACCGATAGGAGCTATCACATGAACAGGCTCAGAGGAAGGAAAGTCACTAAGATCAAGATAAAGAAGAATCCTATGAATGAAAATAGGATGTACAAGAGCATGTGAAGTGGATGAACTTCTATAAACATCGTTCAAAGAACGAAGAAAAAGATGGGGAAAACTGATAGGAGCATCAGTAACTAAGGCATACAAAAATACACACCTCTCAAGAGGAATGGTGTGCACATGAGAAATGGGCCAGATAGAATGACAAGCTATCCTAAAGAAAAGATAATGTAACCCGGAAAGCTCAGTAGAAGTGATCCGAAGATCAGAACCCCACTGGACAGTAGTACCAGTGATGTAAGACAAAACATCGCTCAGCTCGGGAGACTCATCATATGGATAGACAGGATGCCGGACCAAAGGTACCCCTAGAGCATCAGCCACAACCTGAGGAGTAATGGAGTACTCAACGCCTCGTATCCAACTCTTTACTAAAGTGTTGGAATCATAGATGCGGATAGAGATGTTCGAATAGAACTCTCTAATCAAGGCAGAAGGTGGAGGAGGATCAGAAACATCCACCAGAGGTAACCAGCCTCGACGCTCAAAATTTGCCCTAATGGCAAGATCAAGTTCATCTAACAACACAGAACGCTCAGCCCATATTCGTCTCCTAAGGTTAAGCTTATCAAAAATCTCTTGGTTTTTCTCACTCGGAAACCTCTCACGGTCAAAGGAAGGAGGGGATGGAGAAGAAGAAGGAATAGACCTACGGGCTCTAGTTTTCCTAGGCATGATGCTAAGGAAAGGACAGAGACATAAAGAGAAAACCAAAAAAAAATACAAGAAAAACAAAACCAAAGGCAGACTGCAAGTTAGCACAAAAAAAATAGAATTAAAATCTATATGATGCATGAGCAGATACAATGCCATGATGCATGTACTAATGCAGTGAGCAATTAAGTTCAATTGAGATTAAATTGACAAAATTGGCTTGAGCAGGGAATTTTCTTAACAAAAACCCCAAAAATTCAACATCAACTGAAAATTTTTAAAAACAAAATGATGAATTGAGCAACACAAATCACAACACATAGATTATAATGCTTAATTTCATCAATACAACAAGCCAATTTCATCAAATTCTACTCAATTTAACAAAATCCCCAAATCGGATCAATTAGTAAACCCTAGATTTTTCAATTTCACACCAAACTCAAAATTGATCAAATTAAACTATTTAGATCATGTCTACAGCATGTCCCCACAAAAACCCAATGATCAATTGCATAAATTATGGCATGAATCAAAAGAAAAATCCAAAAATGCAAAGTGCGAAAATCGCCTCTTAAAAGCATGAATTTATGCATGAAATGATGAAAAATAAATCAAAAAGAAGGGTAAAAGTGTCTTACTGGCTTGAGGAGAGAGAGATTTTTGCAAAAACTTCGGAAGAAAACGACAAAAACCTCAAATAGAGCTTGCCAACACGGAGAGAGGAAAAAGGTTTGAAAAGTTTTTGAAATAGGAACTTTGAAAAAGTCAGAAAAGTACCTTTTAAAAACCTTTTTCACGATATTCGATCGATCGAAAATTACATTCGATCGATCGAATGTGACAGACTTTTTAGAACAAACTAAGGCACTTTTTCGATTGATTGAAAAACAGGCTGGATCGATCGAAATGGGCAGAGGCTCACTAAATTTTGAAAAAAATCCAGTTTTGAAAGACACAAACCTAAATTTTTAAAACAACTCCTCAAGGCAATAAATTGTAAACACAACATGCATGAGTATGAAATGGAATGATTTTTTTTTTCAAAAACCCAAAATTTGAAACCCAATTTTCTCAAAAACAAATTTCAATCATTCTTCCATTGATTTTTCTCAAGCAGCAAAAATGTTGTGCACAAATCTCAAGATATTTTCAAACTTGGTTGGTCAGACCATAAACACACACACTAGTATGTACAGTGTTTAACAAAGAGTAACTTGTGTAGTGTGTGATACTAGCAAAAACTTGAGATACATGTGAGGTGATATGTGAATGGCAATCAAACACAAAGTCTACACAATTCATCACATAGAATTTAAAAGAGACTATCACCTAAAGAGTTACATCCTATAACTCCCACATCTCCTAGAACAAAAGCTTGCAATCATGTAAGTTTCTTGCATTTTTGCCTTTTATTTGTATGAGATGGCATTCAGCCTAATAGTACACACCGGTTTGAATTAAGTGAATTGGCATCAAGCCTAATAGTACACACCAGTTTTAATTTAATTTGAGGCTGCACCTTATGTTCTTTTTGTGCATGTGCTACATTTTTTCGAGCACAGAATTTTATGATATGCACTAAGGTGTTCATGATTGGCTAGTGAACAGTGGTGAGATGGTTATTTATGCCTTTCTCAAAAGAATCAAGTCCGACAGTTAAATAACATATGACTTCATGATTAAGACAAGGAGATTAAAAACCATACACATCTTTCCCACACAACATGCACTACAAAGTTTCAACTAGTCAAGTGCAATGAAAAAGTTCATCAAAGTTAAACAAGGTACACAGACCATGATATGTGTCACAAGATAGACCAACCTTGTTTTTCAAAAATCAAGACAAATAGTGTCTAACATAATATTTGCTTTCTCCCTTTTTTTATTTATTTATTTATTTATTAAAAGAGAAAACAGATACATCCTAGAATGAAATGCATGAATGTAATGCAATGCAAGTCCTAGAACAAAAACAACAAAAAAAACCAAAGAACAATGGTCACCAAAGAAAAAAGCAATTAAGCACAAGGATTATGTCAGAAAGACTCAGTTAGTTCGAGTCTTTTGCATCCAAGACCTTTTAGATGCACCACGAGCATTGGAGTTCTTATTCACATTCGAGTGATTCCCAACTCTAGGATTGGAATAAAGGTTTAACACCTTTACCAATTCACCAATTAGTGCCATAGGATCTTGTACTTGAGGCACATGCACTTTTGGTTTAGTTGCTCTCTTATCAGCTTGACGCTTGTAACAATTAGGACGAATGTGTCCAGACTTACCACAATAATGACAAACCTAAGCAGGTTTACCATGCATCTTGTCCTTAGATTTGGTAGGCTCCTTAGGTTTAGATTCTCTTAAGTCTACCCTAATCTTCTTAGGTGGTGAAACTTCTACTGGATTAACTACCTCACTCACAGGTGATTTGACAGTTTCACTCACAACCTCACTCACAGAAGGTCCAGAAGAAGAAGCAGGAACAAAATTTGTGGAATGTGGAGTAGAGCCAAGGATGCTTTCAACATATCCCAACCCGGATTTATCTGCAAGATACTTTTGAACATTCAACATGTGATCAAGTTTAGAACTAGCAGATCTAGCAATAGATAAATCATGTTCTAACTTTATCAAGCAAAAGCATGTTCTCAGATTTAACATTATTCAGAAGCTCATTAGCATCAAACAGTTTAACAAGCAAATTTTTCTTTTCAAGCTCTAAAGAGTCAATTTTCTTTAGGCCAAGATCAACTTTCATAGCATCCTTTGCAGTAATTTTGCAAAGTTTGTTATAGGCCTCTTGAAGATCTGCATCTTCAGAGAGTTCCCCATCAGAAGGGTTCTCTTCAGCAGATACGCTTTCACTGACCATAGCAGTAACTGTGAAAGCAATGAAGTTTCCATCCTCGTCACACCCTGACTCATCATCAGAAACCTCATTATCACTAAGGGTTACAGCCATAACTTTACCCTTAGTCTTCAAGAATGTAGGACATTCAGATTTCATATGACCATACCCTTGACAGCCAAAACATTGAGGACCCAAAAAATTATTTGAAGATTGACCAACTCTATCATTTGGTTTTTCAAAATTATTTACCTTAGTGGGATCATTCTTCCTAAAATTTCTAGGTTCAGCAGTGTTGGTACCTCTTGCCTTTCTATTTGTATTCCTAAGAAAGTTCTTAAAGTTTTTGGCAAGATAGGCAATCTCTGTAGCAGAGAGCTCATCATCAAATCCACCACCATCAACATCATCAACTGACTTAAGAGCCATTGATTTGGATTTGTTTACTTTAGGTAGGTCAGACTCATAGGATTGGAGAGATCCTACGAGTTCATCTACAGGGATGGAGTCCACATCCTTGCTTTCAGTAATGGCAGTCACTTTGGGTCTAAAATCTCAGTTAAAGATCTAAGAATCTTCCTAACAATTTTAGGTTGATCATAGATTTCACCCAAATTAAAAGCAGAATTGACAATATCATTCAGTTTAGCATAAAATTCATCAAAGGATTCATCATCAGACATCCTAATACTCTCAAACCTAGAAGTCAATTGTTGCAATTTATTAATCTTAACTGCCTTTGTGCCTTTATGCACAGTTTGGAGGATTTTCCAAGCAATATGAGCAACCTCAACATTAGAGATCCTCTTAAATTCCTCCATAGAAACAGCATTGAAGATGGCATTCATAGCTTTGCTATTGAAACCTGCTGCTTCTTTTTCAGAAGTTTGCCACTCACTCACAGGAGTAGTGGGCTTCTTCCATCTGTATTCAACAGAATTCCAAACCCTTTCATCAATGGATTTAGGAATGCTTTCATCCTTACTTTCCAATAAGTATAGTTGTTCCCATCAAAGTGAGGAGGAATAAATAAAGAGTGTCCATGCTCCATGACAATTGGGGTCAAGGATCAGCTCAGAGATAGAAATCTCAATCAAAAAGAGCTACCCGCTCTGATACCACTTGATGGAAATTTAGACCCCTTAAACACACAGATTGCGTAGCCTAGATTAATTAGCCAAGTTGTTACTTAGTCAAATTATGCAATTCTAGGTTAAAGCAATCAAATAATCATATCAAGATATAAAGCAGCAGAAAATAAATAAACACAAGATATGATCACCCAGGAAACCACTCGGTAAAAACCTGGGGAGGATTTGACCCACCGATCCTCAAGGCATAACAAAATTCACTATGAAAGAATTGAAGTTCTTACAGAAGGACTACAAGCTCCCCGCTCGACTTCCTAATGCTACCCACTAGTAAAACTTCCTGACACGACCACGCGCAGGCTCCGAATCCACGGGCTACTTCTTTCTTGAATTCTTCAATCAGCTACAAGCTCCCCGCTTGCTTTTCTTTTAAGTTCCAATGGTTGCAACAGTAATGATCTTCAAGATGTTGAAATCATCTCTACCTTGAAAACCCTAAGTTTTGTGTAAAGGAAGTCTCCTCAAAGATCTCACACGAGATTCACACAAAACAGCAATGTATGAGCAACAAAGCAATATGGACAACCTTCAAAAACGTGGCTAGGGTTTAGTTTATATACCTAGGGTAAAAACACAAAACCCTAAACGTTTAATGAAGTAGGGCTGAGTTGGAAAATCTGCAAAAAATTCAACCTGTGCGATTTTCGATCGATCGAGTCTATTCTTCGATCGATCGAGCCAGGCCGAAAGTCCCAAGTACTTCTACAGCCACTCGATTTCAACTTTACAATATTAAACCAATTTTGAGCAAGTCTAAACAAGATTAAATACAATGTTTTGATCATGGTTTGCCAACATTACAAATTAGAGTTCTAAATACATAAAATCCTAAGATCTTAGAACCTAACAGGTACCAACGTGTTACCCGCGGCATCTGAGCCTGTGGGAGAAAATGAGGTAGCTTCTAGACAAAGGAATGAAGTACCATTGGTGGAGCAAGAGGTTGTCTCAGGACAGAGGCGTGGGGTGCAGGAGCTAGACCTCATGGCTCGGATGGTAGAAATGATGAAAGATTTGCAATAGGAGATCCGTCTCCTTAAAGAGTGAAGGACCCAGAAGATTAGGGATAATGCCCCCTGTAGTCAACCAAGAGAGAGCCCAACTAAAGGGAGGATCAGCAGTAGGAGGGGGAGATAACCCCCAGTATTTCACATTGGCAGATGTCAATGCCCTTTTGGAACAAGAAAGGGAAAGCTCTCAAGGATCCCTCATTCCCATCAGAACCCTTTGGCAAGCCTTATCCCAAGGGATATGAACTTCCAAAGTTCCAACCTTTTGATGTAAGGAACGGAAGTGCTGTGAAACATTTGAGTAGGTTCATTCACACCATAGGTCCTTATGCAGGGGACAAGGAACTGTGTCTAAGAGAGTTTGCTAAGTCCCTAGTGGATAGAGCATACACATGGTACACCACCTTGATGTTCTGAGTTTTGAAGAGTTTGGTTGTTCTTTGCTGATGGTGTTGCAACCTTGGTGTTTTTGGGAAAGTGAATTTGAGTTTTGCCCGAGGATAAGCAAAAGTTAGGGGTGGGGGAATTTGATGAGAATGCAAATTGTCATATTTTCTCCCTTAATGTTTAGCCTTTTATACTTTATTTGGTGCCTAAATGTACTCATTATTCTTATATTTTGATTTAGGATGCAAATGGAGGCGTTAAGTGCAAAATGTAGCTAATTGGGTGATTTTGGATGACTTTGACATCGCTTCATAATCTGGGCATAGCTCTCTCATCTGAGCTCCGATTGAGATGATTCAAGATGCTATGGAACACCAAGAAAAAAGTTTACAACTTTCATGTTTTGAGTTTTGAGAGATACGGGCTGCATCAAGGTCGAAATTGGGCTTGAATTTGCTGTACCTGCACTGCTGACATTCTGGAATGTTCATTTGCCTGAAATTCTAATACTTGATGCGATTTCTTTTTAGAAGCTTCTAGATCTGGTGCACAAAAATTCTAGCTGGAAAACACAACTTTCCTAGTTATATTAGGACTCTATTTTATTTATTTTATATTTGTCTTTAATTAGTTAGATTTGGATGTTGTTATTTTAGGATAATATTTAGAATATTTTTAGGAGATCTTGTAGGCTTGGAAAAGGGGGAATTAATGTGTATAAAGGGGGAGGAAAAATCAGACTTGAGAGACGTCTCTCTCTCCCATCTTCTTTAACTTCTCTTTTGAGTTTTCATCATGGCCATGCGTGGCTAAAACTTTTATACTTGGTTGAAGGAAACTGAAACCTTAGAATCAATAAAACTGTGAGATTTATGTTGTTTTTATTGTTCAATTTATGCTTTGAATATTAGATGTTCTTCTGTACCTATTTTCATGATTGTCTCATTTAATTACTAGGAGGCCTACTAGTTTACTATTCGTTGCAATCTACTGCTAGGTTAGATATCAAATTCGTAATTGTTTGATCTCTCTAATTTGTGAAACAACCAAGATTTAATGATTTGCTGTGTCAGAAATTATTAGATCTTAGGAAGAACGCTTGACTAAATTAAATACAATTGCTTGTGCTTGTGTTGTTTAGTTTCATCGATCTCTCTAATTCTTAAGGTTGCTGCTAGATTAAACCTTTAGCGCTTGTCTTGGGTTGTTTAGTAATTTGGGTTAATTAGATCACTTGTGTTCTAATTAACTGCGACTAAGAAGAGATAGGAAAATAGTTCCAACGATGAATATTCAAGTGTGAATTGATATATACTTGCATCGATGATCAGTTGTAAAATTCCGACGGTAGATGTTGACTTGGACTAAGGTTTGTTCTTTTGATTGATTTCGATACTTTAATTTGAATTGTTCCTTAGTTGTTTCTCTTAAAAATTTTTTCGTTATACTTAAACCTTTCTCCCCCATCCTTGTTCACATAGCATAAAACTAGGCTAGATACTCTCTGTGGGAACGATCCTTACTCACACCACTACATATATTTTTTTAGGAGTATAGGTTTTATTTTTTGGTTTCCTATGACAACACACCAAATTTTGAAGGAAACAAAGAGGGTATCAGTACCCTAGGCCATGGCGGCTTCAGTAGGAGAAAAGAGGAAGAGACCTAAAGGAAAAGTGGCCAAGGAACCACCTGTGATCCCATGTACTGTAGAAGAATTGAATCATGTTTTAGATAAATGGATTGCAGACAGAATTGTTAGGTCATTCACTGTTTCCAGACCACCTACTGAGGAAGAAAGAAAGAATCCTTTGTTTTGCATAATTCATAATTATGTTAAGCACTCTACTAGGGATTGTTGGACTATCCGTAGGCTTTTTCACAAGAAGCTTAGGAAGGAGACCCTAGAGCTCACTCAGTGGGAACCCGAGGTGCAAAGGAACCCTTTACCCAATCACAAAGGGAAGGGAGTGGTGGCTATGGTGATTCATGGGAACCCGACGGAAGCAGATGAGTCTGAAGGATCCTTCAATCCAAGCACAGTCAGGACCCTTTAATAAAGCCCTAAATTCAGATCATTGTGTAATCAGTTGGGGTTTGGGCTAGAAGCATAAAGGATCGCCACAGAGTCCCTCATGAGTATAGCTGCAGACTTAGGGGTAGAATGTTTCACAGCAGAATCCTATGCTAGCCGACCTTACTTGGAAACAACTAATGCAATAACCTTCACGGATGGAGACATGGAAGTTGAGCATCCAGACCATCGTAGACCCCTTTATTTAATGGCCACCATAAATGGTGTCCAAATCAAGAGAGCACTGGTAGACATAGAGGCATTACTCAACCTTATAGCTTTAAGTACCCTGGAAGCTGTGGGCCTGACTGGTAGGAGGATCCTAGGGGCTCCTATGGAGATAACAAGATTTGGAGGAGTAGCAGAATCGATTGAGGGATATGTGTAGCTGGCCTTAAGGGTGGGCCCTATAGTAGCCCTAACTGGATTCCATATGATTAACTCAGAAGTTTCTTACCATGTTCTGTTGGAATGCCCCTGGCTCCATAAGCATCGTCTCATTCCCTTTACATACCATCAATGTGTTAAAGGGAGATTGAATAGAAGGCCCATAAGAATCCCTGCCAATCCGAACCCTTTCAGCCAAGGAGAAGTGAACATTGTAGAAACAATGTTTTATGACGAGTTAGAACCAAATGATGGGAGTCCCACGCTAGGGACACCAGGAACACTTGTTTTTGAAGAAGAAGGAGGAGGTACCCATGACCTAAGGAACCTCCTGGATAGAAAAAGGCAAAAGAAAGAGACCAGCTTCTTAGGATCTCGGGAATGCATGGTAGTACGGGAGCTTAAAGGGAGGCTAATATATTGTTTATGAAGGTACGCAAGGCCTGAATGCATTGTGCAGGAAGGTCTCGGGCCACTAGATTATATGATGGCTCAAGAAGAAATCCTAAAGGATCTAGACAAGGAAGCATAAATCCAACCCAAAGAGGAATTGGAAGAAGTAAACTTGGGGGCTAGTCTGAAGCTTATCTTCATTAGTAGTCAGTTGACAGCACAAGAAAAAGAATAGTTAGTAGCATTACTTAGGAGGTATGTGGATTATTCGCATGGACATACGATGAGATGCCTGGCTTGGATCCAAGATTGGTAGTCCATTCTCTCAACGTGGACCTAAGGGTCAAGTTAGTAGTTCAACCAGTCAGGGTCTTTCACACTAACATAGAGGCTCAAAAAACTCTGGAAGTCAAGAAGCTACTGGCAGCTGGGTTTATCAAACCAATCCAGCTTCCTAAATGGCTCTCCAACATGGTACTCGTGAAGAAAAAGAATGGCCGAATCCAGTGTTGTGTGGATTTTCACAATCTGAACAAGGCATGTCCAAAAGATGAATTCCCCTTGCCTAATATTGATCTCCTTGTAGATTTAGCTATGGGAAACTCCATGTTTTCATTTATGGATGGATATAGTGGGTATAACCAAATTTGTATGGTTGCTAAAGATGTAGAGAAGACAACATTCAGGACCTCGATCGAAAATTTTTATTACACTGTGATGCCCTTAGGTTTTAAAAATGCAAGGGCCATGTACTAACAAACCATGACAACCATCTTCCACGATATGATGCATAGGGAAATAGAAGATTATGTGGATGACATTGTGATAAAGTCAAAGAACAAGGCAGGACACTTCTAGGTACTTGAACAAGTTTTTGAAAGGTGTAGGAAGTACAAATTGCGCATAAACCCCATGAAGTGTGCCTTTGGAGTGTTTGCTAAAAAATTTCTTAGGTTCTTTGTACATCACACAGGCATAAGTGTGGATTTAGCTAAGGCCATAACCATCGCAACAATGAAAAGGCCAGCAACGGTTAAAGAACTCAAAATTTTTCTAGGTAGGGTCTCTTACATTAGGAGGTTTATACCAGGACTAGCTTCGGTCACAAGTGAATTATCCAAACTGTTAAAAAAGGGAGCTGAGTTCACTTGGGGAATTGAACAGCAGGAAGCCTTTTAGAGGATCCAGCAAATCATGAATCATCTGCCTATCCTACAAGCACCAGTACGTAGGCGACCCTTGGTGCTATATTTAGCATCAAATTCCCAGGCTATAGGAGCCCTACTAGCACAGGAGGATGACAATAGGAATAAGCAACCCATTTATTGTGTGAGTAGGACACTAAAAGATATAGAGACCAAGTACCCTAGGATAGAAAGAGCGTGTCTAGTGGTTATTTACGCATCCTACAGGCTAAAACGGTACTTCTTAGCCCACCAGATCCTCCTAGTGACCAAGTCTCATCCCATAAAAGCACTCTTAGCCTCTCCTAACGGGAAGAATAACACAGTGGTTGGTCTTGCTTTCTCAATATAACATCAATTTGAGGACCTCCAAGGTTGTCAAAAGCCAAGCCATAGCCGATCTGCTAGCCTAGTTCCCAGGGAAAGAAGAGTGTTCACTAAGCGAGGAGATCCCCGAAAAGGTGGCAGTGGTAGAACTCGCAGGAAGGAAGTGGACCATGAGATTTAATAGGTTAGCAACAACAACAACATCAAATGGCTTGGGAATTATGCTAAGTTGGAAGATGGGGATACCATGCCATTATCCTTCAAGCATAAGTTTCCTTGTTCAAATAATGCTGCCAAGTATGAGGCATACTTGACTAGACTGGTCATAGCACTCAACATAGGAGTAAGGCATATGAGGGTTTTCGGAGACTCCAACCTCGTAGTCTCCCAAGTAAAGGGTGACTTCACACTAAGAGAGTAGAGTTTGGCAGCCTACAAAAGTTGGGCATAGAAGGTGGAGCAGAAATTCCAAACCTTCAGTGTGGAGTACGCCCAAAAGAGTGAAAACAGGTTCGCTAACGCACTAGCCGCCCTGGGATCCCAAATACCATTTAAAGGAAAAAGTACTTTGATAAAGGTAAACAAGCAAGAACATTCCATCATAGGGATCCTCAAAAAGGTGTTCCTTGAAGAACTAGAATAGAAAGATTGGAGAGATGAGGTGAAAGGGAAGATAGGAAAATTAGGGCATGAAGGAAGTATCAAAGAACTAAAAGATTACACTTTGATAGAAGGAGAGCTGCATAGGAGGTTGCCTAGAGGGATCCTGTCCAGATGTATCAATAAGAAAGAAGGGAAGCTGAGATTAGAAGAACTGAATAGCTAGGTCAGTGGGATTGCAAAAAGAAATCAGCCTGTATAGAAGGATGTAGCGCATAGGGTACTACTGGCTAAATATGAACAAAGAGGCTACAACTGTACATGAGGAATGCCAAAAGTGTTAGCTTTTAATAGACAAAGAAGAAAGTTATGTTGTGTTTGTGACAGAAGATTGGAGAAGCCCATTCATGGAATACTTGGCTTAAGGGATCCTACCTACTGAAAGGACACTAGCCTACCAGCTTAGGAAACTCGCCGTCAGATACTTCTTGCATAACGAAATCTTGTTTAAAAGAGGGTACAATGGGGGTCCCCTAAGATGCCTGGGGCATAGGGAAGCCAGAGAAGTCTTCTCCGGTGACTGTGGAAGTCACCCAGGGAAAAGAAGACTCTAGAGGTAGTTGTTGTAGTTGGGGTACTATTGACTTACAATGAAAGAGAACTTTAAGGAGCTGGTTAAAACATGTCATGCATGCAAAGTACTTAGAGATGCAATTCATACTCATCCAAATGTGTTGCAAGATATGACCACATCATGGCCTTTCCACACTTGGGGGCTTGAAGACAACCACGGGATTTTCAACATTTCCCCTTGTTTATGGGACAGAAGCCATCAACCCTATGGAGTTAGTCATCCCTACACCAAGAGTAGTACTTGAAGAAATCCAAGAGGGCACAGATGGCATAAACAGTGAAAGGAGGTTAGTAGATCTGGAAGGGCTAGAGGAAGAACGAGAAGTGGCGAGAAGGAGAAGTCAAAGGTACCAGCAGAGGATGGCTAAAGCATATGGACAGACAATACACCCAAGAGCCTTCATGGAAGGGCAACTGGTATTAAGAGTAGCATAGCATGTGAGGAAGAATGTCCCAGGACCCTTCAAATTTGCTCTGAAATGGGAGGGGCCCTACATCATTAGGGAAGCCCACGATAGTGGAAATTACTACCTCACAAAGGAAGATGGGATTGTCCTAACGGACCCTATAAATGAGAAGTGGCTAAAACAGTACTATGCGTATAAGGGGGAGATTTTAGTATACCGAGGCCCTTTTTGCCACTCTCCAATCTGCTAAGTGTTTCATCATTCTTTGCATCTTTTATCATGAGCTTTATTTAGTTTTTTTTTAAGGAGCCCACAATAGAGGGACATTCTATGATCTTTACTATCTTTGTCAATCCTCCTATGCTCATTAGTATGGCAATTATGTTGTATTTCAATGGAATCTTCTTTTCTTCTGAAAAAAAAAAAAAAAATAACGAGCTGCAGCTAAAATATACAATTTCATAGCCCAAATGTGGGCAAGTTTGGGTGGGGTACCTAGGCCAGCGCAAAAAAAAAAAAAAAAAAAAAAAAAAAAAAAAAAAAAAAAAAAAAAAAAGAAAAAGAAAAAAGAAAAAAAAAGGGTAAGGTAACTCACACCACCATTAGTTCAAGTACATGGTCTAGGACTGCGGATAGGAATAAGTGCCCGGGGTACCCAGCCTAATACTTGTTCCAAAACAGGCCTGCATGGTTCGTGACTTGGGGCTTTAAAAAAAAAAAAAAGTAAGGTACAATGTACCCAGTTCAGTTCTTGCGCGAGAACACAACCACTAGGGTACGTGGTCTAGGACCTACTGCAAGAATTTGTAGGGACCATGGTCTAGGACTCAATTAAAAAAAAAAAAAAAAAGATCCACATATTACCATAAAAAAAGAAGAAGAAGTCAAAAGTAGTTTTCAAAAAAGAGAAATAAAGATAAACTTATACAACCTCAATTTTCTGAAAGAAAAAAGGTGGGAGGGGGGGGGGGGGGAATAAACTTATACATTTGAACTACTAAAAAAAAAAAAAAAAAAAAAAGAGGAGGGAAAGGAACTAAGGTATAAGGCCGGTCAGCAAAGAGCCTCCTAAGGGAATTGCGGGAACAGTTAAGGAAGAAAGAACCAACTGCTTCTTAACTTTCAAATATTGCAATGCCTTGTGAGCACGAGCTAAAGCCTACTCAGCAGCAGTAATTTCAGCATCAAGGTCCTTGGAGGTTTTTCTCTAGAATAGTATGTGGGCTAAGGAATACAAGTACTCTAGCAAAAAGGATAGATTGAACTTGGCTTCTATGAGATCTTGCACCACTCCCATCCACCCCAAAAGCCTTTCCTCGGATAAGGAGTCAAGAGAGGAATCCTTTAAGGAAATTAGCACAGCACATAAGAGCTCCATTAGGATGTTGCCCAGGAATACGCTTCCCTTGAACCCACTAGTTAAGTCCCCATGGGCTTTGAATAGTCCCTCCAACAATGGTAGACCTTTAACAGGCATAGAGAATCGCAAAAAGTTGCCAAAAGGAGGCCCAAAATGATGAAAATGGCTCGCAAGGAAGCTGTTGAACTCCAAGGAATCAAAGCGGGCCAGGAAAGCAAGGAGCCCTGAGTCGGGATCTAAGATAGTCATCTCTTGAGCTTCCTCTGTTGTCATGTCTCCACCCTTAGGGATTGGAGGACTTTCAATCCTCTGGATGGTCTCGAGGATCCTTGTCTGAGCCTTAACAACCTAGACATTGGGAGCAGGTTCCACAACTTCTTTAGTAACTATAGGCTTAGGATCCTTGGCACCTGTGTCAGCACTTGTGAAAGCAGACAGAGTAAAAAAAAAAAAAAAGGAGAGAAAGAGGAAGAAATAAAGATGGAGGGGAAAGAGAAAGCCAAAGAACCAGTATTTGCCCCCTATGGTAGAGCCTCTTTCTGATATGGGGCAGCCACATCAGCTATCAAGTGTCACAGTTTTAGTTGGACTAGGAGTTTTCACGGGCTTAGGATCCTAGGGAATAAGAGGCTGGAGAGCTTTAGGGTCTTGAACGGCCAAGGAAGCAAAAGGTGGAATGGGCTGGGCATCCTTAACTGCCTGCCTAATTTCCTCAGCTACACCACCATCAGGGGCTCCTTCTCCATACTTGAGGCAGTAGTGGCTAAGCTGCCACCACTTTTTTCACCAAGGCACCACTAGTCATAGGAGGAGGCACCTTGACCTGTAAAAGAAAAAAGGAGCAAGAAGAAGTAAGTGGCAAAACAAAAAAAAAAAAAAGTACATAGCACCAAAGAAAGAAAGGAAGCAAACAATAAAAAAGACACAAGTGAAAGAAGGCCATACCACATCATCACCAGAAGATTTGCTTTTAGCTCTCTTAGGGTTTGACTTACGCTTAGATTGCAAAAAAGGAGCGACCATTCATCAGTTAAAAAAAAAGGGGAAGGGAAACACAACAAAACATCAAACCAGGATAGGCAAATGTCAAAAAAAAAAAAAAAAAAAAAGAAGAAGAAGGAGGAGGAGGAAAGAGGCCTTGCCCTTCTCTCTCTCTCTCTATAGATTCTTCAATAGTCTTTAGTCTATTACGGGTACGCCCAAAGGGTTTTAGGGAAGACTGGGGTGTGATGTTAAAGGACCCCAAAGAACCATGGGCTGAAGAACTCACAGGAACCTAAAAGACAGAAGACTTTACCTTAGTCTTCACTTTGATTTTTGGAATTAAAGGATGGCCAACTTCCTTTCCCAACTTTAGGGGGGTCAACTCTCTTGAGCTCCTCAAGAATAACTAGCTGCTTATGAGACTTAGCAGTTTTCCTCTTCTTAGTCTTAGGGCCAGCCTTAGTACCCTCAACGTTTTCTTCAATCTTAGCTCTCTTGACAGCTTCCTGCTTGATCTTCTTCTCCTTACCTTTGCCTACAAGAGTTGTAGCACCAATTGCCTCTACCACCTTTCTCTTGATTGGCACACTAGAAGAAGTACCCACAATAAGGTCACACCCTGACCAAGTATCAGGAAAATCATTCGCATAGCATACCCAATCACCCCTAGAGGCATGCCACTCTGCAAATCCTATTTTGTTGCTTATTGCAGCAAACACAATGCCAGCAGTGGGGAGGGCCTGGCGCTTTTTGAAAGTAGGAGTAGGGAAAAGACTAGGATCAAAAACCCTGCCAATCTTGCTAGAACCAACAAAGTCCAAGAAGTACTTTTGAACTCTTCTCCAATAACCAACAAAGCCATAGGAAGCAAAGACTCCTCGCTGGGAGTTTGGCACCATAAACTGAGGGCTCCTCCGTGACCAATAAGAAAAGGCCTGGAGCCTTAGGAACGGATCCAGGGAAGGGAGAGAAGGCACTACCTTTTTAAACACTGGTGGGATGTCCTAATCAAAATCAAATTTCCTGAGTACCTAGTGTGTTGAGTAGTAAGTGTACTTGGGACCACTTGATAAAGGCACTGGAAGCCATGAGGGACTAGTACAAGCTAAGTATGCCAAACTGTCTTCGTCTCCCCAATGCAGATCAAAGGTATTCCCTGGGGAGTGAAGGAAAGAAGCCAACACAGAATTACAGGCGAACACAGGACTAAACTCTCAAGGAGAACGCCAACTTAAGTGCCCTGCTTGATCGAACAGTTCCACCAAATTAAGGCTACCACCCTTTAAGTTAGACCAACGGAAGATGATGGGGTGGCTATCAGTAGAACTGCCACATTGACCCTTAATCACGTTTGGGGATCCCTGGAACTTATCTTTCACATATTTCAAATTCCTACACTTCACCAAAGTGACAGAAGATTGATCCTACACGAACACTTGAAGGATAGCACAGTGGAGGGATGAAGTAATAGTATAGCAAGAGTTGCCTTTAACCTCGTCCCCATGAAGCAAATCCAATTGAGAATAAACATGGCCTAAAAACATGGGGGCTAAAGGATACTAAGCACCCCGGGCCAATTTGATTGTTAGAGGAAAGAAGACAGACTTAATCCCATACCTGGGGAACTCACTGAATAAAAACTTACTAAGCCATAGTGTTAGGAACTCGGCTTGCCTAACTGCCTTGTCTTTCTCTCAAGAAAGGTTCATGACCCACTTACCCATCTTGGTCGGTTTCCCCCCAAAAGAGGCAGTATGCTCACCAAAGTGACTAAAAATTTTGTCCTCAATCTTGAGATCCTTACTGGAAAGGCTGATATCAAAATGATTCTCGCCACCAAACACTGGGAGGAGGAAATTATTAATCACATCCTCCAAAGTGATGGTGAGCTGTGCATCAAAGGTGGGAACTGTCACTACAGATCAAGTCCAATTAGGTATTGGGGTAAGGGTTCAACTGTAGGTTCTTGGGATTCATTTACTTGTAACCGCTTGATTTGATAATAGTGGAGTTTCGGGAGTAGTGATCTGAAAATCATCCGGTGGGGTTTTTGCCGTGAGTTTTTTCCCCATTTGTAAACAAATCACCGTGTCATTTAATTTTCGCTGCATATTTAGTTATTTGGTGATTTTTTTGTATTACCATGTGTTTGCATAATAATTTGATTAATTAATAACTTGGCTAATTAATTATTTAATTAATTTCTATCACAAGGGGTTAATTCAGTTTGTGGCCGATCAAGTGGTATTAGAGCAGGCACACTCTGATTAGGTTTTAATCTTTGCTGTGTTTGATCCATTGACCCCTGTTTGTCATGGATAGAGGATAGTTATTAATTATACCTCATTTATTTGATGGGACTAATTATGCATACTGGAAGGTACGCATGAGCACTTTTTTGCAGTCCTTAGATGAAAAGGTGTGGCAAGCTGTAGAGATTGGCTAGACTAAACCAAAGGAAGTGCCGGCTGATTGTGATAAAGCCAAGATCAAGGTGGCAAACTTCAATAGTTGGGCATTGAATGCATTGTTCAGTGCGGTCACCAATGAGGAGTTCAAGAAGATATTCTCAACTGAAACTGCTAAGAAAGCATGGACCATCCTCCAAACAACCTATGAGGGCACAAAGGCTGTCAAGGATTCAAAACTTCAGAGGCCTACAACAAGTTTTGAAGAAATAAAAATGGAGGAGGATGAGTTGTTCAATGAGTTCTATGCCAAGCTCAAGGACATAGTGAACTCAGCCTTTAATCTGGAGGAAACCATCCTTGAACCCAAGATTATAAGGAAGGTGCTCAGATCTCTACCCGAGAGATTCCATGCGAAGATTACTGCTATAGAGGAATCAAAGGACATTGACAAGATTCCTTTGACTGAGCTGGTTGGAAACTTGCAGACCTACGAGATAGGATTATCTAGGATTGGCAAGTCGGGTAAAGGCAAGAGCATGGCCTTGAAGGCAAAGAGTAGTGACACAGATGAGTCTTCAGATGATGAAGATTCCAAGATGAAGTCCTACATTACAAGGCAATTCAAGAAGTTTATGAAGAATGCCAATGGGAGGAGCTTTGACAAGGACCACAGACAATCTAGTTCTTCTCAGTTTAAGAGCCAAGACAAAAGGAAGAAGGATGTTAAGGATGGCGGTCAGTACACTGTTCCTGCAGGACCAAAATGTTTTAGATGTCATGGATTTGATCACATGAAGCATGAATGCCTTACATATCTCAAGAGCATTGGGAAGAGTAAGGCACTTACTGCAATCTTGAGTGACACTGAGCCTGAAGATGATTCCGACAATGAGGATGACGGAATCTTAAATGCCTTCACTGTTGCAGTCAATCCTACTAAAGGGATTGTTGAAGAAGTGGATGAAGAAGAAGAACTGGTGGAGTCCAAATTCGAAAAGATGGATGATCAAGATGATATCTATTCAGCCTATGAGAAACTATACAAGCTCTCTGAGAAGCATGAGAAATTGTATAGGCTGGCCACCAAGAAGCTCAGTGATGTGGAACTTGATCGTGAAGAGTTGTCCATAAAGTTTGATGAAGCGAATCAAACTATTGGAGCGCTGAAATTTGAGAACAATTTCTTGGCTGAGAAGACCAAGAAGCTTGAAGTGGAGCTGTCTCAAGTCAGAGCTTAACTGGAGAGGACTTCAAGTGTAAAGCTTGATGAGATGCTCAACATTGAGAAATCTGCCTCGGATCGAACAAGTTTAGGGTATGGTCTTTCTTCCTCTAACATTGCTTCTACTAGTGCTACTGTTTTTGTTTCTCCTGCTAATAACAATGAAATTGAAAACACTGATAATAAAACTGAATTAGCTAGTGAGAACTTAGACAAGGGTAAATATATCTTAGGAGCATCCCTTAAGCAGGATAAGAAAGATGTTAAAAACCCTAGGGCAAAGAAGGCTAAATCTTAAAAGCCTAAACAAAAGAAGCAGCATCTCTGTCATCATTGTGGAGTTGCCGGTCATACTCGACCAAATTGCTATAAATGGCTAGCCACTCAATAGAGCAACGGCATGATCGCGTCTGGAAGCCAGAATCAGCTACAATCCTCTTTTGCTCCTCCTGGTGATCTTCTTAAAGCCCTTATGTTCCTTTCAAACTTGAACGGTTTCAATTCTTCCCCCTCACTGCCGGTTCAAGGGTTTAATCAAAGGAAAGGTTCTTCCAAGGTGTGGAAGAAAAAGGACTCTAAGTGATTTCATCACTTTCTTCTCTCTTCTTATTTTTCTTGTTTGTTGCATTACTTGTGTGTTTTGCATTTTTGTTGAGTCAGTCTAGTTTTATATTTTGTTTTGTTTAACATGTTTTTGTGTGTTTACTTTCAGTTTTGTTTATTTTGTTTTTGATATAAAAATAAAAAAAATTGAAAAAAATCAGAAAAATACAAAAAACAGTGTGTGTGTTTGTGTACTTTGGTACTTGTGTACCTTGGATGGCCATTAAAACAAAGTTTCTAAACTTTGTATCTTGTGTAGCTTAGATGAGCATCTCTATGCATAACTAAGAAAATGAGCTTTGTGGCTCTTGTTTGTGATGAGTAAGATTAAATTATCTCTTAAACTTAACACTCGTATCACTCTTTTTGACAGGTAGGACTAGAAAATCCTAAGAGAAAGGCATAAATAACCATCTCACCACTGTTACCCGCCAATCATAATATGACACCTGTATGCTTCGACATAGCAAAAGTGCAGTGTCAAAGACATTCGTATGCTTCGGCATAGCAAAAGTGTGATGTCAAATGCTTAACATCTTAGGTATTTCTTTTCTCTCTTTGTATGCTCATGCATGATATGCTAAAATAAAAGAAAATATGCAAAGAAAAATAAAAGAAAATATGCAAAGATAAATAAAAATCAAAAAGATAAAAAATGCATTAAATATGATTGCAAGCGTGTTTTCTTGGAGATGTGGGAGTTATAGGATATATCTCGAAGGTGATAGTCCCCATCAAATAGTTATGATTGTGTGTGAGTTAAAGTTATTTTCTCGTATCTCAGATTGTCATAACATGTATACACATATGCAATATTGCGATGTTTTTCACACACAACACGCAATATTCTTTGCTACTTTTGATACACGTGCAGGTACAATGTGATTTGGCTATCACAAGTGTTTACATGTGCTAATGTATGCTCACTAAACTGTCTTGACTCATTTTTGAAATATAAAATTAGTTAGACTTGTTTAGTGTGTGTGTGTGTGTGTGTTTTTGAGAATCCATGTGCTTAAAATTTTTGTTGAGAAATGATTTTGAGAGCTTACTATGTTGTTTGGATCTTTGGTTGAGATGCTTGATAGATTGCATTCATGTCTGTGTTTTTCTCTTCTTTAAAAACTGGTTTTAAAAACTGGCTCAACACCTCGTCTATACCTTGTCATCTGTCGAGCTTTTTAAGCCTTTTTCTTATCGCAATCTTGACACATCCTCGACACCTTGTGGATTGATTAAGAAAGTTTCTTCTCGATACCTTCTCGATACCTTGTCGATTGATCGAGCTTCTGTTCTTTGAAAGTGACTCTTGAATCTCGATACCTCTCGACACCTTCATCTGTCGATGTTCATTTTCTCGACACCTACCTCGACAGCTGTCTCGACACCTCTCGATACCTCATCTGTCGAGAATTACTGAAGGTCCTATATAAGCTCCTGTCGCAATCCAGTTCTCATTTTCTCGATCTCTCTTGATCTATCTACGGCTGTTTATCTCCCTAAACCCTTTTTCTTACTCAAAATCCTCAACTCACGTGATTTTCGGCCCTTCCTTGCTTCAAATCACTTGGTAAGATCTCTTTTTCCTTCATCATTCATGTATTTCATGTTTTGAATCTTAGGTTTTGGGGTTTTTGAAAATTTTTGGGGTTTTTCAAAATTGATGAGTTTTTCTTGAAATTTTGGGATAGGTTTTTATTTAAATGGATTCAAAATTTTATGCATTGCATCACATTTGAATTAGAATGGTATTTCCATGCATTTAGATGTGTGAACTATGCTTTGTGTGCTGGTAGGTTTGGATTGGGCTGAGTCCATGATGCTTTTTACTTTGCATGTCACATGTTCATGCATTCCCCATGCATCGTACTCTCAATTCAATATATTTGATATATTTGAACTGTGTTGGAACTTTTTTGATTGTCTCCTTCTTTCTCTCTCTTTCTGTTTACGTTAGTAGTGTCTATGGCACCTAAGCGTAAATCCACTCCTGCTCGGAACCCTCTTCGTTCTAGAGCTTCCTCCTCTTCTGATTCTATTCCTCTTAATCTTCGGTTCCATGATGATAATGCTCACAAGGCATTCTCAGAGAACTTCTCTAGACGAGGTGTTCATTTGGAACGCCAAGTCATTTTGGCAGACTTCGTCGACACTGACCTTCCCTCTGTCATTCACAGTAGGGGATAGGAGTCACTGTGTGACATCCCGGTCACTTGTCCTCTCATGCTCATTCAGGAGTTTTACTCCAACATGCACGGGATTGATCATTCAGTACCTTTCTTTTTACTCGCGTTCGAGGTACGCGCATCCCTATCACATCGCAGCTAGTTGCGGATGTGCTTCGGGTTCCTAGGATAGAGTTTCCTGACTATCCTTCTTGTGAGCGTCTAAAGACTGTGTCCAAAGGTAAGCTCATTTTTTATTTTTGTGAGCATCCTGCTGATTGGGGTGAGCATCAGTATACATCATGTCAACCTTTTGCTAAAGGCCCTGGATTTTTAAACATGGTGATGACCTTTGTACTCCATCCACTATCTCACTACAACTCCATCAAAGAGCCTCGTGTTCGATTTTTGTTATCTCTTCTTGAGCATCTTACTATAGATTTTCTTTCTCATTTCATTCTTTCTATCATTGATGTTCATTTAGATTCAGTGTCCCGTGATAAGCTTATCTTTCCTTCTGCTATCACAAGAATTTTACGCCATTTTTCTATCCCTTTTCCTGTGTTTGACCACTTCACACACATTTGTGCCATAGACGCTGCTACTGTAAAACGTAGTGCAACGCAGTTTAGGTCGAGACAGCCGGATTCCACTCCTTCCTCCTGTTCTGCTCCATCTAGATTTGCTCCATCTACATTTGCTCCTTCTTCCTTTATGGGCGATGTATCTCTCGGAGACATCATGGCGCAGTTGTAGCGCATGAATGCTCGCCTTGATACGCTCTCTACCGAGTTATATCAGGTGAATGTTTGTGTTGGTCATATTGCACGACGGCAGGAGACCATGGGTGGTTTTGCTCCTGAGGCTACTCCTTCACCACCTCCTCTAGTGGCTTCTGATTTGGAGGATGATGATGATAGTGGTGATGACGGTGGCACTTCGGATGATGATAGAGATGTTAGCTCTACTGATGAGATGTCTGCTTGAGACTCTTACTCTTTGTCACTCGTGACAAAAAGGGGAGTAGTTTTGGATATGAGAGTAGTCATCTTAGGGGGAGAGTTAGTATAAGACATTTTTGTTAGGGGGAGTGTTGATGCTTGAGGGATGTAGTGAGGTTTTGATATATCTTGTCTTTTCTTTCTTTTTAGATACATTGTTCTTGTATATGAGGTCTTGTGACCAGTTTTTACATACATTGTACTTATTTTCTTTATATGTGAATGTATGTTTCTTTTACCTGTCTCTACATGTGTTATTTCTTTTCTAACTTTATACACATGTTTCTTATACTTGTATGCAATCTATTATTTCTGTTTTACATAAAGATGCCTTGATAAGTTTTGTTTAAAGTGTTTCAGAAATACAAGTTGTCAAAGTCTACTTGCCATAAATTCTCTTCTTGCAAAATTTTTCAAGGGTTTGTGATATGATAGATTTTATTGTATTCAACAAGTGAGTATGAGTTGAGTAATTTATGACTTTTCTCATATGTTCATTTGTTTGTTGTGGTTTTGTCACGGATTGCCAAAGGGGGAGATTGTTAGGA
Source organism: Quercus variabilis (assembly GCA_030445155.1). NCBI lineage: Eukaryota > Viridiplantae > Streptophyta > Magnoliopsida > Fagales > Fagaceae > Quercus > Quercus variabilis. Next base: position 60,532,514 of record CP129447.1, on the reverse strand, counting down.
CATATATGTTTTCACTTATTAAGAACATATGCCATTTGTTTATATAAATTGACTAATCCTTTGACAAAACACACTCTACTTGTAATTAGGTAGTTCTAGGTGTTTTTAATACTTCAAGAAACAAGGTTTCAAGATTAAGTGTTGAAGTCATCAAGTCTGTCCTAGAAAAACAAGCTGAAGTGCAATTTCATTAAAGCTCGACACCTGCTCGATAGCTCCTCGACATTATCTATCGAGATTTATAAAATCAGATTTCTGATCAGATTTCTTAGGATCCGTGAATGTGTTTTTGGGCTTTCTTTTCTCCTAATCCTAGATAAAAGGATTATTTTAAGAGCCGTCAAATTGTACACAAGTTGCACAAGCACTAAGCAAACTCTGTTCAAGCAATTTGTGATAAAAGACAAAGTTCTTGACCTAGTTCATCTTCTCTGAAGAAGTTGCTGTGTATTTGTACCAAAGGGTTTTGTGACCAAGCATCTTCCTGATCTTCATTGTGTAGGATGAACTGAAGAACTTTGCAGCCAACCTCTCCTTCAAGTTGGTGTTGAAGTCGCGTACTGGGATCCGCGCATTGGTTAGTCACGTACTTGGGAGCCGTGCATCAAAGGTGGGAACTGTCAGTACGGATCTAGTCCAATTGGGTATTGGGGTAAGGGTTCAACTGTAGGTTGGTAAGGTACTTGGGATTCCTTTACTTGTAACCGGTTGATTTGATAATAGTGAAGTTTCGGGAGTGGTGACCTGAAAATCACCTGATGGAGTTTTTGCTGCGAGGTTTTTCCCTATTCGTAAACAAATCACCATGTCATTTAATTTTCGCTGCATATTTAGTTATTTGGTGATTTGTTTGTGCTACCACGTGTTTGTATGATAAATTGATTAATTAATAACTTGGCTAATTAATTAATTAATTTCTATCACAAGGGGTTGATTCAGTTTGTGGCCGATCAAAAGCTTTTAAATTTTGAATAAAAGAAGAGCTCTCCACGTATAATGCTTTAGTACATATAGTGCTTGCTTGTTGTCAAGCACTTCCTTTAGTATTTGAATATGCTTTAGTATATATAATGCTCTCCACGTATAATGCTTTAGTACATATAGTGGTGAACATTGACTATTTAAATGGGCTTGGGAAAAAAAAATATCGGTAGTCAAATGGGCTTGGCCATGAGAAAATAAACTTATTTGTCTCTTAATTATTTTATTGGGTTTCATAAAATAAAAATTATTGGGTACTAAAGTGTACTTTGTCATGACTTAAAAATAATCTAGAAACTCAATAGCTATTGTTTTTTTAGAATTTAATCTTTTTTATTTGTATTATGAAAGTTATGTTATAAAAAATACTATCTATATTTGTTTTGGACTATTTTAGTTAATTTTTTATTTTTATTAATTTGATGTTTTTATATATATTTAAAATAATTATTAAATTAATTATGACGTAATCACAGTTTGACCCCAGTTCGACTTCAAAAACCTTGAACCTCTCCCTTTTATGATTCAATGAACGGTCTGGGTCTGAAAACCTTAAAAACAACAACTACAAAACAAAACTTGTAAAAGAAACATGCTATAAACTGGAAGCAATGAAATAGGAGAAATGTGTATGTCATGATGCATAGGGCTGTCCATGGGTCGGGCCGGGTCGGGTTTGTGCCTAACCCGGACTTGACCTGCTCAAGTCGGGTGGGAGAGAATCAGACCCACAACCGACCGCCGATCACCACGGGTCGAGTCAGTCGAATTCTAAAAAACGATCGGTCGGTTCGGTTGAAACCGACAAACGGCAGCGACGAGCATGGGAACGAAATCACGTTAGATCTGGTTGGAGGAGAGCAAAAGGTCACCGATCTGACTTAAACATCGCCGGATCTAAGCCAAAGTTTTCGATCTGAGCTTACACGTCAACGATTTGAGCTTAAACGTCACCGATCTAAGCAATTTTTTGAAAAATATTGCCGGATTTGAGCTAAAATCATCGGATCTAAGTGAATCTGAGATATATCGTCGTCGGATCTAAGTGAATCTGAGAAATATCGTTGTCGGATCTAAGCAAAAGATGGGTAATCATCGCCAGATTGAATGGGGGAGGCTTTCATTTGAAGTGTTGGTCGGGCGGGTCGGGTGGCTGTGATTTTAGAGGAGAAAACCCCCCACTCGACCTGCCGAAATCGGGTTTGGAGGGTTGAGACCCGCTGCCGACCGCCAGAGTCTTCGGATCGGGCGGCGAGCGGGTCGGTCCAGGCGGATTTTTCGGTTTGGGCAGGTGACCAGGTCACATGGACACCCATAATGATGCATGAACCTATGACCCTAAACATCGGAAGTATTAATGCATAGGCATAAAGAGTGATCATGCATAAGCACCTTTTTTCACCCACTCTTTACGAGTGTTTTGGGTGAGAGCCTTAAATGGCGGGGTAAGACCAACATAACTTTCAAACCTTGGTGTGAAGCTAGCAAGGCATAGTGATATGTTCTTCAACATTTCCATAACGTCTCCAATGAGATGTCCCTCACTATCTCCCTTAGCTTATGCCCCCTTTGGTCTTCTCTTTGAAATTTCTTGGCCACGCAAAGAATTAGCCTTCTTGAGTGCATAAAGCTTTAAACAATTCGGCCTTGTGTGCCCTTGTATGCCACAATGATGACACACATGCTTCACTTAAGGTCCCCTTTGATTTTTGGGTAATGACTTCCTTTTTTCCTTTGGTTTTGCACCAATGATTCTTTTTACAGCAGTAGGGGTCTCAATCTCAGGCTTTACTTCTTTTAGATTCTCTTCATTCTTGGCTGATACGAACCTTACTTCCTTCTTGGGTTTACTGCTAGAACTTCCTTCTCTGATATAGCCCAAACCGATCCTATCATGTGAAGGTTTTTGAGAGGACAGCACGTTGTCAAGTTTCTTGGTGGAGATGCACTCAACCTTGACATTAGCTTGAATAATTTCAAGTTCAAGAAACTTGATCTTAGAGTAAGCTTCAACCAACTCTCCCTTAAGTTTTTCTACTTCACAATTTGCTTCCTTGTGTTGCACAAGTATACACCTATGCTTTTCTTCAGCCTTTTTCATCTTTTTCACAGCAAGGTTAGCAACTTTGGCGTATTTGCCATAATCTTCCAGCAGAGAATCATATGCTTCTTGAAGGTTGTTCTCCCCTTCATTTTGGCACACATCTTCATCTTTCGATTCTTCAATTTCCTCATCCTCAGAAATATTACCAAGTTCATGAACCAAATTGATCAAATTATCCTTTGAATCAACGGAGGCAATAGCCATAAAGGCCCTATAATTTCCTTCACTGTCACACTCTCCTTCAGTGTCTAAATTTAAGTTGTCAGAATCACTAAGGGTAGTGGCAAACACTTTACCCTTCCATCTCAAATAGTTGGGACACTCCTTCTTAAGATGTCCATGACTGTTGCATTCGTAGCACACGATACCTTGAGGGGATTGAGAGTCCTTCCCATCTCTCTTCTTGAATTCCATCCTGTCACCTGTGGAGAATGAAAACTTCCCTTTGTTGAACGGTTTCCCATTGTTCATCATCTTCAAAAAATTTCGGAAGTTCTTTGCAAGGAATGCTACCTCCTTTTCTACATCATCTTCTTTTGAGGAGTCATCCATTCTCTTGGTGATGGTTTTGAGAGCAAGAGATTTGCTTGTCTTGTGAGAAGGCAGTCCCAGGTCATATGTTTGGAGAGATCTAATGAGTTCTTGGACTTTGATCTCATCCAATCTTTACTTTCTTCTATAGCAGTAACCTTCGCACGGAAGCTCTTTGGTAAGGACCTCAAAATCTTTCTCACCACCTTAGCATCCTCAATCTTCTCTCCGAGATTGAGCTTAGTAATTACGATTTCATTGAGCTTCCCATAGAATGAATCAAAGGACTCATCGTCTCCCATCTTGAGCTTTTCAAATCTGGTGGTAAGCATTTGGAGTTTCGTGTCCTTGACTTTCTTGATACCCTCATAGGTAGTATCAAGAATCTTCCAAGCTTCCTTGGCAATCTCCACATGTGATATCTTGTGAAATTTATCAGTAGACATACCACAGAATATAGTGTTAATAGCCTTACTGTTCGTATTAGCCAAAGCAAGAGCTGCCTTGTCCCATTCGGACTTAGCTGTCATGGGTTTAACATACCCATTCTCAACGGAGTCCCATACCAACTCATTTATAGCACACAAGAAAGCCCTCATACGGACCTTCTAAAACGCATAGTTACTCCCATCAAAGAATGGTGGGGCATTGAGTGATTGTGATCAGTCCATCACAAAAGGGTCAAGGATTACACTCAGGTAATTTAACCACAGTGAGTGTACCCGGTCTAATACTAATTAAAAGCTCGAAAATGTGTTAAAAACACAAGAGCTATTTGAACCCCCAAATTAAATATTACGGCTCGATAGATTTTACTCTAACTTATACTAAGTGTGAAATAGAGTAAATGTGAGTGGATAAACAAATAAACTACTCTAACCCATAATCAATATAACACAGCAGTAAACTGAAAGGTAAAAGAGTAGAGAAGAAGAATGCAAACACAAGATAACATGCCGATGTGTTATCGAAGAGGAAATCGAAGTACTCAGCGTAAAACCTCTCTGTCGCTCCCCAAGTGGTAATCGATCCACTAGACAATCAGTTGGGATACACAAGTAGCAAGAGACCTTCTAAGCCTAATCTACCCAATGCATCTAAGCCCTCCAAACTCCTACTCCAACAAGGCTTCTCGGAGCTGTATTTTGTCTAGCTCTCTGGATCTCGCAATACGCCCGATTGCATCCGCCAAAACTTGGCTTCTTCCAATACTTCCCAGCAGCACCAAAACCTCACTTGACACTCTGAAAGAGTATGATAAGTGTTTGGACTATCAACCTCTCAAGTGTATGGAAATGGAAAGGTAGGAGTTGAGGGAAAATCCATAATGAATTATATAGAGAATTGTGGGTATAACAATATCTAACTCTCAAGGTTTGTGGCTAGGGTTTTATCTCAGAAACACTTCTCAACATCTGTGGATAATGTAGGTATATATAGTGTGGGTACAGATAGTATGTATCAAAAATGACAGTTCAGCAAAATAAAATGTTTTGTGGGTATCTCACGGTAAGACCTTACCCACGAGACACTGGCAAACACCAGCTTTCTCCATCCTATCCTGACTCTTCGCATTCCAGTCATATACATGACACATGCATCACTTCGCGGGAATCTTACTCGCGAGCTATCCGCGAAAATAGTTTTAGTCTTCACACTCTGTCTCTCTCACACAACCCTTACAATGAAATCCCACAAATAAAACAAGGCACATAAGGTTGAATATAATTATAATCAAATTTGGCACGAAATTAAAACCAACATAAAATAGTTGTAAATTACAACTTTACAAAATTGATAATGACGTGGACACTGATGTGGCTCAACTGTGATGAGTCTTCACACTCTGTCTCTCTCACACAACCCTTACAATGAAATCCCACAAATAAAACAAGGCACATAAGGTTGAATATAATTATAATCAAATTTGGCATGAAATTAAAGCCAACATAAAATAGTTGTAAATTACAACTTTACAAAATTGATAATGACGTGGACACTGATGTGGCTCAACTGCGATGAGTCTTCACACTCTGTCTCTCTCACACAACCCTTACAATGAAATCCCACAAATAAAACAAGGCACATAAGATTGAATATAATTATAATCAAATTTGGCACGAAATTAAAGCCAACATAAAATAGTTGTAAATTACAACTTTACAAAATTGATAATGACGTGGACACTGATGTGGCTCAACTGGAGTGAAGTAACAATAAATGTTACACTTTAACTTTTAGTATATTAGTTGCGGATCCGTGCGTTGCGCGTGATAAATTTTTTTATGGTAGTGTTATTATTATTATTATTTTTCTATGTATTATTACTCAAGTTGCATTATATATTTGTATCCCAAAAAAAAAAAAAAAGTTACATTATATATGTATGACCAATATATTGCTAGATTCATGGTGATTGGAGGTTTTGGTCATGGAATTAATTTTCTATTACTAGAGATTAGTATTTGGAGTAAAAAGATGAAATTTTATTGTAGTATATTTTTTAAAACATAATTTCTCCCATACTCAGTTGGCTAATTTGTACATTTCCAAGTCAATCAAGTACATTTTGCATGTTACATGTAATTCTTCATTTCCATGAGGGTAAGGGCATTCACGATCCCAATGACCCTCTCCATTTTTCTTGCATGCTTGGTGTTAGGTTAAGATAGGTTGACCTCGGTTAATTAATTCAATTACCCAAATTGATTAATTAGGTTAATTTGGATGCAAATTGTGGAGGCACCAACAAATCACCAAATAAATTTAATGCAGTGGAAATTAAATTAACATAGTGATTTGTTGACAAATGGGAAAAACCTTTCACAAGGTAAAAAACCTCATCGAGTGAATTTAAGGTCATCACTCCCAAGAATCTATTAATCAATAATCAAGCGATTACAAGTATAAGGAATCTTACCACTACCTTGGCCTATCCCAAAATACCAACCTATAGTTGAACCTTCGCTTCAATTCCCAATTGGACTTGATCTTGTAGTAGCCTTCTTTTCTTTGATGCACAAATCTTCAATTTGTGACTAACCCTTTATATGGATCCCAATACATGACTAACTCCACAACAATCTTTTGATTGTTGTAGTTGATTTGCAACAGTTTCACATAGAAACACCAATGAAATCTTCAATGTTGGTACTTGAGAATTTGCTTGGTTACAAGACCCAAAGGCGTACAAGAAACGCAGTAAGAACTCTTTTGTTTGGTGATATAGAGAAAACTTGGTTACGACATCCTAGCTACATAAAATGGAATGTCTCTCTCTCTTTCTCTCTAAAAAACCTGCTAATAGATGGCTTATGATGTCCTTTAAATACCGGTTCAAATAGATCTTAATTCAAGCTTCAAACGAATAAGTTATAGGCTTTTTTGCATTGCTGATTTTTGCTTTTCGCGTTGCTGATTTTTGTTGATCCTCAAAGCTCAATAGATCGAGATGCTATTGAGCTTCAATCAAGAACAAAATCTCGATAGATCAAGCTTGTGTTGAGCTTCTATCGAGGAGACAATAAGTTTCTAGCTTGCTGAAAATGTGTTTTTCTTGAGCAAACTTTGTGTCTTCAACTACATCTTTAATTACAACTTTAAAACACATCAAAAACTCTCAATAAAAGACACATAATTTGGCATGGTTGACAATACCAAAACACATGACCTTAACACTTGGTTTTTTGGGATGCGAAATGTGTTTATTCCAAAAGTTGTATGTCAAAGGATTTATCGATAGTTTTGTAGCAATTGTTTTCCATTTGGTTGGTTTAGAATTAATAATAGTAGTTGTATTTCCTCAACATTTGATTCGCATAATTGTGCAATTGCAAGTCCATATTTTGCATTTTTGTCTCCTATGTTGGCTTGAAGAAGGATTTCTTTTCTCACTTTAGTTTGATCTTGTACAAAATATTTGTAAGCTCCAACCCAAAATAGTACTTGTTTGTTTCCAGCCCAAAAGCATTGATGAATGAGTTTTTCTTTATCCTTTTGAAGGAATAAAGGATTTTGGAGCAGTCCAGTCAGATTGACGTGGTGAAGAACTTTTGTTTTTTTGGTTAGCCGATTGAATTGCTTGTAGTTATTTTTTAATAACAGAAACACATATTAAGAAATGAATGTGCTAAAAAGAAATCAATTGGTGACAAAACATGACAATAATCATAGAGTAAGGATGATATGTGAACATTATTATCATCACAATTGCAATATTGGATCCATGAAGTCAAATTTTTTATTTTATTTTATTTTATATATATATATATATATATATATATATATATAATAAATTTAAAAAATATAACAATGACTCTAGAACTATGCACGACTTCATTGTATAAAGTTAATAAAAAGAGAAAATATAGGACTACAATATTTTGTGCAACAATTTTGGATGTGGTAGGTTGTGATTAGTGGAGAAAAAGTGGAGAGTTCATGTGAAAGTAAAAGACATCAGTTGTGAATTTAAATTTGTGTACCTCGTTTTGATATTGCCTGAAACTTTTGGCGATTGTCTTCCAACATTGGAAAATATTTCAAGCAATAATTATGTAAGTAATTCATGTTGTACGCTCATTTTTGTGATTGTGTAGAGAGTATTTTTATGATATTTTTGGTTTGCATTTTTTGAAGTTGTTTAGGATTATAATTTCTAGTGTCTTGCTTCTTTTATGAATGAATGATTGTTTAAGTTATTAGCAATATTTTTTTTGTAAATAGAAACCTTTCATATACCCTCCACTATAAAGCTTAAATCTTATTGTATTTAATATATATTTCAATTGTAACTTACATTTAATGTTCTTCTCCATAAAGTGTTCATTATTGAGATGTCTTAATTTGAATTGATTTGTACTGCATAATTTTGATCCACTAACCTAGCCATTTCTTAATCAATATTAAGGGTTTTCATGAGAAATCACATATCCATGTATCTAAATGACCAGGAAATGATGTGAATAGCAAATAAATTAACACGTATCTGTTACTTTCATTAATGGTAAAATAACAGTTGTAGAGCAACTGAATAGTTCTATATCTTTTGCATAATAGAGTAGTAAATTTTAGATTGAACATGGAACCTATTCAATAAATAGCTGTCACTTTATCTTGACAATCTTGTGCCACATAGCCACAACCTTGCTTTTTTGTTCTTTAAAGCAGTGTAGAGAAGGTGAGAAGTAAATATGACTCCAAGTTGATTCATTTTCTTGACTGGTGTTACCTTGATAGGCTCTTGAATAAAGAGAACAGTAATCAGTATGACAAAAGTTCACCTGCAAGATGACAATGCAAACATTGAATATTGCAAGAAGAAACCAAAAGAGAGCCGTCCAAACACAAGCCCTACATAAGTTGTGTCGATATATGAATAATTTTTTAATAATTTATTAACAATTTTAAAATAATTGTGGGTTTCAGTTAGCTCAACTGGTAAAGTTTTTAATGGTAGAATAAGAGATCTGGGGTTCAATTCTCGCCTACACCAAAAACCAGTTGGTGTCTTGGTTTGATGATAAAGAGCTATCATCAGAAACGGACATCATAGGTTAAAAGTCACTCAAAAAATATTGAAATAATTTATTAATAAATAATTTATTAATAGGAAAAACAGAAAGTTTGTAACCGTGAAAATAAAGGGTTTCACAAAGGGTTTAGGTTGAAATGACTTTGGGTTTGTGCTTTCTGGTGATATTAAATTAATAAGAAGTGGACTTTATGGTGGAAATAGGGCAAAGATTTATTTTACATTTATTAAAATTGATAAAAAAAAAACTATTTTAAAATTGTTGGACAAATACAAAAAAGATGATGGATATGATATGGCTGCTAACGTGGCTCAACGTAAGCATAGCATTAATAATTTATTAATAGGAAAAACAGAAAGTTTCTAACCGTGAAAACAAAGGATTTCACAAAGGGTTTAGGTTGAAAAGGCTTTGGGTTTAAGCTTTATGGTGGAATTAAATTAATAAAAAGTGGGTTTTATGGTGGAGATAGGGTTGGGATTTATTATATATTTATTAGTATTTTAAAATTGACAAAAACTATTTAAAAATTGTTGGAAAAATACAAAAAAAGATGATAGAAATGGCATGGCTGCTGACGTGGCTCAATGTAAGCGTAGCAATATTAAATGCTACGCTTTAGGTTTTAGTAATATATAGATTTTAAAATTGATAAAAACTATTTTAAAATTTTTGGACAAATACAAAAAAAAAAAAAAAAAAATTATGGAAATGACATGGTTGCTAACGTGGCTCAACGTTAGCGTAGCAACATTAAATGCTAGGCTTTAGGTTTTAGTAATATATAGAATTTAAAATTGAAAAAAATATTTTAAAATTGTTGGACAAATACAAAAAAGATGATGGAAATGACATGACTATTGACGTGTCTCAACGTTAGTGTAGCAATATTAAATGCTACACTTCAGCTTTTAGTAATATATAGATATAGATTGGTAAAGAATTATTTTAAAATTGTTGGACAAATACAAAAAATATTATGAAAATGATATGGCTGCTGACATGGTTCAATATAAATGTAGCATTAATAATTTATTATTAGGAATATTTTAAATTTGATAAAAAAATAATTTAAAATTGTTGGATAAATACAAAAAAAAAAAAAATGATGGAAATGACATGGTTGCTGACGTGACTCAGTGTAAGTGTAGCATTAATAATTTATTAATAGGAAAAATAAAAAGTTTGTAATCATGAAAACAAAGGGTTTCACAAAGTGTTTAGGTTGAAAAGAGTTTGGGTTTGAGCTTTACTATGGAATTAAATTAATAAGAAGTGGGATTTATGGTGGAGATAGGGTTGGGATTTATTATATATTTATTAGTATTTTAAAATTCACAAAAACTATTTTAAAATTGTTGAAAAAATACAAAAAAAAATATGATAGAAATGGCATGGTTGCTGACGTGGTTCAATGTAAGCGTAACAATATTAAATGCTATACTTCAGGTTTTAGTAATATATAAATTTTAAAATTGATAAAAACTATTTTAAAATTTTTGGACAAATACAAAAAAAAAAAAAAATTATGGAAATGACATGGTTGCTGACGTGTTTCAACGTTAGCGTAATAACATTAAATGCTACGCTTTAACTTTTAGTAATATATAGATTTTAAAATTGAAAAAAAAACTATTTTAAAATTGTTGGACAAATACAAAAAAGATGATGGAAATGACATGACTACTGACGTGGCTCAACGTTAGCGTAGCAACATTAAATGCTACACTTCAGCTTTTAGTAATATATAAATATAGATTGATAAAGAATTATTTTAAAATTGTTGGACAAATACAAAAAGGATTATGAAAATGATATGGCTGCTGAAATGGTTCAATATAAATGTAGCATTAATAATTTATTATTAGGAATATTTTAAATTTGATAAAAAAAATAATTTAAAATTGTTGGATAAATACAAAAAAAAAAAATGATGGAAATGACATGGTTGCTAACGTGGCTCAATGTAAGTGTAGGATTAATAATTTATTAATAGGAAAAATAAAAATTTTGTAATCGTGAAAACAAAGGGTTTCACAAAGTGTTTAGGTTGAAAAGAGTTTGAGTGTGAGCTTTACTATGGAATTAAATTAATAAGAAGTGGGATTTATGGTGGAGATAGGGTTGGGATTTGTAGGGTCAGATTTTGCGGCCCAAGCCCAAGGAGGGGTGGATTCGGAGCCCACTGAACCCAAAACAATGAATTTGTAGAGAGTGGGTGAAAGAGCAAGGCGAATAACGAAAATAACAGTATTCAACAGCCACGCTAATGGGGGAATTTGGATTAATATATGCTCGGACGGATGTAAGTACCACGTCCGAAGAGGTGATTTTCCTTGGAGAGATTGTGTTACAATTTTTAGAGCTACAGTAAAATAATACACTCTTCCCTCTTCTTGATTTTCTGATCCCCCTACTATCAGGGGGCTTGCCTATTTATATAGTACCTCCTCACTTTATCTTGATCGTCCACTTGTTCATCATCCAGACATCCACTTGAGTGCTTGTCCCATCAAGGGTGTTCCCTAGCCTCATGTGAGTGGTGGTAGCAGGGCTGATACTGTTCAGGGGTCTCTTCCACATTAATGCGGCCAGAGAAGTAGGTGCAGTACATTTAATGCGGTGGTTGAGATCTGTCTCTTAGATATTTCTCCGATCCAGTTATATTCGTTCGTGTTCGAGGTTCATTCTGTCACTATATCTGTCGAGAGGATCACTTGGGCTGCAAAAGGTTGAACGTCAGACTAAGGTTCTTCGGATCCGAGGGTATTGGACTCCTCGGAGCACTGAACATGTCCTCGGATCACGGCCATACCCTTCTCCAGACATGTTCCTTTCTCAGGGCCCCTAACTAGGCTTTTTCATCTCTTCGGACAATGGTGGTCCGTAGATAGGGCCTTGGGCCCAATGCGTTTGGTTGGGCTTTTCTCCCCCACAATAGCCCCTCAAAATTGTAGTTTTTCCCTCGCATCCGAAGGGAAAAAGTATGATTTTGACCTGCCACGGAACAAAAAGCTTGAGTGCAGGCCAATTCGAGCTGGCACGTGTGTGGGGGCCTTGGGATAGACGCTTCATTAATGTCGTTGCGGTTTCCATATTCCCAAGCCGTTGCATTAATTGCACCAGGTGGCGCCTTGTCCTTCGTATCTAACGGTGAGCGATCGATCCAACGGTTGTGGTTTTTTCCTTGGAATTTGGGCGGGAGTGCCCCTGACCCTTCGCTTGACCTCGTATAAAGCTTCAGAGGAGGTTATTTCTTCCTCACTTTGCAAATCATCAGACGCTCCAGCAAGAACAGACGCGCCACTCCGCACAAATCTCTCAGTCGCTGCTTTCAGGCCTCCCCAGAATCATCACGAACCCTCCTACGAGCCTGAAATCCTCTCTTAGATTTGGCCCTGGTAAGTCATCGTCCACCAACTCATTTAGTTCTCTCTTCGGCCAACTGTTTCGTTTAAGCACCATGGGAAAGCTCGAGTACATGGTGGATAGCCCTGAACAACTAGAGGCGTTTAGGGCCACATATCGCATACTCCCTAACGTGGGTGTGAGGTATTGCCCCCCAGAAAAGATACTAACAGACCGGGAAACGGGAGAGGTGGTGATCCCCCTCATCGCCTTCAAAGAAGGAGGAATGACAATCCCCATGGGTCCCATCACCACTAATTACCTTCGGAACCATAGGCTTACTCCCTGGCAGTGCGCGCCCAATATGTTTAGGATCCTAGGAGCGATTGAAGACCTTGAGCGCCATATGGGGTTGGGCCTCACCTGGCTAGATGTGGTACATATGTACGAATGCCACAGCCAGCAAGATGCTGGGTACTACTTAAAATCCCGGTCGAATGTTGTCAGGCTCATTTCCTGCCTTCCTAAATCCAACAAAGGGATGAAAGACGACTACGTGATTGTCTTGGGCGCCTGGAATGACGGCCATGGTTGCCCGACCAGGCGTGGGGAGCCAGGTGGGACATGTTAGACTTAGGCACACTAACTATAGGCTTAGGGTTCTCGTCTTTCAACGGTTTTTGATTCCACTTCTGTCTCTACTTCTGAGTTTCTAACCCCCTTTTTTTTTTACTGCCTTGCGACAGATAAGAAACAAGTTTCTCCTCGGCTCAGCCTAACGAATGTTGCCGCCCTCAACTACCTTTTGAGGTCAGAAATCTTCGTGAGCGAGGACGGGCAACTACGATCTGCTCCCCTTATTCTCGGATATACAGGGAAACCAAAGGGTTTCCAACCGGTCGGCAACGCAATCGTCCAGGGAGATCCTCGCCTAGCGCGAATTGACGTTGGTCGAACGGGCTTCTTGGCGCCATACGATCTTGAACCTGTACCCCGCCCAAATCCGCGGATCGTGCCTCCCATTGTTCAACCCCTCCAGCAAGTTCCCCTCGGACAAGAGATTGAAGGTGAGGGGGCCGGCTCTTCCACTTCCTCACTAGAAGAACAGATAGACGGATTTCGGTTTGAGGGAGAAGCTTCAGGAGTACAACAGGTGGTAGAGGTCTCAGACGTCGAGGGAGAAACCTGCGAGCGGCAGGCGCCTATCTTAATTTGCTAGTCGCTCATTTAGAAGACTCCTCGGACGACGATATGGATCTGAGGAGTTTGATGAAGGGCAGAGGCAAAAAGCCCGAGCCGAAAGGTGCTGGGACATCTACAACAGTGGTGACACTTCCTCCGGTGCCTACCCAAGTCCCTGACCCAAATTTGAAAACTATGCCAAACCTACAGAAGAAGAGACCCCACAATGAGGTTGGGGAGAAACAGGTGCCACCAACCAAGGGGACTAAGCAGCAAAAGGTGGCGAAAGACAGCCGAACCCACAGGGCCTCCTCTACTGAAAGCCAAGAGGAGCCCTTAGGGGTAGATGTACGCCGAGGAGGAGGACCTCGAATCTGGTCCCCAAAATTGGAGTTGGATGGCGCTCCAATCTTGTGGGATACCTCCCTCAGGAATTATGATGGAGGAAGGGCAGGCTATGTCGCCGAGGCCCTGCAGCAACCACTTCTTCTCCCACATGATATGGCCTCCTTCAGGCGCTTCACCCAGCAGGAGCTATTCATGTCCCTTAAAAGGGATTTAGCCATGGTAAGTGCACCCTTCCTAAGTCTAGGTTTTATTCTTAACTGGCTTTGTTCCTTCTTAGCCTGATGCTGGAGATGTTATTATGCAGCTTACCCAGCAGGTTTACGTGGCCGAGGGGTTGAACGAGGAGTCGTGGCTTAAAGCCCGAGCAGCATCCCAGTCTCAGCTTGAGGCGGAGGCATCTCTTGGCAAGCTGAAAGAGGAGCATGCTCGGATGTCCGAGAAGCTTAAAGAGGCGCTCACTCAAAAGCGAAGCCTCGATGCCGGGCTTAAGAATGCAGAAAAATAGGCCGAGGAACAGAGCAAACAATTACACATGGCCGAGATCAACCTGGCAACCGAGAGGGAGCTGGTGAAGGGTCTCAGAGCTGAGCTGCAGAAGGCCAAAACGCCTGCCCAGGTGGCTGAGCAAAATGCCAGGCTGGCCAAGGAGGCGGTTGAAGCCGAAAGGAAGGCGGCGTACCAGCTGGGGGTAGAGACGACTACATCCCAGCTTCTGGAGCAATTCGCCTCGATCAGCCGAGATTACTGCGTCGTAAGTTGGGGCAAAGCCCTGGATGCTGCTGGAATCCCTGCCGACTCAGAGCTGAGGCTGCCTGGGAGCATATATTATGATCCTGATATCCGAAAGGTCCCAGGAACAGACCCCCCTCCTGCTCCACAGATTCCAGAGACCCCCCAGGAACAGCCGGACGACACGGGTAAATCAGTTGAGCCGGCCAAAGACAAAGGCCAAGGTTCAGGCAAAGAGAAGATTCTTGTTGAGGCCAAAGACCAAGCCCCTGAGGCATCTAAACGGATAGGCCACGTTGCTGACCCTGGGCTTCCTCTAGCGAAAGAGTAGATGCATAGGGTTTTTATTTTGCACTCGTACCCCCTCTTTTTTCTTTTTTTTTTTTTTTCTTTTTTTTTTTTTTTTTTGGTTAAGGGATTGCCACCCTTTTTTTTTTTTTTTTTTTGTTTTGTTGACCCCGCATGTAGACCCTTTTTTTTTTTTATCTAATGGAATGGTTCCCTATTTATCCTTGATGTTTCTGATACACGTTCTATAACTTATTATTGTCACACACATAACTATACGTTGCAATTATGACATAACAACACAGGTAATTTGATTGGTGCGCCATAGTGATGGCGTGAGTGATCGAAACTAATATTGAAAAGGATAAGTCAAATAAGAGGTACTGATGAGTAATGATTGGAATGAGTACTTATGCGAGTTTCGCGTACCTTCCCAGATTAAACATAGGTTATTGTCCCTCGGTTTTGAATTAAACATAACTAAGGAAGACACTTATAAGTTAGGATCAATTTAAACGCGATCAGGAATACCTGGTCCGAGGATGTATTCGAGTGTTAACTAACCCTAGTCATCTGGTCCGAGGGCTACAGGCATGACTGGATTCAAGTTTAAACACTAGGACTGTAACTGAGTGCTAACTAACCCAAATCATCTGGTCCGAGGACTACAGGCATGATTGGGTTTAAGTTTAAACACTAGGACTGTAACTGAGTGCTAACTAACCCAAATCATCTGGTCTGAGGACTACAGGCATGATTGGGTTCAAGTTTAAACACTATAGAACTGTAACTGAGTGCTAACTAACCCAAATCATCTGGTCCGAGGACTACAGGCATGATTGGGTTTAAGTTTAAACACTATAGAACTGTAATTGAGTGCTAACTAACCCAAATCATCTGGTCCGAGGACTACAGGCATGATTGGGTTTAAGTTTAAACACTAGGACTGTAACTGAGTGCTAACTAACCCAAATCATCTGGTTCGAGGACTACAGGCATGATTGGGTTTAAGTTTAAACACTATAGAACTGTAACTGAGTGCTAACTAACCCAAATCATCTGGTCCGAGGACTACAGGCATGATTGGGTTTAAGTTTAAACACTAGGACTGTAACTGAGTGCTAACTAACCCAAATCATCTGGTCCGAGGACTACAGGCATGATTGGGTTTAAGTTTAAACACTAGGACTGTAACTGAGTGCTAACTAACCTAAATCATCTGGTTCGAGGACTACAGGCATGATTGGGTTTAAGTTTAAACACTATAGAACTGTAACTGAGTGCTAACTAACCCAAATCATCTGGTCCGAGGACTACAGGCATGATTGGGTTTAAGTTTAAACACTAGGACTGTAACTGAGTGCTAACTAACCCAAATCATTTGGTCCGAGGACTACAGGCATGATTGGGTTTAAGTTTAAACACTATAGAACTGTAACTGAGTGCTAACTAACCCAAATCATCTGGTCCGAGGACTACAGGCATGATTGGGTTTAAGTTTAAACACTATAGAACTGTAACTGAGTGCTAACTAACCCAAATCATCTGGTCCGAGGACTACAGGCATGATTGGGTTTAAGTTTAAACACTATAGAACTGTAACTGAGTGCTAACTAACCCAAATCATCTGGTCCGAGGACTACAGGCATGATTGGGTTTAAGTTTAAACACTATAGAACTGTAACTGAGTGCTAACTAACCCAAATCATCTGGTCCGAGGACTACAGGCATGATTGGGTTTAAGTTTAAACACTATAGAGAGTTCTTTACGCAGTGAGTTGACACGTTGGTTGACGAAAAGATTTGATTAATAAAAGTACTTCTTCAGGTTATTTACATTCCATGGGCGCGGTATTACGCAACCATCTAGGTCTTCCAAGAAATATGCCCTAATGCCTGCTCCAGAGGTGATGCGATACGGTCCTTCCTAATTGGGTCCTAGTTTTCCCCAAGCTGGGTTCTTCGCGGTGCCCACAACTTTCCTCAGCACTAGATCACCAGGTTCTAGGGGCCTTAGCTTTACGTTAGCATCATAGCCTTGCCTGAGTTTCTGTTGATAGTGTGCCAGCCGAACCATTGCATTCTCCCTCTTTTCCTCAATCAAGTCTAAGCTCTTCTGTAATTGCTCATCGTTGTCGGCTGAACTGAATGAGCTAGTTTTTATTGTTGGGAACCTGGTTTCCAGAGGAATGACGGCTTCAGCTCCATAGGTCATTGAGAAGGGGGTCTCCCCAGTAGACCTACGAGGCGTGGTCCTGTAAGCCCAAAGTACGTGCGGCAGCTCGTCTACCCATCTGCCCTTTGCATCATCCAACCTCTTCTTTAAGCCATTCAGTATGACCTTGTTGACGGCTTCCGCTTGTCCATTACCCTGGGGATAGGCTGGAGTGGAGTATCTGTTCATAATTCCCAACTCACTGCAGTAATTCCTGAATGCCCTGCTATCAAACTACAAGCCGTTGTCTGAGACGAGAGTGTGAGGAACTCCAAACCGAGTGACGATATTCTTCCACACGAACTTTTGCACATCAACGTCTCTGATGTTGGCTAGTGGTTCGGCTTCGACCCACTTGGTGAAATAGTCTGTTCCGACCAAGATGTACTTCTTGTTTCCTGCAGCTTTGGGGAAGGGTCCCACAATATCCAAGCCCCATTGGGCGAAGGGCCATAGGCTAGATAGCGGATTAAGATTTCCTCCTGGCTGGTGAATGTTCGGAGCGAAGCGCTGACACTGATCGCACTTTTTGGCGTATTCGTGTGCCTCCTTCTGCATGTTAGGCCACCAATAGCCTTGGGTGAGAGCTCGGTGAGCCAAGGACCTACCTCCAGTGTGGCTCCCACAGATTCCTTCGTGCAGCTCTTCCAGCAATGCCTCAGTCGCCTCGGGATGTACGCATAACAAATATGGTCCCGAATAGGAGCGTTTGTACAGTTTTTGGTCCTCGGATAACCAGAACTTAGTCGCTTTCCTCCGAACTTTATCAGGTTCATCCTTTTCTTCAGGCAATATATCTTCTTTGAGGAATTTGATTAACGGATCCATCCAGCACGGCCCTGCCCTGACCTGGTGAACCTGGACTGCCTCTGATTTTGCTTCTGTAGGCCTGTGCAAGTCCTCAATGAGGATGATCCTCGGCAGGTCCTGCGCCGAAGAGGTGGCAAGCGTGGCTAAGGAGTCAGCATGTGAGTTGCCACTTCTGGGGATGTGCAGCAATTTGAAAGAGTCGAACTCTGATTGCAGGTGTTTAACACGGCTTAAATACCCCTGCATTCTTTCGTCCTTTGCCTCAAACTCGCCTTGTACTTGACCTACTACCAATCTTGAATCTGAGAACAACTCCACGGACTTCCCACCCATTCTACGAACCATAGTCATTCCCATCAGTAGGGCCTCGTATTCCGCCTCATTATTCGTTGCTGAGAAGTCCAGCCTTAACGATTTCTCGATAATGATTTTCTCAGGGGATATCAGTACTAGCCCAACTCCGGAACCTCTCTGATTTGCTGCGCCATCGACGTACACTTCCCAATGGGAGGGATTCTGTTGGGAGACCATGCCAACTGATTTTCCATCCATGCCTGACGGGGGTTCTACTTCTTCTACTTGGGGCTCCGTGAACTCAGCCACCAAATCCGCAAGGACCTGTCCCTTAACCGAAGCGCGGGGCATATATTTTATATCAAAAGCCCTTAAGATTGTACCCCACTTGGCAATCCGACCAGTGTAATCGGCACTTCGGAGTACAACTTTGAGTGGGAGTTGTGTAAGAACGATGACCGTGTGGGCTTGGAAGTAGTGAGGTAGCTTCCGCGTGCCAAGCACTACTGCTAGGATAGCTTTCTCTAGAGGCAAGTAACGGACCTCAGCCTCATGCAGCGACTTGCTTACGTAATAAACGGGCCTTTGCACACCGGAGTCCGATCGTATCAGCACCAGGCTTACTGCGTAGGGAGCTACAGCGATGTAGGCAAACAGCACCTCATCAGGCTCGGGGCTGGACATGATGGGTGGTCGAGCCAGATAATCCTTGAGTTGCTGGAATGCCAAAGCACATTCCTCAATCCATTCGAATCCCTTCCACTTGTTGAGTAGAGAGAAGAAGGGGCGGCACCTGTCTGCCGACCTGGAGATGAACCGACTGAGGGCAGCGGTCATTCCGGTCAGTTTTTGAACCTCTTTGGGATTCCGAGGAGCACGTAGATCGTTGATGGCCTTTATCTGGTCGGGGTTGACTTCGATTCCCCTGTGGGTGACCATGTATCCTAAAAACTTGCCGGACCCTACCCCAAATGAGCACTTAGAAGCATTTAGACGTAGCTTGTGCCTTCGTAGGATCTCAAAGGTAGTTTCAAGGTCTCTTACATGCTCAGCTATAACCTTGCTCTTCACCACCATGTCATCTATGTAAACCTTGATATTTTTGCCCAGCCGTGGCTCGAACATCCTAGTCATCATCCTCTGGTAGGTAGCTCCCGCGTTTTTCAGGCCGAACGGCATCACTTTATAGTGGTAGTTGCCAATAGGGGTGACAAAAGCAGTTTTCTTCTGGTCCTCCAAGGCTAATGGTATCTGGTGGTAACCTTGAAAGGCGTCTAGGAAGCTCATCCGAGGGTGGCCGACAGTGGCATCCACCAGCTGATCAATTTTCGGCATAGGGAACGGATCTTTGGGGCATGCCCTATTCAAATCCGTGAAGTCTACGCATACTCGCCACTTCTCACTCTTCTTCTTCACCACCACGGTGTTTGCGAGCCACTCGGGATAAAAAACTTCTTTGATAGCCCCAGCTTCTTTGAGTTTCGCTACTTCGTCTCTCACTGCATCAGCATGTTCCTTGGATGGGCGCCGAATAGGCTGTTTCTTGGGGGTGACTAGTGGATTCACCTTCAAGTGATGGCATATAAACTCCGGGTCCACCCCGGGGGCTTCGTACGCACTCCAGGCAAACACATCGAGATTTTGCTTGAGGAACTCTATCAGCTCCTCCTTCTCTTGAAGAGGCAGCTGAGATCCGACTTGGAAGAACCTATCAGGATCGTCTCCAATGACCACTCTCGTCAGATCCTCACATCGAGTGTCTTCATCTGGTTCTTCAGAGGGAACTCCTCGGGACTGTAATTGCTATAAATCCCTCCCAGTTATGTCCGAAGACTCGGCTGGGACCTTATGCTGGATGGCAGCCACCAAGCACCGTCGGGCGACAGACTGGTCCCCTCGGATCTCATGTATCTGTCCTTCTGATGGATATTTGACCTTCTGGTGCAAAGTGGAAGGAACGGCCCCAAGTGCATGAATCCAGGGTTTGCCCACGAGTGCCGTGTAGGGCGAATATGCGTCCACAACTATAAAGTCCAACTCCACCACCTCGGAACCAGACTGCACCGGCAAGCGTATCCGGCCTTTTAGGATGACATGACGTCCTTCAAAGCTCAAGAGGGGAGAATCGTATGGCGTCAGGTCTTGGGGCTTTAGGCCTAGCCCCTTGTAGAGGTCCGGGTACATTATTTCCACAGCATTGCCCTGGTCCACCATCACCCTCTTTACATCGTACCCTCCTATCCTGAGGGTGATGACTAGTGCATCATCATGGGGTTGGATGGTGCCGATCATGTCTTCGTCCGAGAATCCCATAATAAACGGGGCAACAGACTCAGCTCTCTTCTTCGGTCCTCGGCCTGGCTCCCCAGCTGATGGTCGGCCTACCGACATGACTTTCAATGGCCAGGACCCTGTTCTCCCCGGCGCGGCGAGGATGACGTTTATGGTGCCTAGCAGCGGCTTTGAGGGGTCAACTCCATGTGGCCTTGAACCCGCCTGCCCTCGGCCGCTGGAGGGGTGTAAGAGGTGTTTCAGTTTACCGTCGTGAACTAGCTGGTCCAAGTGATCCCACAGGCTCCTACAATCTTCCGTGGTGTGCCCATGGTCTTGATGGTACTGACAGTAAAGGTTGTGGTTGCGTCTCTCGGGGTTTCCTACCATCTTGTTCGGCCACCTGAAGAATGATTCATTCTTGATTTTTTCCAGGACCTGATGCACTGGCTCTTTGAACACGGTATTGACCGCTTGAGGATTCGTCGATCCTGATTGCCCGGCAAAGTCCCTCCTTCGTTTGCTGTAATTATAACGGTCCGACCGCGAATCCCTCCTATCTTGAGAGATAATCTTGTCCTTTCCCTTGCCCTGCTGCCGATCTTCTTCAACACTCTTGTACTTCTCTATGCAGTCCATTAGCTGACGTACGTTCGTGACCGGTTTACCAGATAGAGATGCCCTCAGACCATGGTCAGTGGGGAGACCGAGCTTGAACGTGCTGAGGGCCATTGCATCATTGTTGCCCTCCACCTCGTTGAACATCTCCCAGTACCTGTCTGAATATGCCTTCAATGACTCACACTCCTGCATAGACAATGATAACAACGAAGAAAAGGGTCTGGCCACCCTTCGGCACGTGACAAAACGGGAGCCGAATGCCTGAGTAAGCTCCTTGAAGGAGTTGATGGATCCTGCCTTCAAACCATCAAACCACCTCATAGCAACAGGCCCCAGACTGGAAGGGAAGACCTTGCACATCAGAGCCTCGTCTCTGGAGTAGACAGCCATCCTTTGGTTAAAATGACTCACATGCTCCACGGGGTCAGTTTTACCATTGTAGATGGTGAAAGTGGGCTGGTTAAAGCGCCGAGGAAGTCTGGCCCCCTCAATCCTACGCGTGAAGGGTGATTTAGATATCTGATTCAGAGCCCTATTCATGGCATCGTTCTCCATGTCCCTACGTGACGGGCTCCTACGTTGCCGCTTGCGATGGGACTCCTCCTCATAAGTGTAGGACTCGCTGGCTGGTGTCTTAGATTTGTGTTGATAAGAGACATCCTGTTCATCATCAAGATCATCCTCAGAGTATGAGGAGGCCCGTTTCCTCTTCGCATAGCGTAACTCCCTCTTTAGTTTTTCCAATTCCAGTTGCAAGTCACGGTTCTCCTTTGCATGGGACATGTGACTTCCGCCCTGTGATTGGCTCTGGCTAAGACGCACAGTGTGTACACTGCCCTCACGATTTTGTTTCCTCTCCAAGTTGACAAAATGGTCCACGTGTTGGGATGCCCTAGATTCTGCTTGTTGTTCGCCTAGTCCTGCCATTATCAACTATTGTTTTCACTCTTGCACGAGCTCTTCTCACAGACGGCGCCAATTGTAGGGTCAGATTTTGCGGCCCAAGCCCAAGGAGGGGTGGATTCGGAGCCCACTGAACCCAAAACAATGAATTTGTAGAGAGTGGGTGAAAGAGCAAGGCGAATAACGAAAATAACAGTATTCAACAGCCACGCTAATGGGGGAATTTGGATTAATATATGCTCGGACGGATGTAAGTACCACGTCCGAAGAGGTGATTTTCCTTGGAGAGATTGGGTTACAACTTTTAGAGTTACAGTAAAATAATACACTCTTCCCTCTTCTTGATTTTCCGATCCCCCTACTATCAGGGGGCTTGCCTATTTATATAGTACCTCCTCACTTTATCTTGATCGTCCACTTGTTCATCATCCAGACATCCACTTGAGTGCTTGTCCCATCAAGGGTGTTCCCTAGCCTCATGTGAGTGGTGGTAGTAGGGCTGATACTGTTCAGGGGTCTCTTCCACATTAATGCGGCCAGAGAAGTAGGTGCAGTGCATTTAATGCGGTGGTTGAGATCTGTCTCTTAGATATTTCTCTGATCCAGTTATATTCGTTCGTGTTCGAGGTTCATTCTGTCACTACATCTGTCGAGAGGATCACTTGGGCTGCAAAAGGTTGAACGTCAGACTAAGGTTCTTCGGATCCGAGGGTATTGGACTCCTCGGAGCACTGAACATGTCCTCGGATCACGGCCATACCCTTCTCCAGACATGTTCCTTTCTCAGGGCCCCTAACTAGGCTTTTTCATCTCTTCGGACAATGGTGGTCCGTAGATAGGGCCTTGGGCCCAATGCGTTTGGTTGGGCTTTTCTCCCCCACAGGATTTATTATATATTTATTAGTATTTTAAAATTGATAAAAGTTATTTTAAAATCATTGGACAAATACAAAAAAGATGATGGAAATGGCATGACTGCTAATGTGGCTCAACGTAAGTATAGCAACATTAAATGCTACATTTCAGCTTTTAGTAATATATAGATTTTAAAATTGATAAAAAAATATTTTAAAATTGTTGGAAAAATACAAAAAAGATGATGAAAATGACATGACTATTGATGTGGCTCAACGTGAGCATTGCAACATCAAATGCTATACTTCAGTTTTTAGTAATATAAGGATATAGATTTGTGGGGGGGGGGGGGGGGGGGAAGCGCAACCTTACGTAGTGGGCCTAAGGACCTATTTGAGGATTACTGTGTGTCTGAAGAGAAGGAACCGGTTGATATGGAGTCCATCTGGAAGAAAGATACCTGGAAACGAAGGAGGAGTATGATCCGAAGAAGTCACCATTGGTCCGAAGAGGTCTTACTCCTCGGATACGAATAGTCTTAATCAATCAAACGTGTGGAAGGTCCAAATGATCTTCCTAGCAACTCCAGTGATAAAGATAAGCTTTGGGTATGTTTGGAGACGATAAGAACGAATAAAATATCTAAAGGAAAAACTGCTACCACCATATTAAAATGTACTGCAACAACTTTTCTGGCTATATTTATGTGAAGAAAACCCCTGAACAGTGTAACCTCAGCTACCGCCACTCACAAAAAGCTAAAGAAGATACATAACATGACATATACTTAAGTAGGTACACAGATGAAGAACAAGTGGACGATAGAGATGATGGGGAATGATGTTATATAAAGAAGAAGGGCTCCTGATAAAAGGGGGGAGAAAAGAAAAGGTTTGACTATAGCTCTAAGAACTGTAATTATTATTCGATTTATCATAAACTTTTTCAGACTTCAATTCATTTCATCTTTACGTATATCTTTATGCTAGTTATACTTGGAGGTTGTAATCAATCGTTATTAATTCCATAATCAACCTAGCTCTATTATCCATGCTCTACAAATCTATTATTTTGGGCTTGGGCCACAAATCCTAACCCCACAAAATTGATAAAGAACAATTTTAAAATTGTTGGACAAATACTAAAAAGACGATAAAAATGACATGGCTGCTGACGTAGCTCAATGTAAACGTAGCATTAATAATTTATTAATAGGAATATTTTAAAATTGATAAAACTATTTTATAATTGTTGGACAAATACAAAAAAGTTTATTAAAATGACATAACTGCTGACGTGGCTTAACGTAAGCATAGCAATATTAAATACTACGCTTCAACTTTTAATAATATATAGATTTTAAAATTGATAAAAACTATTTTAAAATTTTTGGACAAATACAAAAAAGATGATGGAAATGACATAACTGCTGACGTGGCTCTACGTGAGCGTAGCAATATTAAATGCTACGCTTCAGCTTTTAGTAATATAATAATATACAGATATAGATTAGTATTTTAAAATTGATAAAATCTATTTTATAATTGTTTGACAAATACAAAAAAGATGATGGAAATGGCATGATTGCTGACGTTGCTCAACTTAAGCGTAGCAACATTAAATGCTATAATTTAGCTTTTAATAATTTATAGATTTTAAAATTAATAAAAACTATTTTAAAATTTTTGGAAAAATACAAAAAAAAAAAGATGAAAATAACATAGCTACTGACGTGGCTTTATGTGAGCGTAATAACATTAAATACTACGCTTCAGTTTTTAGTAATACATAGATATAGATATATATCAGATTTGTTCTCAAATTGTGGACATGAAGTTCTCAACTTTTCGTATTTTGTGTTGTCTTGTGGGTGCTAAAATGGAAAATTATGTTAAACAAACCCAATCCTATTCTGCTCATATATATTCTTCGGAAGTTCGGCTGATTCATCAGGCTTTTCATTTAAATGAAGATACTACATTTATGACACTTGTACGATTTAAAAGGCACATCCTACGTTACACAAGCAATGATGTACAGAAAGAACCAAATTTTACAATAAATCAATCACCTCTACCTTCATAAGGTAGAGCCGTAGAGGTGATTGACTTATTAGGAGTTACTTCGTGTGCACCATCATTAGTTGGCTGCCAAATGCCAACAAGAAGCCGAGGCGAGGTTGCAACTTGAGATCTGTGGTTTCTTTCATTTAAAAAGACATCATGCGAGCACTGGTTTTTTCAGAAACCATCCTTTGTCCCTCCTCTTATGGTGACTGGGACACAAAGAAACTGCCAGAGACAGTACCAACATGGTCACCTAGGATAGAAAGAAATTTCGGAGATAGTAGCAATCGAAGTAGGATATCCTGCTCTGAGAGGGTAACATGGGTCTTCACAAATGTCAGTCAGTTCCATCGTTCTTTCATCTATAAAAGGAGGATTTGTAGGTGCAGGGAGTTCATAATCCTTATTTGTTAACATTTGTAGTGCCTTTGACATTGTTGGTCGTAATGACTGAATCTCTTGGGTGCACAGAAGTCCGATATGCAGCACTCTTAAAATCTCATTCTTAACATTTACGTTGTAATGATTATGCAACATTAGATTTGGATCATATAATTGTTCAACTGTCCCTGATTGAAAATGCTTCCATGTCTGTTTTGTCCAAAAAAAGAAAACATATTACAGGTGATAAAAGGATAGAAGAGCTCAGTTAATTAATCTTTCTTGTCAGAAAAATTGGAGTATAAGAGAACTATTTTTGGAAGATGAAGTTTTAAAGCTTACAATTGTGATTAGGCTGTCAGTGTACTCTGAGGTTTTGCTCCTGTTGTTCAGTCTTCCTGTAACAATCTCTAACAAAAGCACTCCAAAGCTGTAGACATCGGCCTTTTCTGTTAACTGACCATGGGCTAGGTATTCTGGAGCCATATATCCTCTATATAGACATAAATAAATTAGTATTGTTCTGAACACGGGAATTTAAACTTCTAAAATTATTATCTCTTATCACTAATATTTGTTCTTATACAACAACAACAACCAAATCATAATCACAAATTTTTTAGTGTTAGCTATGGATCCTCCACAGAGTGGTCATGTTCAATCACATGTTCTTATATTGGGCTTTAAAATTAGTTACAAAATTTTCAAGATGTGGATTTACAGAAATTTGATATTTAAAACCCTTCAATGATTCAAACAATCAATAAAGAAATGTGATACTTACAGCGTTCCGGCAATGGCAGTGCTGATGTGACTCTGATCTTCTTCGAAAGATCTAGCTAACCCAAAATCAGCAATTTTAGCACAAAGTCTTGAGTCCAACAAGATGTTACTAGCTTTTATATCTCTATGAATGATTCTGTTCTTGGAGTTCTCATGAAGGTACACCAAACCTTCCGCTGTCCCCACAATAATCTCATATCTTTTCTCCCAGTTCAGTGCTTTACCTCTGTTTGCATCTGTCATTAAAAAAAAAAAAACAATAGAGTACACAATTGTTAGTATGTGTTATCTTTTATCTGACTAGTAACTTAATGAGACATGACTATAAGTAGTAGCCAATAGCTATGGATTTTTACTTTTTATGGTGCCTTATTGCTAAGACCCATCTTCTTCATCTTTTTCATATGTATTCGCCATTAATCCAAGGACAAGTGTGCATGCTAACGTCTACTCCAAACCATCAGACCACGCATTCCCAATCAATTTTTCTAGAATCTTAGCTACTCATTTTTCACACATGAATGTAAAACTTCAATAATTACCAAAGACGAATCGATCAAGGCTTTTGTTAGGCAGGAATTCATAGACAAGTAGGCTTTCAGGTCCAGAACAACTGCATCCTAATAACCTGACCAGATTTTTGTGTTCCACGCTGCTTATAATGTTAACTTCATTGTAGAAATCCCCTGCTCTATGCCTATTGTTAAAGAAAAGCCTCTTGACAGCAATCTCCCTTCCATCAGGCAAAACTCCCTGTGACACAGAAAACTGATAAATCTCTGACAAAATTTGATACAGTGGATTTGGTTAGGGAAATTTATGAGGGCATGAGAAAGAAGAAAAACTACCTTATAAACTGTTCCAAATCCTCCTTGCCCAAGTTTGTTGGCATCGTCAAAAGATCCTGTAGCCTTCTCAAGTGTGGAATACTTGAAGTTCAGGCTACTGTCATTAAGTGTTTTCACCAGCCTTTCTGTATCATTTGAACCTAGGGAGCCAGAATTGAATAGTAATGAGGAACTAGGGTAGCAATTTGTAATCAAAGGGGGCAATCAATCATGCATTATATAGCAGATTGAGCTGCCAAAATTTTTTTCCTTCTTTTTAAAAGTATATTTAACACATTTGGAGGCTTTGTGAAGTACAAGTATCTAGATTCCTACAACTTTGGTTTGATATAATATTGAGATTATATATTGCACCATGACTGCCACATCTTTCCAGAAAAAGCTTTTTACCTTTTCGTTTCTTTTGTATATATCTGTGCTTCCAGATATAAAATCCAATTGCTACCCCAACTACCAGCAGAACCACCGAACTGGCAACTGAAACTGCTATCACTATGGTTGTACCTGCAAAAATCATCAATCGAAACTCATAATCAGGTCAAATTTACTATCATATAAAGGTCCCTAAACCTACAAGTTGGGTCACCAAACATAATGATACGCGTTTGACCAACTCCTAGTTTATTTACCTTTTGAATTTCCATTTCCCGGATTGTTGTTGAGGAAATCTTTGTCTGAGTACCTCATGAAGCAGCCAGTGTTCAATGCTCGCCCCTCCGACCAAGGCAAGCATTCCAATATTGAAGCAGATGCATTCTCTAAACATGCTTTGCAGGAGTTTGCATTTAAAGTCCTCCAACAATCAGCCAGCACATAAACTGCCTCATTCACTGCCCCAGGTACAGTCTCCCGAGCTGTTGCAGATCCATTTTGGTTTGGTGCTGCCAGAACTGCACTGCTCACAGCCTGCCTAACTGATTCTTCATACTTTGAGTTCTTCCTAGTTGTACTCCCACATATGGCCCTGTCACCAGGTCCAGTATACTCCTGAAAGAAGCTATAATTGGCCGACCTCATGAAGCAACCATCGAGGAAAATACGACCTGAAGTGAAAAGAAAGCACTGGGGAAGAACTGTGCTAGCCTCAGCATAGCATAATACACAATCAGGTAAAGAGAGATCCCCATAGCACTGGGCAAGGCCATAGATAGTATCAGGGCCTGAACCTGAAACTGCTAATCCAAAACCTGAAACTCCCATTTGGTTGCTGATGTTTTTCATTGTAGCAACAGAATTATGAACAAAAACTTGGACATTGTGCTCCTGTTGGTTGCCACATGTTATTTTTACTATTTGAGATCTTGGATCTCCCATTGCTGTTTCTAGGATTAATAAAGTCTTGGTAACAAGGAAGATAAGATATAGGGAAGGGACAAACGGGAATTCTTTCTTCATTTTTGGTATGAATTAGTATTTGTATTACTGTATCTGATATTAATTGTAAGGCTGTTGAACATTGAGTTTCAGTAATATCTGTGGCAAGAAGAAATACAGAGTTGTTGGATACCTACAAAGAAGAAGAGAACAGGTAAGAAAATTTGTTGAGAATAAAGAATGACAATTACAGATGACAATTCAAACAAGAAAGCATTTATAATCCTCATTATAATGTATTTAATGCTTGTTCCTTCTTTCTTTCTTTTTTTCTCTTTTCTTTTCACACCAGGACATACTGATGTCAACCCATGCTTGCAACCATCATTAGCGGTTAGCAAAAGTCCTCTCACCGTAATTGTGGGATCCAACGGCCTTCATTCTTGACATATCATAATCTTTTTAAAGTAAATATGGAGCAAATTTCAAGATAAACTTGATGTTTTGTTGGAGAAGAGAAACTGAGAAAGTCTAAATCCATACACTTGCTTTCATTTTTTCACAACTTTTTGAGTTAACAAGTCATGATTAGTCATGTAGGTTTAATAATTTGTGTATGGTGCTATATACGCTTAGAATTTTAGGAAGATGGCAACGGAACTTGTAATATTGTTGCTTGTTATTGTTCTAATGCTCAGGGTTTTTTTTTTTAGTTCAACCATGGTGAGTTTGATTGAAATAACCCCTCAACCCCACCCATGCACACCCCCTAGTATTTGGACTTGCTGGAAACTATAATCTCATGGTAGATAAGATCCACACATGTGAGATTCACACATGCTTCAAAAAAAAAAATGTCTCAATCTCATGAGATTGTTAAAATTACTTTTTTGGGGAAAACTGCACTTATCTCCCTTGAGATTTTTCGTTATTACAATCACCTCTTCACTCCCATTTGGTTTGAAATAAAGTCACCCACTTCCATTAAAATGCAAACTATTTACACTAACCTCTTTTAGATGACTAAAAAAAGTTTTTAAAAATCTTTAGTGTCCTATGTTTACTCTTTACTTAAATTGCCATCCTCATACCCATTAATTGGAATTTTGGTTTTTTTTTTTTTTTTTTTTTTTTTTAAAGTTTTTTTCCCTAGGATTTTCAAAACCTTTTCTCAACTATTCAGGGGAGGTGAAAGTAAATAGTTTACTTGTTAGGAGAGGTGAGTGTCCATAGAAACTAGAGAGAAGCTAAATATAATAACAAAAAGTATTTGCTACTTCCCTAGCAGGTAAGACTCTCTTAAAGATTCCTTAACGAGTGCATAAGATCACTCTTTAATAAACATTAAAAAAATGGTGTTTGTGTGACGACCATGATACTAATCACTACCAAAATCTTAAGGTGTTATGAAGAGGCACATCAAAGTCTTTATCTAATGATCGCGCCAATACATATGCTGTGGGTGAGCATAAGGGGCTTCGCAGTGCATTGGTAGACTTGCACGTGCTGACTAGGCTATCAAGCATCGATGTCACAAGACTCCATAAGGCCACAAGACAACAAATCATTAGGCTGATTGCTGAAAATTCCAACAGTATGGAAAAAGAAAACTCTTTAATTCATTGTTCATCTTGTTAAATCCACTCTTCTCAAACCAAAAAAAAATCTTGTTAAATCCATAACTTTAGAATGCTCTTCATTGTAATTGGCCAAATACTAAATAGGTTTCCAAAACTTTACTACTAAATTAAGTTCTTCCGTTACAACTCCACTGCTTATAGCGATGCCAAAGTGTTACCTAAATTCTAATTTGTTTGGGCATATATTCAAATTCCAACGTTACCCTTTTTAAACTTGGATCCTTATTTTTATAGTGATGATGAGTGATGCTTACCTCTTAATATTATTATAATTCTTAATTTTTATAGGCATCCTTATTATGTAATTGGTTTTTCAAGTCTGATTGTTAGATAAAAATGGTGTTAAGAATGTTTGTTATTTGTCTTTAATTTTTTTTTTCAAAAAGAATTGATATGGAATAAAACCACATCTATTATTGTATTTTTGATAGGTATAAAATTATTTTGGAAAATTCTTAGGTACACTATAGTACAAAGAAATT
The DNA here is from genome assembly GCA_030445155.1 of Quercus variabilis. Taxonomy (NCBI): domain Eukaryota; kingdom Viridiplantae; phylum Streptophyta; class Magnoliopsida; order Fagales; family Fagaceae; genus Quercus; species Quercus variabilis. The sequence continues at coordinate 60,501,986 of CP129447.1, read as the reverse complement.
GTGCTCTCTCCACTCACATTCGTGGTGGATTCCATCATGAATTTAATAAGTAGACTCCACTATGAATGTGAGAGAATGTAACACTATTTTTCATACTCTAAGAGTATCCAAGAATTACTCAAAGCATTTTTATTTCATATTTTATGTTTATAATATAGTAAAGAGTGCCACGTAATGATTTTTTTTTTTTTTAAGAGAGCTTCAACATATGACATCCATTCCTGATGATAGCTCGTTATCATCAGACCCAAACACTAATCAGATTTTGGTGTAATCGGAGATTGAACCCTTATTCAACAATCAGAGACTTTACCAGTTTAGCTAACTGGAACCCACAATACCACATAATGATTCAGTGAAATAGAAAGAGATATGATAATATTTTGTTCTAATGGAAATAGAAAAATTATGATTTGAATACCCTCACTTTTTTTTTTCTTTATTAATCATTAAATTAAAAAAAAAAAAAAAAAAAAAACCCTATGTCTCCTAATGAAAACATATTTTACATTTTTTTCACTTGGCCAACACAATTCTCAAATTAATTAAAAGGTAATACTTCATCTAATTGTGCAATGCTCTAAATCAAATAAAGAATTCAATACATGGCTCATAGTGGTAATACCCTTAATCATAATGTATTATAACTAGTATGCTCTTCACGTGAGTACTTTGTGAGCCATTTATTTCTTAATAGAGTACCCAATAATCATTCGGGTCTTCCTTAATATATCTAACTGGATAAAACTAATTTTATATATTCTTTGTCCGTAAAAATAAATATCATGTATTTTATTCTATAAGAATAATAAAATACTTGTCCAAAATATAAAACTACTACAGAGATATTAAACACTAAAATATTAATGAGTAACATGTTTAAATGACTTCTATATTGGGCGCCCCCCCTCTCCCCCCCCCCCCCCCCCCCCTTCTTTTCTCTCTCATTAAATACGGTTTGGTTTGATTTGGTCCTTGATTGTAGGGTGTATCAAAAAAAAAAAAAAAAAAAAGATTTCATTAATCACATAAAACAAAAACATAGACCGAGGGATTAAATTGTTACATTCAAAAAAATTTTGAGGTACTAAAATCGAACAAACACCATATTTGAGGACAATAAATGCAATTTACTCTACATATTTTGTATAAATAAATTACAATCTTCTACAAAAACCTTAATTTGTTTTAGTATAAACTTTAGGGTGTCAACGATAACAATTAAAAAGTTTGTGAATTAAAATCAGTCAATGTGCATTATACAAAATTATGTTTCACCCTTCAATAAATAAATAACAATATAACATAGACTAGGTCATTTATTTACTCAAAAAAAAAAAAAAAAAGACTAGGTCTCAATCTCATTTCAAATATTATATAAAAAAAATAATATTATTAGATCCTTAGAAAATGGACAAAATGGGCTTTTGCCCTTTTCAACTAAACTAATTAGTTTTATGCCCTCCTTCTCAAACTAAATAGAAAAATGCCCCTCTTTTAAAACTCGATTTTTGATAAATCGAGTTAGGTCCTATAGCAGCGTTTTTAAGGACCTATAGTGATGTTTTCAAGACCTATAGTGGCGTTTTGTAACTCGATTTATATGAAATCGAGTTATAGGTAAAAAAAATTAAAAAAATTGCTTATAACTCGATTTAATGGAAGTCGAGTTAAAAACCGTCACTATAGGTCTTGAAAACGTCACTATAGATCCTTAAAAACGCCGCTATAGGGCTCTAGATTTTTTTTTTTAATAACTCGATTTATTAAAAATCGAGTTTTAAAAGAGGGGCATTTTTCTATTTAGTTTTGGAAGAAGGGCATAAGGCTAATTAATTTGGTTGAAAAGGGCAAAAGCCCATTTTGTCCCTTAGAAAATAGAAGGATTGTTAATTTGTTATGGTTACATCACATGGAGGCAGGATCGTCACATTTAAATCCCCTTGTCCAGGTGGCGGGGGCAGCATCTCCCTTTCCAGAATTATTTTTTTCTTTAAATAAATTAAGATGACTTTGAATTCCAATTTTCACATGATAGCTTACGATTGTCTTTCCAATTTATTTTTAATAGCTACTTACGACAATTGTGGCTAAAATCATGCCACACTTATGTCATTATACACTCATAATTAGAGCAAGTCGTTGGTGCTTCAATCTTTTTTTTTTCCTTTTGTAGTGGTTGTTGAGACTCACATTGCATCTTAGGGTACGTTTGGTACACTGAATATAGATTACATTGGGAATAATAATTTTTATTACTGGGAATAGAAGACATTGTAATTGAATAATTATTATTATTCATAAGTTTGGTTGTTACATATGGAAAACTTGTAAAAGAAGATGTATAAGGAAACTTTACATTTTTGGAAATATATTAATTTTAAAACCTATTATATACATTAAGTAATAGCTATTACATCCATTTTAAAGAGGAATAGTTATTCTTTAATTTAAAGAATAGTTATTCCAATGTAATAATTAATCTATGTAATAAAGATGCAACCAAATGACCGAATTGATATTACACATGAATAACTATTCTATTACAGGAGCTATTACAGCGTATCAAATGTACCCTTAGTATTATTTTAAGCCTTCAACCTTGTACCAATAATAAACAATCTTAAAAGTTGCTTCAACCAAACGATATTAACTTCAACGGTTCTGAATTCTGATGGTCATAAATAGCATTGCAGTTGTCAATTGAATTTAATAGTTAATACAAATTCTCTATCTCACTTTTTTTTTTTCTTTATATTCTATCAATGTTATGGTTGAATAAGAGATATAAGATTCAATCACCGCCTACACCAAAAGTCGATTGGTGTATTAGTCTAATGATAAAAGAACACAAATCACAGAAACAGATATAAGATTAAATAAAAGATATGAGGTTCAATCATTGCCTACACAAAAAACAGATTAGTATCTTGGTTTGATGGACTAATAATAAAAGAGCAAAAATCACAGAAACAGACGTCATAGGTTGAAACTCTATAAAAATAATAAAAAAAAAAATTTTAAAAAGGTTTGCAATGTTTTTGATTTTTGATTTCTTTCATTTTAAACTTTGGTCAATTTATAAAAAAAGTCAAATGAATACATGACAAGTTATAGTTGGTATAACACAAAAAATGGGATGACTACTGCTTTAGCATAATGACAATCAGGGGCAGAGGAGGGTGGGTGGGGCTAAGGGGGCCATTGATTTTTCAAAAATCTCTCCTCCCTCATGTATTTTAGGTTTTATTTTAATAAAAATTGTAACTTTCGATATAAATTTAAATAATGACCCCCTAGATTTTTACTAAAATCATGTAACACATTTATTTAGATGACTAATGCATCATTTTTTGTTTCCTCCTAATTACTCTTGTACCATAAATAACTCATTAATTCAAAGTGTATTTAATGTATTTTATACAAATAGAAACATTTATTTATTATTAATGCACTGCTTCTTTCCTCTAATTAATCTTATACCATAATAGCATATCATAGAAATATATAAGTAAAATAACATTTGTAAAATAATGTTACAAACATATTTTATGCGTGTAGGTTATTCTTGAAGGGTTTAGCTTACCTCTAGTACTTTTTTAATTAAACATGTTCTTTTATTTTAAATATACAATGGCAAGTAGTAATGTGTTTTAATTTCCACATTTTATTTAGTTAGTGGGACGTGGCAGTCTCTCATTAAGGCTCTGTTTGGGAGTTCATAAGGAAATGGAATGAAATGAAATAGAATAATCATAATAAGGGAAAGAAAAGGAATGGAATGGAATGTATTTAAGTAAGGGAAAGGAATGGAAAAAAAAGGAATGAAATGAAATTAAGTAACCTTGATTGGATGTTTTAAAATAAGGCTCCGTTTAAGAGTTCATAAAAGAATGGAATGGAATGATCATAAGGGAATGAAAATGAATGTAATGAAATGGAATGTATTTAAGTAAGAGAATGGAATAGAATGTATTTAAGTAAGGGAAATGAATGGAAAATAATGGAATGTAATAGAATTAAGTAACCTTAATTGGATGTTTTAAAATAAAGGAATTGAAAGGAATGAAAATGAATGAAATGTAAATAATCTTGTTTGGAAGCAACATGGAGGGAATGGAATGAAATCATTTTATAACAATATTACTATTAGACCCTTATTTTAAAATAAAAAGTAGAATATATAGGGGTATTTTGGGAGTTTTAGTAAAAAAATCATTAAATCTAATTTCATTCCCTTCCATTCCTCTCAATTTCGAGGGGAATAAAAATTTGAGGTTTTAAGGGAATAGAGAGAAATAAGTATTCCTTGTTACCCATTCCATTCTCTCCTACTTAAACTCCCAAACAATGAAATATATTTTTCATTCCTTCCATTAAAACTCTCAAACAAGAGAATAAAAGAATATTCTAAAATGATTCTTTTCATTTATTTCCATTTTATTCCATTCTTTTCACCTAAACGAGGTCTAAAACAAAATGAGATTTCAGTTAAAAAAATATTGGAATAAAGCCAAACCATTCTTCCAATATTATATATATATATATATATTCAGCTTGGCTCCCCTAGATAAATTTTCTAGCTACACTACTAATGACAGTTGCGCAAGGGTAATCCCTTATCACAACTTTTCATTCCCTCCATTAAAACTCCCAAATAAGAGAATAGAAGAATATTTTAAAATGATTCTTTTCATTTCTTTTCATTCCATTCCATTCTCTCCTCCCAAACAAGGCCTAAAACAAAAGGAAATTTCAATTAAAAAAGTACTGAAATTAAGCCAAACCGTTCTTTGAATTATATATATATTTATTCAGCTTGGCTCCCCTAGATAAATTTTCTAGCTACACTACTAATGACAGCTGCGCAAGGGTAATCCCTCATCACAACTTTGCATACTCCATCAAAAAGTCTTATAATTTAATTAGCATCTCATGGTGTTTGCTAGGCCCAACTAGGTGGAGATCAAGGGAATCATGAAGCTCAATCCTTTTCTATTAACGTTTGGGAATCATATATCTCTTATATATGTAAGTTGAAAAAGATTTCCTTCGTTTGCGAACTTGAAGCAGAAAGCTAAATTCAAAGAGAGGGAAGCATCCGCCACTTTCTTCAACATAGTGACTAAATTGATATTGATATAAAAACTTCACCAACCAAGACAGAAAATTCAACTCCGTGATTTGCAAAGCAGAAACACAAGGGTGCTAAAGCCTATATTCATCAATGCAAATTGGGTCTGTAGGGAATAGGGATCCAATTTTCTAAAGCAGTTATAAACATAAAAAAGTATCAAAGGACGATACATAGAAGAATAAACAAATAAAATGGATCTCAGTGGATGTAGGCTTTCTTAGCCAAATCACTTTCAAATTCTTGTCTTTATTTTATTTTTTTTTTCATGCTCAATTGAGTTTTACTATGTTTTCAATAGATTATGTTAGGATTTAAATATTTAGGAATAAATGTTGGAGTTCTAATTTTATGTAAGTTGGCAAGTTGAGAATTAAAATATGTCTAATTTAAAATTTCTAAGTCTTAGAATAGTGTTAGACATTGCTCTCGTTGGTTCAAGTCAAAATTCATGAATAGTCAAGCTGCAAAAAGAAGAATTCAGAATCTGCAAGGCTTGATCGATCAAGAATCGTATTCTACAGAATTTAAATCAGGCCTAAAGCTTGCAAAAACATTTAGAGTTTCTGTCCAACACTATCAGGTATAAAAGAGAAACCCTAAATACGTTTAAGAAGTTCTTGGAGAGACTTGTAAGTTACTTCTGTGAGATTTGTGAGGTTTTGTAACCTTCTAATTCAATAAGCCTCTACTGAGAAAAAGATCCATATTCAAGAACAGGTGGAGATAAATTGTTACATACAAGATCAACAACTGTTGATGATCTAAAACTTTGAGTAGGATCTCAATGTCACAAACGTGGGTGTTTGTGTGCGACATATACAGATAGAAGAGTCCATGGATTCAGAGTTGTGTGTGGTCACGTGATAAAGGTGATGGGGCAAGGATGAAGTGAGATTTTAACCTCATACTACGGGGCGGGGTAGAGATGAGTTTAGACTTTTTAGATCCATCTCGCCCTGCCCCGCATTGATAAAGGTTATAATTGTAAATTTTGCATACCCTAAAACCCTACTCATTAAACAAACATAACAATATTAGCTTATTTTATTCTTCCAACGTGACTTTCTGTCTCTATTTTGTTATTTTTTATATTATAAGATTTTTGTTTTTGTTGTGATATTGTCTTGTTAAACAATTGGATAATATTATTTAGTTTTTGGTAAAAATTAGTTTGATTTGATGTGATAAATTTAGTTGTAATTTTAAGTATATTTTTATTAATGAAACAAGTTTTATTAAAAAAAAATTGTAATAGTTGTGGAGCAAATTAACAAAAAGTAGAGTTTTACGTGGTGGGGTGGGGTTTCGCAGGATCCCAAGGGGCTGGGATGGTACAAGAAAATTTTCCCTATCATGCAGGGTGGGGTAGCGATGGAGTAAGAAAAAATTATGTGGGGCGGGGGTGAAGACCCCATCCTCGGACCTAGACATGCCCCATTGTCATCCCTATATGAGATTAGTTTAGGGTTTTTTTTTTTTTTTTTTTTATATAATAAATTAGTAATAGTTGATTTAGTTTAATAATTAGTGTAGTCGATTAGTAGAGTACGCAGGCCTGACTTTACTATATAAGCGAATGAGACAGTCACCTAAGGCTCCCATGTAGAAAAGGCTCCTAAATTTTAACCAATAGAGACATTTTAGCCAATAAATAAAATAATATATTTTTATTAATTGAAAAATAAGAAAAAAGAGGAAGAAAAATGTTACATCCACAACATTTTTTACAATAAATTCTAAGTGACAGGTTGTTATTAGTAATTATTGGGGAGAGGTGGAAGTAATTTTAGTGGTGAGTTCAAATTAAAACAAATTACAAATTACAACTTAATACTTAAGATTTATTATGAAAATGTTGTGAATGTAGCACTTAATTTGCACAAAACAAAGAGCAATACACAAAAAATTTCACAATATTTTTCACAACAGTTGAGTTGGCAAACTTTTAATAGTTTTTATTTAAGTCCACTATTAACATCACATTTTCATTTATCACTATCAATTTGCCACATTAACAGCTGTTAGAAGTTTTGTCAATTCTTTTATTAATATATTTTTTGAAGGAAAAAAAAATTCTACATGGTTAATTAGTAATTTTGCATATAAAATAAGATAATAGAATTTAAGTAATATTAAAATTTATTTTTCAAAAAAAGTCATATTTAAATATATAAAAAGTCTCAAATTAGCTTTTGCCTAAGGCCTCCATATGCATCAAGCCACCTCTAAGAGTACACATCAATGGTATAAAATCTCCCAGAACTTCCATTTATTCTTTTTTTAAATATTTATATATTTTTTATCCCTTTAAATCTTTTTTTTTTAACAACTTCTAGTCCACATGGCAAATTGGCATTTTTTTGGTGATAAACTACCAAATGTCCAACAGATATGGGAAAATTACACTTTATCACCCTAAACTATACACTAAATTATACTTTACACAATAAACTATTCTTATACGCACATTGCACCCTAAATTATCACACTTATGACACACTACACCCCAATGTTAGTTTCACTATTAAGTTAGACAAAAATTAATAGCACAAAACTTGCACATAATTTTATACTAGAAAATGTAGATAACATTTTTTTTTTTTGGGTCAAAACAAATTGAGCATACCAAAATAATAATAATAATAAGGCAAGGCTAACTAAATTTTAGAGAAAAAATAATTTGACTCTAATCACATCTATGCTATAAAGTATAAACCATAAGGACTAATTTGGTCACAATTGATGCTCTTCCTTGTAATATATATATATATATATAAGCTGAAGCGTAGTATTTATTGTTGCTAAACTTTTGTAGCGCCACTTCATTCGCAACATCACTGGTCACATAATCATTATTTTTATTATTTATTGTTTATTCATAATTTATTTTACAAAAACATATAAACAGATTATTGACTTTACATATTCATAGTGGGTAGTTTTAACTTTACATATAACCCTATCTTTACATATTCATCTACTTTAGCTTAGATGTTTATAAGTAAATAATGAAATCAATGCAGAATCAAAAACGCAAAATATATATATATATATATATACACACGTATCTATACTATAGATAATAATGGAAGTTTTGCAATAATTTTACAAAACTCTTTTTGCACCATATCTTTAGCATCCTTTCTTATTTTATTGTTTTTTGTAATTTTTTATTCGTTCAACGTTTCATCTTCTTCAATTATTGTCTTTTTAGTTCAAACTTTCATCTCCTCCAGTCATTGTCATTTTAAAAATTTCATTTGATTCCCTTAATAGATTTTTAAACATTTTTTTAGCATCCTTTCTTATTCTATTTTATTTTATTGTTTTTTGTTATTTCTTGTTTGTTCAACTTTTCATCTTCTTCAATTATTGTCTTTTTAGTTCAATCTTTTATCTCCTCCAATCATTGCCTTTTTAAAAATTTCATTTGATTCCCTTAACAAATTTTTAAACCTTTTCCTTTGTACCTTTTTAAATTCTACAGATTCACTTTGTTCAACCTTTCATCTACCTCAACCATTCCTCTTCCATTTTAATTTTCATATAAATTTCTTCTTACTTTATTTCCACCTCTCCCTTATTCCTTCCAAGTTGTCCACAACAAAAATCTCTCTCTCTCTCTCTCTCCAATTTTGCTTCCTTTTAGTGGATTTTTTAATATTTTTCAACCACTTTTTTTTTCTACTAATGATTCTTTCTATTATTGTTCATTTAATTGTCACATTCTATTTGTTTATGTTTTTGGTATATTTATATCGATTTTTATGAATATTTAGGTATTTTGGTATTCGAATTCCCGATCACAAATTCTTTTTCTTTATCCCATTGGTTTGATTTGATTTGGGTTAATAATTAGTTGCTTTGCAAGTTAAAATCTAATTTTTTTTAGTGATCCATTTAGATGTTAAACTATGAGATTTTACTAAGTTTTATTTATTTTTTAATCCTTTAAGGTGGACAAAAACAAAGGTTAGTCAAACAAAAATAATCGGATGAGTGACATATTTTAGCTTTTGCAATTTTTTTTTCATTATTATTATTATTATTTTATAAAAATGCATATATAGAAACTTAATTCTAAGATTTTGCTAATAATTTTTTATTTGATAGCCTTTTTGGTGACGAAATTGCAATTTTTGTAAATAAAATAACCTCAATAGATTATCAATAACAATTTTATTTCCTAATTGGTCCAATTATGTTGTTGAGTTTTATTAATTTTTTTAGTTGCATTTTTTGGTGTTTTGGATTTTAGAGTAGAACAAAATAAGTTTGAAGAAGTTTGTTTAAAACTAAAAGAATATTTTCTAAATTTTATATACTTTTTAATGATACTCAAAAAGTTATAAATAAATTTTATTAAAAGATGAACATTTTTCTAACTTGCCTTTTGAATTTGTGAGAAAAATTGCATTGTTTTCATTTTGGTACTACATAAACAATATATATGTTAGGAATCCAACTGTATGTGTAAGTGAATAAGTGTGCATATGGGACTGATGGCCAGTGCGTGTGGTGCTGATGGCCAATGCTTGTGGTGTTGCAGGGGGTGGTGCTACAGAGTGTGCCTAGGTTAATGATGTGGGGGGCGTGGGTTGTTGATACAGCATGCATGCTCAGTTGATGAAGGGTGTGCTTCCAGTGCAGCTTGGGTGTGTGTAAGACTATGTTGCAGATAGTGAGGGTTTTGATTAGTTAGCATTGTATACCTGTATTGTAGGGTAGTGACACATGTATTACTGTAATGGTGGTGTGGCAAATGCATGTTAGCTGATGTAAGAGTTAGTTAGAATGATTAGCTGTCAAGGTAGTTACATAACTAGCATTGAGTGAGTGGTTGAGTGTATTAGATTGGAAAATGGGTTGTAATGATTCATTGAACAGTTTTGTTAATTGAATACTTCTTTTCTCTGCTACTTCTCTCTATTTCCTCTATCTCTGTTTTTGTACTCACTTATCCTTGTTCTTGGAGATTAGTTGTCCTCAAATTCAACTATCAATTTCCACATTCCTTGCAATATATATATATATATATTACATTTTTTATTGTTCCTATAATACATGAAAATACAATTATGAAATACATTACTTTTTATTAAATTAATCCAAATTGCAAAAAATAAATTTAATGTGACGATCCTAAAAAAATTATCACGTGCAATGCGTGGTTTTAGGGCTTGTTATTTATATATTTCAGCGGAAATTACACTTTATAACTTTAAACTATACCCTATATTACACTTTGTACCATAAACTTTTTGAATACATGTATTACACCATAAACTATGACCATTGTTACACTTTACACCCTAACATTAAGTTTGTTGTTAACTTGGATGGAAATTTAAAGTTTGGGTGCAAAATGTAATCAAGATTATAGTTTAAGGTAGAAAAATGCAATTTATCTTTTGTTTTTAAATGATTAAGAAGATGGAAAATTAGGTCTTTTCACATAGTGCCATATTTTTCCATCCAGGTTAACAGGAAACTTGATGTTTGGGTGCAAAGTATAATAATGATCATAGTTTATGATGCAAAATGTACATTCGAAAAATTTTAGGATGCAAAGTATAATCGGGGTATAGTTCAAGGTGGCAAAGTGTAATTTCTCTTGAATTTCATATCAACTAAATATATGCCAAATGTGGGACTAAATACACACCCACAAAACATACAGTCAACTAATTCAATGTCAATTTGGGGCATCATAATTACACTATTTATCTCTTGCAAAAATGAGCATTGAGGATACTAAAAATGAAAATATAACACATTTTAAATAGATATAGTTATAGAATGTGTAAAATGCATTTTAGAGTGATTGCCGGACACAGGCTGAGAATTGTAAGTTCTAGATGGTATATATTGACGGATTTCTGCACTGCTGGAATTGAGAAATGGTGGATGTGTTGGCTGAGGAATTTCATGATTATCAGATAACATTTTCACTACCGTTGACATTGATGGCCGCAGTTCTGCAGAGGCTTGTACACATAATAGCCCAATTTGAAGTAATCGAGATGCCTCATCTTCTTGGAACTGACCCTTTAAGGCTGGATCAACAGCTTCACATACCCTACCTATTCCATGAAGGTTCCAGACCTTTAAAAAAGATAGAAAGTAAGAAGGTTTTGTTAGGTTTCCTGGCATGAAATTAGAGGAGGATTATTTGTCATTGAAGCCTAAATTAGCAGAAATGCCAAAGGAAAAAAGATTTACCATTTGTAGGATGGTATATGAATATTGGGAGAAGGTATTGTTCCTCTTTCCAGATACAACTTCAATTACAAGAACCCCAAAACTATAAACGTCTACTTTCTCAGTCAATTTGCCGCGAAGAACATACTCTGGGGCCATGTAACCTCTACAAATGCAAATATGGTTAATGCCAAATAAGAGATGTATATGTAAGTAGAGATATTACACTGTATACTGCAAAGCTGTGAGGGTGGAATGTCAATGTGTGAATAGAACAAAAGGAAAAGGATTGATACTTCACTAGTATTGTCTTTTTCCCTGTGGTGATAATTTCCAATTAACAAAAAGGACTTGAAAATAATACTAAAATTTATCCTAGAAAAATTAATGTTTCTTATTATGTACCTAACATATAATTATATAACACAATGAACAATTACATGTTTATAATGAGAATATCAACTTTGGATCAACCTTCCCATGATTCAATACATTATATTAAGCACTTCGTAACAATGGCACCAAGAGAGTAGTTAACTAACACAGTTTGGAGGTGTTCATCTAAACATCCTTTAAAATGCACTGAGACAGTGTGTAATGATGAAATATCTGTTTATGTTACTTAAAAGAAATAACTATGATAAACCTTGAAGTACCAAGACACAAGAATTTTTCCGACATGAAGAGGACATTAATCACAGGAATGATAAAGGATATTATGGACCAAGGAAGATAACCAAAGATGGTCTTGCACTTACAATGTGCCAGCAATGCCAGTGCTGAGGTGTGTCTTTTCTTCTGGAAATAATCTAGCAAGTCCAAAATCTGCAATCTTTGCTGTGAAGTCCTCTTCAAGCAGTATATTGCTTAATTTAATGTCTCTATGAATGATTCTCGTTTCTAGTTCCTCGTGGAGATAGGCCAAGCCCTCAGCCGTACCCAATATGATCTTATACCTCACCTCCCACCTTAGCAGCTGAGACTTCCTTTCAGCTGAACCAAATGAAGTGACATGTGTAAGTATATAAGTTAAATGAGAAAGGGTTATCTTCTAACATAAATAGTAATTCAAGATTAAATTACAACCAGAAAAGTAATCATGGACACTTCGATTTGGCACATATTCATAAACAAGAAGGCTTTCAGGGCCTGCAATACTGCATCCCAACAACTTTACAAGATTTTTGTGATGGATGTCGCTGATCAAATTGACTTCATTGAGGAAATGATCCACCCATTGTGTGGTATTGAAGAAAAGCCTCTTGATGGCAACAACCTGCCCATCTGACAAAACTCCCTACTTTGACACAAAGAAATGTACCTAGTTAATTTCATTTGCAAAAAATTAAAAATGTCAAAAAAGTAGACTTGAAATTACCTTGTAAACAGAACCGGATCCTCCTTGTCCCAGCTTATTGGAATTGTGAAAGTAATTTGTGGCCTTTTCTAGAACTTCATACTTATAATTGAGTTTGGAGTTGTTCAGAGCGGCCAACATAGCGCCTAGTTGCTTTCTCTCTGAAACAAATATCAAGTCAAGCTATATATTAAGTCCAGAGTCTAGACAAAGTCTTTCAAAATCTAAGATATCAAAATAGGTACCTCTCCTCCTCTTTAGTACATTCTTCCTCACAATGAAGACAACCGTTGCAATAACCAGCAAAAGAGCCAAAGCAGACGATGTTGCCGTCAAAGCTATAGCTAACTTGCTTCCTAACATTGATTAACATGTTACTCCGTGACCATCATTAATTAAAATAGAAGTTGAGCAATTAGTACACCAAATTATCAAATTAAGTAATCATTAATGTTGCTGAGATTTTTAGTACTATGAAGAATTTTTACTCAAAAAACAGTGTATTACAATTTATCCTTTGATGGCATAAAATTAGATAATATGGGCTAATTCAAGTCCCAGTTTTTTGTCACTTTGTGCTGCAGTGGAAATGGAATAGAATCTTAATAGAAATTTATAAACAACTAAAAAGGACAGTAATTCAAGGCTTCCACGAGGGAAAACACTAATATCCCATTTGATTCGATGAAGGAAAGACAGAACAAAAAACAAAAATGAAAAAAATTCATTGGAGCCAAACTCACCTTGATTACTGTTTCTAACAGGCTGAGTCGAATTGTAATAGAACTTTTCTGTTGAATACCTCAAATAACAACCAGCGTTTAAGACCCTTCCTTCTTCTTTTGGGGTACATGAACTAATGTAAGAAACCGCACTGGCCAAGCAGTACTCACAATCAGAACCATTCACAAATTCCCAACACTGAGCCAATCCATAAACCGTGACATTTTCATTGGTCACAAACCCCACAGAAAACCCATCAAACTTAGGTGCTTCCACGCTTAGATTCATCACCAACTGATTAACATTAGCGCTAAAAACAGAACCATTCCCAACAAACTCTGGGGATCCACACACGGTCTTGTCTTCCACACTCAGAGTCTCATTGAAGAAATAGTAATCATCGTACCTTAGATAACACCCATCATAGAAAAGCCTGCCACCACGGTTGACTCTTTGAAATGGCTTACACCAGAAGATCTGAGTCTTGCACTGAGCAAAGCAAACTCCACAGTCTTTGTTAGTTAGATCTTTCATGCACTCACCAAAAACATAAACTGGGGCATCACCAGTACTCCCGTTCACAACAGCTGCGTATCTTTGTGTGGCAATCAAAGGGGTCACTTTGTCCATGGCTGCGAAGAAGTTTTGTAGGAAGGTATCGTGCTGTGGTACAGAAGTTGCGTTGTTGGTGCATATGAGAGCAGCCTCTGTGGCTCTTGGGTCGGAAAGACAAGGATTTACAAACAAACATAAGACTAGGAGGAGGACTAGTAGATAAGACATTGAAGATGGATACAAAGATGAACTACAGACTTGCATGAAAGCTCTAAAAATCTTAAAATGGTAGTTGTGATGCAAGACACAATGTTATTGTAGGTGATAACAGAATTTTAAAACTATAGCACTATGAGGCTTTGGTGTTGCGCGCTTTGGTGTTTTATTGAGTTCTTCTAGGTGATAACAGAATTTTAAAACATTTTTCCAAAATTCACCATAACTTAAAAAATAAAAATGGTATAAAAATGGTAAAATCTTGTTATATACTCATAAATGCACACAATTCGTGTACACTCATTGAAATCATGTTTTAAAAATACAATTTCAAGAAGTGCATGTGTGCAAATTGTGAACAATAGTGAACGTGTGATAATCATTAATTAAATAGAAATGTTATATTCACGACATTTTCATAACAAATCATAAGTGGTTAGTTGCTATTTAGTTATAATTTGAATCGACCACTGTAATAACTTTTTGCCCTATTAATAATAACTCGTAACAACTTGACACTTAAAATTTGTTTTGAAAATATTGTAGACAAAACATTTCTCTTACTGAAATTGTGAAATCGTGTAATTAACTGAAATTGCATTTTCAAAACACAATTTCAAAGGAATGTATGTTGATTGTGTCAATAAACCATTTTAAGAAATATTTTATACTATTGTTATGGAAAATAGAAAAAAATTGTCAAAAAATCAATTGCTTTTTTTTTTCCCATAAAAAATTTTTTAAAATGATTTTCTTATAAATGTCTAGGCAAGATATTTCGAACTTAGAATCTCATGAAACCTTAGAATACACTTAACCATCCTTTAGGAAGTCGAAAGGTTTTTTTTTTTTCTTTTTTTTTTACGCTCTATTTGTTTCGATGAAAAACTTTGCATAAAGATAATTTTTTGTGCATTTCATTGTTTAGTAGCATCATAAAAAATTAGTCAAATAAAAACTATCTCTAATCAATAGAAAAAGTATGACTTATTTTTAGAGATTATTTTTTATTAAATCTTTTTGAAAAATAATTCTATTTTACAACAAGATAAATAAAGAAAGTTAGGAGACTTTTTTTTAACTCATTTAGGATTGCTAACATACATAGAAAATGTGATAGTTTTATAAATAAAATTTTTTAAAAAATTAGTTCATTTTTAATTTTCTTTTAGAAAATAATATTGATGAAATAGAGAGAGCATTAAGCCATTAACATCGAAAGAAGTGGGTGTATTTTTTCAAGGTCAAATGGAATGCAAAAGATAGGTCCCCATTGTAAGGTACAATGACGTAAATTATTGTTGGAGGGCTACCATTAACGAGCGTTGAACAATTTAGTTTAATATTAGGGTCATTAGTCATGACTTAGTTTCTTGTTGGGGGGCTACGTTAAAGCGTTGACCCATTTTATTTTATTGCTTTTGTTAATGTCAATAAAGGATAATATTTCCAATTTAGTTTTTTTTTTTTGGGAAACTAGTTTTCTCTTTGTTGAAAATATAAATATTTTACTATTTTATTATCCATCGAGGCGCGTTCCATGCAATTTGGAGATGCATTGTCAAAACTTGGGAGGTCAGTATTTATTAGAGACAGCAGAGAATCCCTGAAAACGAAACCTTAAAACTTTTACTTTTCTTAAATAAAAAATAAAATAAATAAATAAATAAAACCTCGTACCTGGTGCCCGGTGTAGGCATCATCCGTGACTTTACTTGCGTATGTGTAAGTACGGATTTGAATCCGGTGCCATATTAGAGCTATTCTATCGTGCAATTTCTCCTAATTTCCTCACAAAAAGTTTTATTTTTTATTTTTAATCTTTTACCTCTTCTAATTTTTAACTTTTTGAAAAAAAAAAAAAAATTTAACTACTTTGATCGAATGGCTGATATTAAAATTAACTTTCCTAACTTTTGATTGCAACCACTACATGCAGTAGCGACTCTAGAAATTTTGTCTAGGGTGTTTCTATTTCACTTTGAAAAAATTTCGGATCATTTCAATTTATTTCGAGTGTTTCGGGATGTTTCGGTAAATACCAGCCGAAATTCAAGATCTGGCCGATATGAAGTTTGTGCTTTAAAGTTTTTTTTTTTTTTTTTTTTTTAATGTTCTTAAAATCCAAACAAATTTGCATTCTATATACCGAAAAACATCAAAAAGAAAAAAAAAAATGAAAAGAAAAGAAATTAACAAAGGTACCTATATAATAAACTATAAGTTTATTTGAAATATTAATAAAATTATTAATTATTGTTTTTTAGTTGTTTTATTAATTTGTTTGTCTTTTATAAACTATAATTTGTTTTATTGTTATTTCATTAATTATAAAATTATTAATTGTTTTTTAGCCTAACATAATTTAATTTATTTATCTTTTATAATGTATTAATTAATTAAATTATTAATTGTTAGGATCATGAGCCAATTAGAAAATTTTACAATTACAAATCACAATAACATTACACTAAAAGACAATATCTCACCAACTGACCAACACTACAACCAACACACGCCAACTAACGGATAAGAATCATAAGATAAAGCCAAATTTAAAAAGTAAAAAATATAGGCAAAATATTAATAAAGTTAAAAGCTCTAGCTACTTTAGCCAATCACAATTCAGATAATTTACTCTTCACAGTTCAGATAAAATTACTCTTTATTCTTAAAGAATAAAGAGTGAGAATTAAAGACAGCGACCCATTTATTTCATTTTAGATTTTAGAGAGAGAGAGAGAGAGAGAGAGAGATACCTTAAGGGAGCATTGGAGCAGCCGAGCAGGGAGGCCTGAAGAGTGAAGGATGAGGCAGTGATCCTCGAGCAATGTGTGACGATGTGCGAGCGATCTCCGATGAGCAACGATGTGTTCTGGACTGTGACTGGACTGATCTCCGATGAGGGGCATCGGGCGACGATGTGCTCTGGAGTTTGGATTGCGATTGGACCAATATAACTTCTAAAGGGAGGCGTTGCTCTGTTGCTCTGTTTTTAGGTTTGCTTTAGTGATTTTTGATGTACTGATTTACTGATTTGAGGTTTTTAATTTAGTGATTTGCTTTGTATTGGAGTTTGGTTTTCTTTTTCTTTTTTTTTTTTAGAGAAACCTTGGGTTTGCTTCCTCTATAATCTATTGGGCTTGCCGTGAGCTTAATGTTGGGCTTGTCGTTCGTTGTTTTGCTTTGTTACATTTTTTTTTTTTTTTTTTCAGATTTTAGTAGAAGTTATTTTTTGGTGTTTTATTTTTTTTTTTTAGCTTGAAAGTAGAACAAATATATATATATATATATATATATATATATATATATATATATATATATATATATTTTTTTTTTTTTAATTTGAGGGTGTTCCTATTTTTTTTTAAGGGTAAACAAATAATTTTTTTTTAATTATTATATATAATTTTTTTTTTTCAACTTAGGGTGTTCCTGGGAACACCCTGAGCATAACGTGGTGTTGCCACTAATTACATGGTGCAATAGCCATAACTCCAAAAATAACACCTAATCCTAATCCATAGAAAACACAAACTTGAGGTTTGTGAGTAGTCCACTCTAACCAATAGATCGGGTGATCGGCTGATTTTTTGCCTATAGACGCCTATTAGGCTAGCTCATTCACTAATCAACACCCACCAAACTTAGCCCCCTACACCATGGGTCAAGTAAAAATGGGTTGACTCGTAATTTTATTGGGATTTGGAGTGTATAAGTATAACTATTATCTAGAATCTATAATTATATAGAACCAAGGCAATTTGAATTTTGGTTGAAATCTCAATATTTTAAAATTTATTATTTCAATATATATATATATATATATATAATTTAATTTAAATTTTATTTCTATACTTAAATCTTCCATCAAAATCTCAACTCGTGAACAAAAAGAAATGTTGACACATGAGATCTATTTTAAACAGTAGAATATATAGCCTCATATACAAATACAATTACAATAAATGTCTTATTAATTACCATAATGATCAAATTTCATATCTAAACAAAACATTTACGTTCTGTTTGTTTCAATGGAAAACATTATGTAAAGATAGTTTTTTGTATTTTCTAGTATTTGGTAATATTAGAATAAATGAGTCAAAGTAAAACTATTTTTAGTTAACATAAAAAGTATGACTTATTTTAAGAGATTTTTTTCCATTGATTTTTTTTTTTTTTTTAAACAGCTTTATCTCACAGCAAGCTAAATAAGAGAAGTTATGAGATTGTCTTTTAACTCATTTATGTGGTTTTTGGTATGAGGGAATATTTCTAGGAATCTTAAATAAGTTATTTATTTTTCCTATTCTATCTTTAGATTTGGATTTGAACTACGAAGTCCTTAAAAAAAATTCCTCTAAATAAATAATAAAAAACAAAATATAAGCTATTAATTATTTGTTGAGCAACACACACACAACAGCAAAAATGAATACCTGGCAATAATGGAGGGTCTCTTTCAAATTTCTTTTTTTCCATATGTGAAACCTAAATAGAACTTTGTTAAAAAATATATCAACAGAGTTGTCTATCCTATTTATGTTATTTTGGCGGAAAAAGATAAAGACAAAGGAAAAGATATTGATGATTTGTTGTATTTTTTATCTTAATTGCTTAAATGATAAGGAAAAAGGGTTAAGATTGTCAATTTATAAAAAAATACAATTTCCTTTAAGTTTGGAAATCTGGATAGCCACATATTTTAAAGGGAATTCACATTCCTACTGAGAGAGGTTTAAAGGAAGAATCTAGATTTCCTTGGCATTTGATTCTCTGGCATGATTTGCAATCAAACATGAGAATCTTTAAACATTCATGGGAATCCTAAAACATTACCCTGTACCAAATGCCACATTAAGGTTACTACCAAACATAGGAAAATGAGATAGTTTTATGAAAAATGATTTTTAGAAAATAACTCATTTTTAAAAAAATATTATTGCTAAAACAAATAGAGTGTTATAATTAAAAAAGGAAAAAATCATATTATGATAAATTTCTTGTGCATTACATGGGTTTCCAACTAGTTACAAATAAAAAGGTGAATCTTGTGTCACATCTTTAAAAAAATTTAAACGTGATAGTCGGTAAATTGTCAAATCTTAGAAATAGAATCTCAATCATAAGATGAACTCTTTTCATTTCAAGTGAAATTGAGAGGAATAAAGTGGCAATATAAAAGTTGTTAGATAATAAAAAAATTTAAAAAAAATATCTAAACCATGAAATTAACAAAATGGACATAATTTTAAGGCAAAACTACATTGTTGGTCTCTAAAATTTACCTACTAAAGAGTTTTTGGTCCCTGAAGTTTGAAATGAGAGCTACTAGTCCCAAGAGTTTTAAAAATAAGTTTTTATTAGTCCTTCAATTAACTCCTGTTAGTTTTCTTGCTTATGTGTCTAACAAAATAATGACATGATATTTTTATTTAATTATGTGGCAGTGTTTTTATTATTAAAAAAAATTACACAGCCAACTCAAACTCCAACTCAATAAATCTACCAAAATTACAACCTCTGCCCTCACCCTCCATTACCTTCTTCCTACTAATGTTGTGCAAGGTAGAGTAGATTTGCTAATTGCTCGCACAAATCTCTTTCGAATTCATTGATCTCCTCTCTCTGTTTAAGCTTAATTGGCCACAAGGCTAGCTTAACGAATTTGGGGGGCCTAGGCAAAAGCTTTAAGCGAGGCTTTTTATTATATTTAATTATAAATTCATATATTTTTTTCAATTAAAATTTATTTTTCTTGTTTTTTGAGAGGCAAAATTACTAATTAGACTTGATCTACTAAGACTAAGACCAGCCCACTATTCCTTCATACCACTAAATCTGATTTCTTAAAAAAAAAAAAAACTTGTAGGACTAGGATGGATCAATACTTTAAGTGGGTGGATCAATACTTTTAGTGGGTCACCCACTTAAAGTATTGATCCATCCTAGTCCTACACATTTTCCATTCCATAGCCTTCTAGAGAATACTAAAGAAATTAGTACAAACAAAAGAGACTAAAGTTAAGAGAGTAAAGAGTACAATTAAACTAAAGTTAAGACAAAACTGAAGATCTATGAATAGACCAAGTTTATTGCCAACACCAATTGATGAGTAAACCAACTAAAAATAGTGTTTTTTTTTTTTTTTAGAATCAAGATGGAGAGAGTGAGTGTTTTTTTTTTTTTTTTTTTGCCTTTTCTTACTTGTCTATTTTTTCTTTTTTCTGTCTTTTGTTATATTTTCTTTTTTCATTTTGTTACTTGTATATTGAGAAAATCAGTGTCTCTCTTTCTCTCCCTCTCTACATTTCAAGTAATGAACATGGGTTTTCTTAATGAAATGTGGTACAAAGGTTTGATCTAGAGGATACTTAGATGTGGTGATTTTTTTTTTTTTTTTTTGAGAAAGTTAAAGATTTGGTGATGTGATTGGACTTAATGTCATTTTAGCCTTTTTGCTTTGTGAGAAATGGTTAGAAATAATTTGTTGTTCTTAATTTTTAATTAAGGACTTAAATAATTTGGGCGAAGTCTTACATCTTTTGGGCGGGCCTTAACTTTTTTTTTTTTTTTTTTCTTCTTCTCGATGAGAAAACAACATTAATAATATATTAGTACTATTGAGAGCCCTCTTACAAGTGGGGGCCTTAGGCGGTGGCCTAAATGGCCTATAGGTTTAGCCAACACTTTTGGCCAAGCTTTTGAATGTTAAAAAAAAAAAAAAAAAAACCAAGAATTATACCGTAGCTTACGGGCCACCTCTAACGTGGGTCTTTACTGCCATCTCCGAAAAAAATCAATCGAAAATGTTCATTCAACTTCAAATAGCTTCCCCAGCAGTTTCCCATCTCCATATTCACCCTTCAAAATCCCCTTATTTAATTCCATGCCACTCCTTTCACCATTGATTTCATAGTGGTTAGTATATAATAGTATAAATAATCACCTTCAGATCGCATACTTTGATAATTTATTTTGAAGATTTGCATTCTATGGTTAGTTATGAGCATGGTATCTAACGCCTAGACTTCACACTTATGGCTGAGTGTTAAGTAAAAGGGTAGAAATAAAATGTTCTGCTTTAAAATAGATCAATGGCATTGGAGAAATCCAAGATCACAGACCTGGTCGTTCCGGCCTTGGACGATGTATAGGAACTAGGAAGGGGTAATGGAGGGCAGAGGTAAAATTTGCAATATTGGTAGATTTGTTGAGTTGGAGTTTTAAAAGTTGAGTTGGCTTATGTGTAATTTTTTAATGCCATGTCACTGTTTTGTTGGATACATAAGCAAGAAAACTAACAAAAGTCAAAATGAGGGACCAATAAAGCTTATTTTTTTAAATTCAAGGGACCAATAGTGCACATTTCAAACTTCAAGAATCTAAAGCCCTCAGTAGGTAAATTTTAGGGACTAACAATGAGAAATTATTCGGTCCACCAGGAGAACTGCTAATCTGGTCTTCCTTAGCCTCCTAACCAATAAAATGCTGTTATTTATGCAAATGTGATACTATTTAGTAATTTTTATTTTTTATTCCTTGTGTTGATTAGGAATCTCATACATACATTTATATAGATGACATCATCTCATTGATCAAAAAGGACCACATTAACAGTCCTCCCTATATAAATAATTATTTCTTGTAGTTTCGCCTAATTTTAAATGGAGAGGATATTTATAATTAATAGGCAAAACATCTTTTTGGCCTTATATTTTGGGAGTATTTTTTGTTGCTTAAGCTTTTCAACAACATTTCATCTTGGACAGTGTCATCATCTCAATAATGAAAGTTGTTGATATGATTGATGGAATGCTCGCTAGCACACATGTAGTTGATAAAATAATAAATAAAAAACCTAATTGCTATGAAAAAAGTCATATCAGCGTCAAACAAAAATCATATCACACCATAAAATAAATACATAAAAAAAAAAGTATTCCTCAATTTTAAAAAATAGAACAAAAAAAGAATTTTTAGTTCTTTTAAAAAAATCTGCCACAACTTTTTTTTTTTTAATTCTTTGTGCCGATTAGGAATCTCACACATACATTTATATAGATGGCATCATCTTATTGATAAAGAAGGACCACATCAGTAATCCTCCCAATATAAATAATAATTTATCGTAGTTTCACCTAATTTTAAATGGAGAGAATATTTATAATTAATAGGCAAAATGTCTTTTTGGCCCTATATTTTGGGAGTATTTTTTGTTCCTTGGGCTTTTCGACAACATTTCATCTTGGATGGTGTCATCATCTCAATAATGAAAGTTGTTGATATGATTGATGGAATGCTCACTGGTACACATATAGCTAATAAAATAATAAATCAAAAATCTAATTGCTATAAAAAAAAAAAAAAAAAAGCCATATTAGTGTCAAACAAAAATCATATTACACCATAAAATAAATACATAAAAAAAAAATCCGAAATCCTCAATTTAAAAAAAAAATAGAACAAAAAAAGAATTTTTAGTTCTTTTAAAAAAAAATCTGCCGCAACTTTTTTTTTATTCCTTGTGCTGGTTAGAAATCTCACACATACATTTATATAGATGGCATTATCTCATTGATCAAGAAGGACCACGTCAACAGTTCTCTAGATATAAATAATAATTTCTTGTAGTTTCACCTAATTTTAATTGGAAAGGATATTTATAATTAATAGGCAAAACATCTTTTTGGCCCTATATTTTGGGAGTATTTTTTGTTCCTTGAGCTTTTCGACAACATTTCATCTTCGACAGTGTCATTATCTCAATAATGAAAGTTGTTGACATGATTGATGGAATGCTCACTGGCACACATGTAGCTAATAAAATAATAAATAAAAAATCTAATTGTTATAAAAAAGTCATATCAGCATCAAACAAAAATCATATCACACAATAAAATAAATGCATAAAAAAAAAATCTGTATTCCTCAATTTTAAAAAAATAGAACAAAACAAGAATTTTTAGTTCTTTTAAAAAAATATGCCGCAACATTTTTTTTTTCTTTCTTCCAGTCTCTTGGAAACCTCACACTTACAGTATATATTTCTCAATACAAAACTAATTTTCTCTGTATCTATTAGCATTTTCCTCTTTCCACTAGCATCCACCAAAAATCAAACCCCACCAAAATTGCCCCCGAAAAGCAGGAGTGAAACCCCAAAAAATTGCATCAACATGGTCATTGAATTTTAAAGTGTCCCCAAAAGAAAACAGAGGAGTGAAATGTGCCACCAAAAATTACTGTTTTTTCAATAATCCACAAAAAATTACTATTTAGCTTTAAATGTCAAATATAATCCCACAACTACCTTTGCAAAAATAAACTATAAATTGATAATCAAAGCTGCAAAGGGTGGTATTAATTATAGTTGTAGTATTTAGTTTTTTGAGCAATATATTAATCCTTTTGGGAGTTCTAATTAGAGCTTTGTTATTTTTATTAGTATTACTTAACCTATTGCTCCATCGCACCACTTAAACAAGAATATTTCAATGTTTTTCTAATTTATTTTTAGTCATTTTCTCAATTTGAGATAGTAGTTTGTATGCATCAAGAGTCTGAAATATATATATGTGTATATATATATATATATATATATATATGTGGCAATATAATTGACTTAATTTATTGTTCAATCACGCTTGATTTTAAATTGGATTTGATTTTATGGCCTCATTTGGGAGGAGGAAATGAAATGAAATGGAAATGAATGAAAAGAATAATTTTATAATATTCTTTCTTTCTCTTGTTTGGGAGTTTTAATGGAAGGAATAAAAAGCTCATTCCCTTATTTGAGAGTTTCAGTATGAGGGAATGGAATAGGTAGGAAAGAACAATCATTCCTCTCTATTCTCTTAAAACCTAAAATTTTCATTCCCCCCGAAATTGGGAGGAATGGAAGGGAATAGAATTAGATTTAATGATTTTTTTACTAAAACTCCCAAAATACCTCTATATATTTAATCATTTATTTTAAAATTGGGGTCTAATAGTAATATTATTATAAAATGATACCATTCCATTCCCTCCATCTTGCTTCCAAACAAGATTACTTACATTTCATTTTTTTTTTAATTTTTTTCCATTCTTTTATTTTAAAACATCCAATCAATGTTACTTAATTCTATTTCATTACATTCTTTTTCATTCATTTCCCTTACTTAAATACATTCAATTTTATTTCATTTTTTTTTCATTCCCTTATGATCATTCCATTCCATTTCATTTCATTCCCTTATGAACTCCCAAACGGAGCCTATATGTAGATAAATATATTTTTTAATACATTAAAAAATTTTAGTTAAAACTTGGCTTGAGTCCATATCAGGAAGATTAATAAATGCTAGAGTAGCATAAAATGAGAATGTATGGCTCATACTTGCTATTCATTGGTTTGAATAAACAGTGGTGAGATTTGAACAAAAATGATAGCTTATAATTTAAGTTGAGGTTGACCATTGAACTCCTTTAACTTTTCATGCATTGTTCATTTTTGTTGGGTCTTGAGAGCGATTAGGACAATTTTCAATAAATCATTTTAAAAAAGTTTTGACAATACTTTTATTAAAAATGTAAGAAGTCAAAATAATTTTTTTTTCTCATAAAAAATTTCTAAAAATACTTTTAAATCAATGCCCTTAAGGGATCCTTTTCCATGTATTTAGTTTTCTCTTTGCTGAATTTATTATTATTATTATTATTATTATTTAGTTTTGAAAAAGATTGCTGTTTTTTTTTTAATAAATCATATACTACATAATAAAAGTTAGGCTTAGAAGCCAGGGTTACACCAAGTGACTTTACCAAATTGCAAAATTTGTTTTAGATTTTAAAAAAGAAGAAGATATAAATCTTTTTATTCTTATCTTCTTCAAGTTGATAAAAATCTTAATTTGGTTACAATCCAAATGCTTCATCTAATCATTTTCTTATTATAATTTATAAGTTGATAAATAGTATCAATTTGATTACAATCTAAAATCTTCAACTAATCCTTATTTTTTTTTATTTAAATTATATTACGACACATAAAAAAAAAGTTACTTTTGTGTTTAAAACACTAATCCTATTTACCCACCACTTTTTTTAAAATTTGGACTTTAGATTCACACTTCCACAAATTAGACTAACATTAGATTTTTTGTTTATATCAACTTTTTTAATGTGGAGTGTATATATATTAAATAATTCATACTGAATACCTACTATATGATTCTTTTTCTCTATTCTTCTCTTCTTCTACCTACAACCTTGCAAGTATGTATTTGTTTACTCTAATTTTTATTTTCCATTAAATTGAATAGGTTTGTGTATTTTTTGTCTTTTGTTTAATCTAATGCTTAAGTTTTATCCAATTTATATGATTATGGTTTGAGAATGAATCACATTAAATATGCTTAGACATGATTTTTAAAATTATTTTGTGTCTTATGACATGGGTTCCAATGGTGACATGTTGCTTTCATCCTCTCAATTTGATTTAGAGAACAATCTTCTTTTTAGCTTATTATTAAGTATGTCTTGTTATAAATTTGATGATAAATTGTTCATAACAATTTGATTTTTTTTTTTTTTTCCGATTGAAATAGTTTTGGCTAACTATTAAGAGTTGTACACTTTGACCTATAAAAGAAGGCAATAAGTTCATTAGTGTTTTTTTTTTCTTTTATCAATCATTAAATATGGTTTGACATGATTTTTATCAATCATTAAATTTTCTAATGAAGAAAAATAACAAATAAGAACAAGGATACACTAAAAATATAGTGTATAAAGAGGTATTCAACAATCTCCAAAGGATACAAAATTCTCATTAGAACACAATTGGTATGTTTCAAAACAATACTTTTTTATGTAGGTGTTATCATTTTATATTTGATAGTTATTATAAAAATACAATTTATTCCTTTTATTATTATAATAACTATTTATTTCATTATTGTTTATCAGATAAAATATATATTTTATAAGTATATGATAAAAGGTGTTATTATTTTATATTTGATAGTTATTATACCAATACAATTTATTCATTTTGTTATTATAATAATAATTTATTTTGTTATTGTTTATTATATAAAATATATATTGAATATATTCTATAATTTTATGATAAAATCGCACAACACACAAGTCTTTAACTAGTATTTAACTATTTGAGTATCAACTGAGGTGAGTTCCATGCAATTTAGAGATGCTTAGCAGCATAGGCTGAAATATTCATATTTAAAAATTAAGTCAAAATATCATTTTCTATTACTTTAACGGTATAACCTACCACAACCCCCACAGCTAAACAAAACTTGGGAGGAGGTTAGTATTTAAATTGCAAAGAATCCTGAAAGCGAAATCTTAAAACGCATACTAAGGGCCCGTTTGGTTTGTATTTTCAAACAACATTTTTTAGTTTTTAAACAGTATTTTACGCATTTCAACACATTTTTTCACTCACACATATTTCAAAAACTACAAATAACAATTTTTAAACTATTCTACCAAACACCCCCTAAGTTTGTAGAGGCATCTTTTGTGACTTTACACAAGTGTAAGTACAAAGCCCAAGCTCCAGGCCTGGCATATTAGCCTACTTGTTCACATGGGCCCAATTCAATACTATTGAGGTCTGCGAATAGTCTACTAACCCGGTACACTGAGTCGTGGGCTGATTTTCTGCCCATGAACATCTATTAGGCCAGCTCGTTAACTAATCAACAGCCCGCAAAACTTGGTTCTCCATCCCATATTCTCATGGGTCAAGTAAAATTTGTCCAACTTTAATTTTATTGGGGCTTGGATTATAATAATATCTATAATCCCGAATCTACAATTATATAGAATCGAAGCAATTTGATTTTTTGGTCGATATCATAATATTATGTCAAATAAAATTTTGGAATTTTACAATTTTAAACATTATTCAAGTTAATTCTTGTAAAGAGAAAAAGAAATAGTGACAGGTGATATTTTCTTTAAACAATAGAATATATAGTTATACATACCATTGTTATTAATACCGTTTCGGACCCCGTTTCGGTTTGTCCAGTGGGATGAAATATTTTGGTACCGGCCGATTTTAGGGTACCGTTTCAGTGTTTTGGGGTTCTTAAAAAATGATTTATATATATTCTTGTTGAACATAAAATTTTTAATTCTAATAAATAAATAACTAAATATCAAATAATACAAATAAAGTCTTAACTCTTAAGTCTTAAACATCAATATAACATCAATTTAACATCACACAATAAGAAGATTTACAAGAAAATAACTAAATATAAAAAAAATACAAGATTTACTCCTCCTCATCATCATCCATGAGAGAAGGATCAAATTCATCATCAAAAGAACTCCCAAGAACTACCAGCACCCATTGGGCCTTTACTTTTTTTTTTTTTTTTTTTTTAATTTTTTAATAATAGGCCAAATCTGGTATCGGCCGAAATTGGCCGGAATTGACCGGATTGGCCCGGAATTTGACCCGAGGTGGAACGTGGGGTATTCCGGTACCGGTTTGCATACCGGTACGAAAAATTCCGGCCGTTCCGGCCGAAACGGAACGGAATCAATAACAATGATACATACCAATGCAATCATAATAAATGTCTTATTAAATACCACAATGATCAAATTTAATATTAAAAAAATAATAAAAAGGGAGGAAAAATCATATTATGTTAAATTTCTTGTGCATAACATGGGTTTCCAACTAGTTACAAATATTGAGGTGAATCTGTTGCCACATCTTAAAAAAAATTTAAACGTGATAGTTTGTGAAATTTCAAATATTGGAAATAAAATCTCAATCATAAAATGAATTCTTTTTATTTCAAGTGAAATTGAGAGGAATGATGTGGCAATCTAAATGCTGTTAGATTCACAATATATATATATATATATATATATATATATATATATATATATATATATATATATAAACCATAAAATTAACAAAATAAACATAATTTTAGATGGAGAGGATATTTATAATTAATAGGCAAAAAGCCTTTTTGACCCTATATTTTGGAAGTACTTTTGTTTGGGAAAAATGATATGTCCACAATATTTTTATAACAAATCCAATGTGGCAGATTGTTATTGGTTGGTATTGTTGGGACAAAAAATAATCTTAGTATTAGGTTCAAATTTGAATCAATAACAACTAACCGCCTATAATTTGTTGTAAAAATGTTGTTTTGGTTCTGGAGTTTTTCAACAACATTTTTTCTCGGTTAGTATCATCATCTCAATGATGGAAAGTTGACATAGTTAAAGGAATACTCACCTGGCACACATGTGGCTAATAAAATAATAAATAAAAAAGTCATAGTACCAAGATACGAAAAAAATCACATCATAAAATAAAATTTAAAAAAAAAAAAATTTAAAAAAAAAATAAATTTTTATTCCTCAATTTCAAAGAAATAGAAAAAAAAATTATTTAAAAAAAATCTCAATCTGCTACTTTTTTTTTTTTTTTTTTTTTTTTTTTTTTTTTTTTTTTTTTTTTTTTTTTTTTTTTTTTTTTTTTTTTTTTTTTTTTTCAGTCTCTTGAAATTACACACTCATACTCTATATTTCTCAGGACAAAAATAATTTTCTCTTTATCTATTAGCATTTTCTTCTTTCCACTAGTATCCACCAAAAATCAAACCCAACAAAAATTGTCCCTAAAGAGCAAGAGAGTTATAAACCCCAAAAAATTGCGTCAACATGGTAATTGAATTTTAAAGTGTACCAAAAGAAATTGAGAGACGCTACGTCTACAACAATTTTTCAACATTTTTACAACAAATCACAGGTGGTTAATTGTTATTGTTCAAATTTAAAACTAATACTAAGATTACTTTTTTGCCCCAACAATAACAACAAGTAACAACCTGCCACTTAGGATTTGTTGTAAAAATGTTATAGACATATCATTTCTCAAAGAAATCAGCTGAGTGAAATGTGCCAGTACAAAAAATTAATGTTTTTTTTTTCAAATATTAAATATAATCCCACAGCTACCTTTGCACAAAATAAACTATAAATAGATAATCAAAGATGTAACGGGTAGTATTAATTATAGTTGTAGTATTTAGTTTTTTGAGCAAGATATTAATCCTTTTAGGAGCTATAATTAGAGCTTTGTTTTTTTTAGTATTACTTAACCTATCACACCATTTAAATGTGAATATTTTGCATTCCAAAAAAAAAGAACGTGAATATTTTAATGTATTTATAATTTATTTTAAGTCACTATCTCAATTTTGAGACAGTAGTTTGTATGTATCAAGAGTCTGAAATATATCTCCACTGCAATATAATTGACTTGAGTTTGTTGTTCAATCATGCTTGATTTTAAATTGGACATGACCTTTTTTTTAAGAGAGTTTTAACTTATGATGTCCGCATTAAACTCTAGATCTTTTATTTAACCATTAGAAACTTTACTAGTTAAGCTAATTGAAACCCACAATTGGACATGACTTTAGATGTAGATAAATATTTTTTTTAGTGCATTGAAAATATCTAGCTAAAACTTGGCTTGAGTCCATATCATGAAGATTAATAAATACTAGAGTAGTATAAAATGAGAGCATATGGCTCATACTTGTTATTCGTTGGTTTGAATCTATAGTGGTGTGGTGAGATTTGAACGAAAATGATAGCTTAAGAAGCTTCTTTGACTTACAATTTAATTTGTGGTTGACCATTAAGAACTCCATTAATTTTTCATGCATTGTTCATTTTAGTTGTTGGGTTCTATTAATACGGCGTGTCTTTAATACAATTCTTAATAAACTATTTAAAAAAAAATTTAACACAACTTTTATTGAAAAATATAAAAAGTTGTGACGTAGAGCAAACAACTAATGCCTTATTACTCCCCTACAAGCTGAAGAGTAATGATGACATGACTCTCAGGGTGAGGAGCTTGAACACTAGGTGCACTAACAACCGGATAAAGTGATGTAGAGCAGGCTTGCAGGTTAGGAACAAAGGCAATGTCTGAAGTACTAGTCGAAGAAGGCGGTGATGCCAATTAAAACCAACTAATGTAGTGGGTTTGAGATCATGAGCCCTATAAAAACCAATAGCACTTGGAGTTGTTGGAATAGCAAAAGCTTTGATACCAATTTGTTGGCTTTGCAAAGCCTTAATAGGAAGAATAACAAAATAAACACTCACAAGAAAGAGAGGAATGAATATTTATTAGACACAACTTCGAACTCACAAACAAAGAAAAATCAAGCTGCTACCTTGTTTAGAACTCTAAAAAACAAAGGCTACGGCCTTGTACAACTCCCACAAATAGGGGTACGGCCTTTTACAAAACTCTCACAAAGAAGGCTATTATCTTGAGCACTCTCCGAAGTGGACAAAACAAGAGGGATTTTGCAGACTAGCAGAGTAAGGGTATAAAATATGGTAAGTTACCATGCATTTGAAATATAATTGCAAACTAGCATCTTGAGTTTTAGAAACTCGAGTTCTGTATAAAACTCGAGGCTTAAAAACTCGCTTCCTACTTGCTGAGTTGGACACTATATGCGCTATTATGCCACATAGATCTCGAGTCTTAAAGACTCAAGTTCTACAAAGCAAAACCGAGTCTTCAAGACTAGATTTTTTTGGGAAATGCCATTGATCTCGAGTCTTCAAGACTCGATTTCTATCGGAATAAAACTCTAAGTGTATCTGGTTTGGGGTTATGTGGAAATGAGGGAAAAACAAAATTTCCAATGGATTGATGTGGTTTGATAATAAATAAATGGGAGTAGTGATAATAGATAGGAGAGAGTTAACCGCAGTGTGAGACAGTGAAAGAGTTGAGTGAGGTTTTGAGTGAGAGGTTGCCGATGAGAGGAGATGAGAGTTTTCTACTGTTAATGGGTTTTTTTGCCACCGATGGGTTTTATGCCGTCGATGAGATGCGCTTGTCTCCGGTAGAGTGAGGGTTTGTCGATGGGTTTTCTACAGCCGATGTCTGCGCTTGTCTCAAGTTGGGGTTTGTATGTTTAGGTGTGAGAGTGTTCTGGAGTTTGGATGCTTAAGTGGTGAAATATGATCACAAATCGAGTTTTAGAAACTCAAATTCAATGTGGCTTCATGTGGAAAAAAGTCCATGTCAGACGTTTGTAGCTTGGGATCTCGAGTATTAGAAACTCGATTTTTACCCAAAATTCGAGATGCTACTTTTCCACATTGTTTTGAAACTGGGCAACTAACGAAATTCTTAGCAATCTAATGTTAAATGAAAAAAAAAAAAAAAATCAACAAAATAGACTGAATAAGACCAATGTGGACCAAATAGAACCAAAGTGGATAGAGTGGACTAAGTGGGACCTAAGTGGACCAAATAAGACTTTTGAATATTTATAATTTTTATTGCATTTTTTAGGGCTTATTTTTCTAATTTCTTATGTCTATTTTATTTGTATTTTTTAATCCAAAATTAAAGTGTTTAGCCCAAACACAATAAAATCTCATACTTTTCAACCCAAAAATTAAGAAAAATTGAAATTTGAAAAGACATCCTATAAAAAGAATCAATTTAAGGTCCAATTAGTCCAAAATGGATTGAAATTGACCAAATGGACTAAATTGGACCGAAGTAGATTGAAGTAGACCTAATTGGACCGAATGGGACCAAAGTAGATCTAATTGGACCGAATAGCAATTGTTTAATTTTTAGAGAGAACAAATTATCTTCAAAACATTTTAGAGATCAAATTATAAATTATATTACAATTAAAAAATAATCATTTACTCCTACGCATCGCATGGGTCTGCAACTAATTATTTATAAATTTCATATCAACTAAATATGTGCCAAATGTAAGACTCAATACACACCAGTAAAACACATACTCAACCAATTATATATCAATTTGGGGCATCACACGTGGGTTTTAGTTAACTTAACTAGTAAAGTCTTTTGCCATTGAATAAGAAATTTAGGGTTCAATTCCCTCCTACATTAAAAAATCAATTGGAGTCTTGGTTTGAAAATAAAGAGCAATCATCAGAAACGGCAAAAATATCTCTAAAATAATATTTTGGGCATCACACTTACACTACGCATCTCTAGTGAAAATGAGTCTGGGGATACTAAAAATGACAATATTACGCATTTTAGGTAAATTTTAGTAAAATACATTTTAGAAATAAGTTTATTAGTCATTACTATTACAATTGTGATTTGTGGAAAAATGAGTATAAGTGTAAAATGTGGGTTCTAATTAGCTCAATTAGTAAATCTTTAATGGTTAAATAAGATATCTAGAGTTCAATATCCGTCTACATAAAAAACTAATTGGTGTTTTAGTGCGATAATAAAGAGCTATTATTAAGAGTGGATGCTATAGATTATAACTCTCTCAAAAAAAAAAAAAATGAGTGCAAAAATTATAACCATAAAATTTCCTTGTGCATCTATCTAAAAAAAAAATCCTTGTGCAATGTAATACATATCCTATATTAAAGAGTTCTAGTAAGCAGCTTTACTTGGAGTTTACGGAAGGCATTCAGCTCTATCCAAATTGTCAAAACATCGTGAAACTATAAAAGATTCTAATTCTAACTTAGTATTTTAGCAGATGGTCGGTGCAGGCTGGAGTGGTACATAACTTTGTATCCTATGATATTCACAAGGGCCACCAAGGACTATTACAAACAGCTCCATGAGTCACTCAAACCATTTCAGCTTGTAATGTAGTATCTTTGAGCAAACAAACTCCAATGTGCTACAAATCAAGTAGCAAAAACTTGGGATAGAAAATCCTGGAAGCAGAGAACCTTCAAGTTGGCAACAGACAAACCCAGTGGAATGGATCGAATGAAAGAATTTAAAGCAAGGGAATAATGTAAAAAATGTTTAAGAAGGTTAAGTGTTCATCTAGGCTTAATCCCACTTTCTGTTGAGTTGTTCCCTGAAGAGTGAGTGTAGGACTCAGGTTGAGAATTGTATGTTCTAGATGGTCTACCTAAAGAGTGAGTGTAGGACTCAGGCCGAGAATTGTATGTTCTAGATGATCTAGATTGACTGATTTCTGCACTACTGGAATTGAGAAACGGTGGATGTGTTGGCTGAGGAATTTCATGATTATCAGATAACATTTTCACTACTGTTGACATTGATGGCCGCAGCTCTGCAGAGGCTTGTACACATAGTAGCCCAATTTGAAGTAATCGAGATGCCTCCTCTTCTTGGAACCGACCCTCTAAGGCTGGATCAACAGCTTCACATACCCTACCTATTCCATAAAGGTTCCAGACCTTTAAAAAAGATAAAAAGTAAGAAAGCTTTGTTAGGTTTCCTGGCATGAAATTAGAGGAGGATTATTTGTCATCAAAGCCTAAATTAGCAGAAATGCCAAAGGAAAAAAGATTTACCATTTGTAGGATGGAATATGAATATTGAGAGAAGTTATTGTTCCTCTTTCCAGATACAACTTCAATTACAAGAACACCAAAACTGTAAACGTCTGCTTTCTCAGTCAATATGCCACGAATAACATACTCTGGGGCCATGTATCCTCTACAGTTGCAAATATGGTTAATGTCAGATAAGAGATGTATATGTAAGCAGAGATATTACACTGTATTCTGCAAATAAGGGTGGAATGTCAATCTGTGAATGGAACAAAAGGAAGAGGAATTGATACTTTACTAATATTGTTTTTTTCCCTATGGTGATAATACTAAAAATTTGATCCTAGAAAAACTAATGCTTTCTTAGCATGTACCTAACATATAATTATATAACAAATGAACAATTACATGTTTATAATCAGAATATCACTTTGGATCAACCTTCCCCTGAATCAATACATTATATGAAACACTTCATAACAATGGCACCAAGAGAGTAGTTAACAAACACTGATTGGAGGTGTTCATCTTAATATCCTTTAAAATGCACAGAGACAAGCATGGCATTGCCTGAATTGCATATATAATGTAATGATGAAACATCTGTTCACGTTACAAAAAGAAATAATTAGGATAAACCATGAAGGACCAAGACGCAAGAAATTTTCCCACATGAAGAGGACATTAAACACAGGAATGATAAAGGCTATTCCGGACCAAGAAAGAAAACAAAAGATGGTCTTGCACTTACAGTGTGCCAGCAATGCCAGTGCTGATGTGTGTCTTATCTTCTGGAAACAATCTAGCAAGTCCAAAATCTGCAATCTTTGCCGTGAAGTCCTCTTCAAGCAGTATATTGCTTAATTTAATGTCTCTATGAATGATTCTCATTTCTAATTCCTCGTGGAGATAGGCCAAGCCCTTAGCCGTACCTAATATGATCTTATACCTCACCTCCCATTTTAGCAGCTGAAGCTTCCTTTTCGCTGAACCAAATGAGGAGACACTTGTAAGTACATAAATTAAATGAGAAAGGGTTTTATTCTTACATAAATAGTAAATCAAGATTAAATTACAACCAGAAAAGTAATCATGGAGGCTTTGATTTGGCACATATTCATAAACAAGAAGGCTTTCAGGGCCTGCAATACTGCATCCCAACAACTTTACAAGATTTTTGTGATGGATGTCGCTGATCAAATTGACTTCATTGAAGAAATGATCCACCCATTGTCTGGTATTGAAGAAAAGCCTCTTAATGGCAACAACCTTCCCATCTGGCAAAACTCCCTATATTGACACAAAGAAATGTACCTAGTTAATTTCATTTGCAAAAATAAAAAGTCTCAAAAAAGTAGACCTAAAATTACCTTGTAAACAGAACCAGATCCTCCTTGACCCAGTTTCTTGGAATGGTGAAAGTAATTTGTGGCCTTTTCAAGAACTTCGTACGAATAATTGAGTTTGGAGTTGTTCACAGTGGCCAACAAAGGGCCTAGTTGCTCTCTCTCTGAAACAAATGCCAGATCAAGTAAGCTATATATTAATTCCAGAGTCCGGACAAAGTCTTTCAAAATCTCAGATATCAAAATACGTACCACCCCTCCTCTTTAGTATATTCTTCCTCACAATGAAGACAACCGTTGCAATAACCAGCAAAAGAGCCAAAGCAGATGATGTTGCAGCCAAAGCTATAGCTAACTTGCTTTCTGACATAGATTAGCATGTTACTCCATGACCAACATTAATCAAAATAGAAGTCAAGCAATTAGCACACCAAATTATCTAATTAAGTAATCTTTGATGTTACTGAGATTTTTAGTACTATGAAGAATTTTTACTCTTAACACTCCTTTTAAAAGATGTTAATGTTAACTCTAATGAAGAAGTAATATTCTATCCAATTTACAATTGGGGAATCTGACCCAAAATGGAAAATTTAGAATTCGTTATTGTACTAAAAACAAAAGGGACCAGAAAGAAAGTATCACAATTTATCCTTTGATGGCATAAAATTAGACAATATGGGCTAATTCAAATCCCACTTTTTAGTCACTTTGTGCCGCAGTGGAAATGGAGTAGAATCTTAATTGAAATTTATAAACGACTAAGAAGGACGGTAAACATTAATATCCCATTTGATTCGATGACAGAACAAGAAATGAAAAAAATCACTGGAACCAAACTCACCTTGATTATTGTTTCTAAAAGGCCGAGGCTGAGTCGAATTGTAATAGAACTTTTCTGTTGAATACCTCAAATAGCAACCAGTGTTCAAGACCCTTCCTTCTTGTTTTGGAGTACATGAACTAATGTTAGAAACCGCATTGGCCAAGCAGTCCTCACAAGCAGTACCATTCACAAATTCCCAACACTGAGCCAATCCATAAACAGTGACATTTCCATTGTTCACAGACCCCACAGAAAATCCATCAAACTTAGGCGCTTCCACGCTTAGATTCGTCACCAACTGATTAACATTAGCGCTAAAAACAGTACCATTCCCAGCAAACTCTTGGGCTCCACACACGGTCTTGTCTTGCACACTCAAAGATTCATTGAAGAAATAGTAATCATCGTACCTTAGGTAACACCCATCATAGAAAAGCCTGCCGCCACGAGTGGCTCTTTGAAATGGTAAACACCTGAGGATCTGAGTCTTGCACTGAGCAATGCAAAGATCACAGTCTATCTTAGTTAGATCTTTCATGCACTCACCAAAAGCATAAACTGTGGTATTACCAGTCCCGTTCACAACAGCTGCGTATCTTTGTGTGGCAATCAAAGGGGTCACTGTTTCCATGGCCGCCAAGAAGTTGTTTACGAAGGTTTGGCGCTCTGGCATTGGGGAGGTTTTGTTGGTGCATATGAGAGCAGCCTCTGTGGCTCTTGGGTCGGAAAGACAAGGATTTACAAACAAACATAACAATAGGATTAAGAGGAAGAGTGAATTAGACATTGAAGATCGTACAAAGAAAAGATGTACAGACCTTGAATGAAAGATCTTAAAAAACTTAACCCAGTTACTTGGGATGCAGGACACAATGTCTTTGTTAACTTGCACAAAATGTTTTTGACTACAGCTATAAGAAGTTAAGTTTGAAAATTGTTGTTAGAAAACATTTAAATAAGAGAAATGCTATGTCTACAACATTTTTATAACAATTTTACAATAAATCCTAAGTGGCAGGTTGTTACTGGTTATTATTGTTGGGGCAAAAAAGTAATCTTAGTATTAGTTTTAAATTTGAACCAATAATAACTAACCACCTATAATTTGTTGTAAAAATATTGTAAAATTGTTATAGACGTAGCATCTCTCAAGAATAAATATATATATATATATATGTATAGTAAAAAAGTATATGAATATATATATATATATATATATATATATTGTTGCTTAAAAACTGAAAATGATTGTTTGAGAACACAAACCAAACACCTTGTAATGCAGACGGTATTTCTGTGGTGTTTCATTGGGTGCTTCTAGGTGATAAAATGAAATAATAATAAAAAATACTGAAATTCACAGTACTTAAAATAAATCAGTGTGTAACCTGTGGTAAAACAATTAAAATTATTAGATTTAAATTATACTTGTTTTATAAAATTTTATTGAATTTATATTTTTCGGTTTTTATACTTAATAATTTCTTTGTTAGAAAAAATTTTAAAAAATTAGATAGACATATAATGTAAAATTGGACTCTAATTTTTTTAGAAAAAAAATTCAATTAAAATCTAATTTTACACTCAATAATTTACTTCACACAAAACTTAAAAATTAAATAAAATTCGTCATGCAAAAAAAACATAAATAAATAAATAAATAAAGCTAAACACGCTATAATTCAGATATATATCTAATTTTATGCACATATCCGCGTCATAGCGAATCCGACACATTAAGAGACGTATCAATCTCTCTTAACATCAAAAGAGTTGGGGTATTTTATTTTATTTTATTTTTTTTCAACGGTCAAATGGGAATGCGGAAGATAGGTTCCCATTTTAAAGAAACAAGTG
Organism: Quercus variabilis; assembly: GCA_030445155.1. NCBI lineage: Eukaryota > Viridiplantae > Streptophyta > Magnoliopsida > Fagales > Fagaceae > Quercus > Quercus variabilis. Next base: position 60,464,403 of record CP129447.1, on the reverse strand, counting down.
GGCCACGATTAGTCCTGACGTAGTTTCTACGGGGAGCGATACAGAAACAGTATGGTCACGATGAAGGGACAAAGGTGGAGGGCCACCTTTAAAACGCGTGAGCAATTTTTAATTTTAATATTGGTAATGCTTTTGGCAATATGAATGAGAGACAAAGGAGACCGATATCGTTTCCAATTTAGCTTTCTCTTTATTGAATGTTACCAATTTTTTTAGCTTTGAAAAAGATTGCTGTGTTTTTTTTTTAATAAATATTTTACTATTTTAGTATCCATCGAGGTGAGTGTACCATGCAATTTAAAATACTAAAAATGATGTCAAAATATCATTTTCTAGTATAAACCTAACCCAACAACCATCCTTCCCCACCAGGCCACAGCTAAACTAAAATCTGAAGGTTGGTGTTTAGACAGCAGAGAATCCCTGAAAGCGAAACCTTAAAACGCGTACTTGGTGGAGGCATCATCTGTGACTTAAATAAGTACAAAGTCCAAGCTCAAGGCCTGGCATGGTAGCCCACTTGTTCACCTGGGGTTGGGCTGATTTTCTGCCCATGGGTCAAGTAAAATAGGGTCTGTTCATCGTCGACCCTTAACTTTATTAGAAATATTAGTTGACGCCTAAAGGCATTGATTTATGACATTGAAATAAAGTGGCAGCAAATAATGCCACTATTCTGAAAGAATAAAGTTTCTTCTTTTACTTCAAGATACTAACCAATGCATCTCTGCAATGCTTGGCTTCCATCACTGATGGCCCAAGAGAGAGAAGGACTCATTCTCTCGGGTTGTGTGCTTCGTCAATAACTCCTTCAAACCTGCTGACCTAGATTTTCTTTACTCCACTCTCAAATGGATTTCTATCATCATTCTATGAGATTTCTTCAATTCTTTTTACTTTTAAATGTGTTTAGATACCGTTTATTTTGTTAAAACTGAAAAATTATTATTGAAATTACTATAAATAAAAATAAAAGTTAGTTGAAATAAAATAATAGATATATAAATAGTGCCAAAAATTTTAGTGGAGCCTATGAATAGTAGCAAAAATAAGCTGAACAATGATATAATTTTAATTTTTCATTTCAATCCACAGGCACACTTAATATTTTTTTTAGTCTTACCAATTTGTATTTGATATTGGGTCTCTCTTTTCTTCTTTTATTTTCTCATTTTGACTCTAAATTTTTGGGTATTTTTAGCATTCTCAGTATCTTTTAAATTCTAGGTATGTTTTGTTTTTCCTTATCTTAATTCAAGTTGAAAATTCGTTTTGTTTTGTTTTTGTCTCTAGAATTTGGTTATGCCTTTTGTTTGCACGAGTAAATAGCAATAACTTGCTGGCTCTGAATTGTGGATTATTAAATGCCTATTTGATCAATGATTGAGTTAAGAAATGAATCACTGATGGTGAATATTGGGGTTTAAGGTAAAGTCTCGGGGTTTAAGGTAAAGTGAGACTACATAAAGAGCTGTTCTTCACTTATGGTTTGGTCCTTTTCCTTTTTGTTTCATTTTTCATATAGAAAGCTAGTTTTGCTTATATTTCGTCCTACCTAACCACGTGGGTTGTTTGGGGTATTTGGATGACATTTGTCTATGGAACTGCTAATTTCACTAGGAAAAAATATGTGTGTGTGTGTTTAAGTTAAATTAATTAAGCAATAGTGATAGAAGATCTTTAGGGGTTGATTTGTGAAATGCAATAGATAATGAACTTTTATATTTGTCTTGATATTGAGAAATGGAGGAATTTCTAGTTATCTACTAAAATGCTAGCTGTAAAGTGTGCCTTATCTTGAGTCAAGGAGCAGGGAAAGTTGCGAGGGAGTAGAGGGATGACTATTGCAGTTGCGAAAAATTTGTAGCCATACCATTCATTTGCTTTGTTTTGATATGTAAGTTTTGAAACTATCCTAATGGGATTGAATTGAAAACCTTGTGAAACATACCATTCAATAGGTGGGTTAAATTTGAAACTATCCTAATTGGAATGAACTAAGTTCCTTGATAAAAGTCTACCCCATTAATAAGCTATTACTAAGAACTTACTCCTAATCCAGTGGTGTAACCAGAGACTAATCCTTTTATTGATGGGTTTATTAAAAAAGTTTAATTATTTGCTTAATGTTAGGATCACTTTTGTAATGCCACTGTTGTAATTGTTGTATTGTTTGTGTACAAGTTGATGCTGTGGATGGAATTAGTTGGTTATAACTGTTGACTAGGCTTAACTGTGGTTAATCTTTGTAACTATTGATTAGTGAGGTTGAGACTTGTAATTGTTGTTAGTTAGGTCAGTTGGTTAGGCTACTGAGTAAAGGGCAGTTATGCAATCAAAACAGGGCGGTACTCTATATAAAAGGATACAATGGTCATTAATAAAAGGCAAGCAAAATATTACAGATTCAATCTAATTCTTGTTTCTATTCTTTCATTCTCTATTCACCTCTATTTCTTCTATATTCTGGAGGCAGAGTTGTCCTCAAACTCAGCTACCCAACCATTACAATCACCCTTAATTTTCCTTACAATCAGTTTACTATCCTTGCAATTGGTATCAAAGCAAGCTTTCCTCGACATCCATGGCGGAGACTCGTGCTTCTGCTGCAACTAATGAGGCTATTGCTTCACTTCGTAGTACAACTGATCATCACACAAAGGAGTTACAAGAAATGAGAACCATGCAAGAAAGAAATTCATACACGTACGTTGAATGAAATGAGCCAACAGCTTACTACAATTTTGCAGAAATTGAGTTCTTTAGATCAAGATGGGTCTTTTCAATCTCAAAGAATTGGGGAAAATCAAAGCCCTAATTCTTCATTGTTGCATGTGTCTTGGCCCATAAGGTTGGAATTTCCCAAATTTTGTGGTAAAGAACTTGCGAGTTGGGTGTATAAGGCTAATCAGTACTTCAGGTACTATAATACCCCCATTGGAGAGAAATTGATGCTAGCCTCATTTCATATGGAGGGAGAAGCACTGATTTGGTTCCAAGAAAGTGAAGAAACGGGTGTGTTCTATGATTGGGAGTCCTTGGTTCAAGCAATGCAAGTGAGGTTTGGCATGATTGCGTATGATGATCCCATGGAAATGTTAACCAGGTTGAGGCAAACAGCTACTGTGGCAATGTATAAAGCTCAATTTGAAGTATTTTCAAATAGGATCAAAGAGTTATCACCTGCACACAAGTTGAGTTGTTTTCTTAGTGGCTTGAAGGATGAGATAAGGCTTCCTGTTCATATACTTAATCCTCAATCACTAAATGAGGCCTTTGGATTATCCAAGATTCAAGAGGAGTACAATTGGAGTTGTAAGAAGTCTTCCAAGGTTCAGATGGATCAAGGTAAACCCTTAATTCTTGGTCCACCCAAAGCCCTTCCTTTGATAGATAACAAGTGTAATAAATTGCCAATTAGAAGAATATCACCTGCTCAAATGGAAGAGAGAAAAAAAAAAGGATTATGTTATAATTGTGATTAGAAATGGGGTTCGGGGCATAAGTACAAAAATGCTGTGTTGTTTCTCCTAGATTGTGTGGAGTTTGTGCCAAATAATGGTTCAAGAATAAGAGTTGCTGAATTGGAAAAGGGAGGTGAGAATTCTGTTACTGATTGTTCTTTGAATGGTCAAGAGGGTAGTGTTGAAAAAGCTGGAATAACCCTTTATGCTTTAAGTGGTACTCTTACTTCTGGTACCATGAGGGTAATGGGGAGGATTAAGCACAAATCCTTGGTAATTTTGATAGACTCAGGTAGCATACATAATTTTGTTGATACTTCATTATTTTCTCAATTGCACATTCTTGTGGATAGTTCACAAGTTTTGGAAGTGAAGTTGGCTAATGGTGAGGTGCTTAGGACTCAACGGTTGTGTGAGGCAATTTTCCTTTGTTTACAAGGGCACCAATTTGTGGTTCAGTTACATGTATTGCTTGTGGAGGGATGTGATCTAGTATTAGGGACTCAATGGTTGAGTACTCTTGGGGTCATTTAGTGGGATTTCAAGCTACTAACTATATGTTTCACTCATGGACAAGGCTGTACTCTTACACGGTTTGAAGGAAGCAAGTTCTCACATTCAAGAAAGAAACCAGTTCTTGAAGGAATCTGTGAAAAGAGGATTGGTCTTGCAGATTGCATAACATACCACTGCTAATTCTACAAATTAAACTAACCAAGTTCCTACCCGGGTTGCTGATCTGTTGCTGGAATTTGAGTCAGTTTTTTCTACTCCTGTGGGTTTACCTCCCATCCGAGGGCATGAGCACCAAATTCAGCTTAAGGAAGGAGCTCAAGCCATTTGCCAGAGGCCCTACAAGTATCCCTTTTATCAGAAAAATGAAATTGAAAAAATAGTTCAAGAGTTGTTGTCTGCTGATTCAATTAGGCACAATTATAATCCATTTGCTTCACCTATTCTATTGGTAAGGAAGGCTGATGGGTCTTGGAGGATGTGCATAGATTATAGGGCCTTGAATCAAGATACTATTAAGGACAAGTATCTTATTCCCGTTATTGATGAGTTGTTGGATGACTTGGGGGTTGGGGGGGGGGGAGGGGGGCTTGTGTGTTTTCTAAGTTAGACCTGAGGTATGGATACCACCAAATCAGAATGAAAGAGGAAGATATCTCTAAAACTGCTTTTAGAACACATGAGGGCCACTATGAATTCTTGGTTATGCCTTTTGGCTTAACTAATGCCCCTTCCACTTTTCAGTCCTTGACGAATGACATTTTTAGGCCTTTCTTAAGGAAGTTTGTTCTTATTTATTTATTATTATTTTTATGATATATTGGTGTATAGTAAAGCCTTATCTAATCATCTTGGTCATCTTAGATTGGTTTTGGAGACTTTGGTCAAACATCAGTTATTTGCTAAAAGATCAAAATGTATGTTTGCTTGTGGGGAGGTAGAGTACTTAGGTCATCTCATTTTTGGTGAAGGAGTGAGAACTGGCCCAAAAAAGACTGCTACTATGCAGCAATGGCCTGTCCCTAGAGATGTGAAAGCTTTGAGGGGTTTCTTAGGCCTTACTAGGTACTATAGGAAGTTTGTGAAGGGCTATGGACAAATTGCTACACCCTTGACTACTCTACTAAAGAAAGATTCCTTTGTTTGGACTTTAGAAGCTACTAATGCATTTCAGAGACTTAAGGAGGATGTCTTAAATCCTCCAGTGTTGGCTTTGCCTAATTTTGCCAAGCCTTTTACTGTGGAAGGTGATGCTTCTAGTGTGGGTCTAGGGGCGGTCCTAATGCAAGATCACAGGCCTATTTCCTTTCCTAGTCAGGCATTGAAGGGTAATAAGCTTTCACTTTCTACCTATGAGAAGGAATTACTAACTTTAGTGGTGGCAGTCAAGAAGTGGAGACCCTACTTGTTGGGAAGACCATTTGTTATTAAAACGGATCATCAAAGTCTCAAATACCTCTTAGAGCAGAGGGTAGGCACACCAGCACAGCAAAGATGGATTACCAAGCTCCTTGGTTATGCTTTCATTGTGGAATACAAACAAGGTAAAGAAAATGTGGTGGCTAATGCACTCTCAAAAAGGTCAAGTGATGAAACTTCAACTTCTACTTCTGTCCAATCTGATTTGCATGTTCCTATTTCAAGTATGTCAGCTATTTCAGATGTTCCTCCTGCTTTAGAAGGCACTTTGTGCATTATCTCATTTCCTATTCCATCTTGGTTGTCTGATCTCAAGAAAAGCTATACTTCTAACCCTAAGATACAGTCTATTATACAGGCTATTCAATCAGGATCTGATGCTCATCTAGGGTTTACTCTTTGCAATGGGTTACTATTTTATAAGGGCAGGCTGTATTTGGGTCAGTTTAGTGGTGATTTGAAGTCTAAGGTCCTACATCAAGTGCATGACAGTCCTTTGGGAGGCCTGAGGAAAGACTTGAAACAATATGTGAAAGAATGTGATGTCTACCAGAAACTCAAACATGAAACTTATTTCCCAACTGGGCTGCTGCAACCCTTGCATATTCCAGAAAAACCATGGTCAGATGTAAGCACGGATTTTGTGGAGGGGCTGCCCAGGTCTCATATGCAGTCTATGGTGTTGGTGGTAATGGATAGGCTTACCAAGTACACCCATTTTACGGCTCTCTCCCATCCTTACACGGTTGCCAAGGTGGCTAATGTCTACCTACAATCTATGTTTAAATTGCATTGTATGCCCTCTACCATTGTGAGTGATAGACATCCTATATTCACCTCTCATTTTTGGAAGGAATTGATGAGGTTGCAGGGAGTAGCTTTAACTATGTCTTCTTCTTACCACCCTCAGACTGATGGCCAAACTAACGTGGTAAACAAGAGTTTGGAGCACTACCTAAGGGCTTTTGCAACTAACAAATCCACTACTTGGGTTGAGGGGTTACCCTTGGCAGAGTTTTGGTTTAATACCAATTTTCATGTTGCTGCTAAGATGACACCCTTTGAGGCTTTATATGGTTACCCTCCTCCTAGAGTTATAGATTATGTAGCTAGTACTACAAAGGTTGGGGTAGTGGACTTGCTGCTTAAGGGAAGACAACAACTTTTGTCATTGCTTAAGTAGAATTTGTGTGCTACTCAAGAGAGGATGAGGTGGTTTGCAAAAAAAAAGAGGGTAGAGAGGTCCTTTGCAGTAGGGACTTGGGTGTATCTAAGGTTGCAGCCCTATAAGCAGTTCTCAGTGCATCATAAGAAACTTGGGAAGTTGGCTCCAAGGTACTATGGGCCATGCCAGGTCATCCAACGGATTGGTGAAGTGTCTTATAAATTGGACTTGCCTTCTAGTTCTCTCTTCCACCCTATGTTCCATGTGCCTTGTCTCAAAGCTAAGTTGGGAGATAAGGTGGTGTCTAGGCCTTCACTGCTTGCTGTAAATGCAAATTTGGTGCCTACTCCAGAACCTGTGCTAATCTTGGACAAGAAATCTATTCAGCTAAGAAGTAGGACTGTGACCCAGGTTCTTGTCCAGTGGCAAGGTGAGTGTAAGGAAGGTGCTACCTGGGAAATCCTGTATGATTTGCAAGCCAAATTTCCTCACCTTGTGGGCAAGGTGCTCTAAGGGAGGGGGTCTTGTTAGGATCACTTTTGTAATGCCACTGTTGTAACTGTTGTATTGTTTGTGTACAAGTTGATGCTATGGATGGAATTAGTTGGTTATAACTATTGACTAAGCTTAACTGTGGTTAATACTTGTAATTGTTGATTAGTGAGGTTAATACTTGTAACTGTTGTTTGTTAGGTCAGTTGGTTAGGCTATTGAGTAAAGGGCAGTTATGCAGTCAAAACAGGGTAGTACTCTATATAAAAGGATACGATGGTCATTAATAAAAGGCAAGCAAAATGTCACTGATTCAATCTAATTCTTGTTTCTATTCTTTCATTCTCTATTCACTCTATTTCTTCTATATTCTAGAGGCAAAGCTGTCCTCGAACTCAATTACCCAACCATTACAATCACCCTTAATTTTCCTTACAATCAGTTTACTATCCTTGTACTTACTCTGTGTATTGCTTCTCTAAATGGGTCCAAACACTTTTAACATGTTTTTTTAAAGTAATATCTAATTTTAATAACTCAGCTTATATATAACTATTTCATTTTTCCTATCAAGATAACTCAGCTTATCAATATGAATAATTTATTCTTTGTTTCCTTTTTAGCCTCATTTTGTGCTTGACTGAGTACTAGTTCCTTATTCTTTGTTTCCTTTTCAGCCTCATTTATTCTTGAGCTATTATATGCTACTCCTCGGAGTTAATTTGGAATCATTATCATGTTATTTGAGGTTTCCAAGGAGTAACAAATAACAGCTCAAGAATAAATAAAAAGAATTAGTCTGACAGATTTTGATTATGGTTTTATTGCTTCATAAATTTGGCTCTTTTTACTTGTTTCTTCTTTTTTCCCCCTTACTAGAGAGATGCAGATAGTGCACTGGAGTAAAAATAGATAAGAGGGAGAGATAATCAAGTTATCTTTGTGTTTATAAAATTCTTTTAAGAGAAAAGACAATGTGGTCCAAGGATGAGTACTTTCAATCAGTTATTCAAAATGTTGCTAGTTTTAGCTATTTCATGTCTTGTTATTTAATTGTAGTTGTTCAACAATTAAAACATTGAACAACATTTTAAAGTCTCATGTGGTCAATTTTGATTATAGCTTTGATTTTGTTACTTTTATAAACATGGCCTGTGTTCCCCCCAGAAAAACAACAACTTTATGCAAAATTGAAATAATAGATTCCAATGACCACTTATAGATCAAGTTTTCCATATAAAAATAATTATATATAATATATAACAAGTTTCTTGTAAGTGGCACAAAAAGTGCTTGTTAAAATGCTTCTAAGGGATTCCATTTTTCCAAAACTTGTGGCTTTGTGTTTAGCTCATCAGGGGGTGTGGGTTCTTGTTAGTGTGGTGTTGAAATTTTATTTTATTTTTTATTTTTTATTTTTGGTTAGCAGAGGAAAAAGGAAACACCTATGTATTTAATGTGGAAGGGTTTTTTTAAAGAGATAAATTTTTTCTTCTATGTCCTAGGGAGGACATGGGTATAGAGTTGATATTTCTTTGTTTCTATTTCATTTCTTTTCTATGTGGTGTACATCTAAGTTGTAATATGTGTAGTTGGAATCACAATAAAGAATCTTTTATTGGTAAATAAAATGATAAGATATAGTTGATGATAAATGCAGAGTATGTTTTCTGGTACTAGCGGAGATAAATGACAAAAAAGAAAGAAAGCAGAATGCATAGAGAAGAATATAATGTTGTGTACAATTTATATATATATATAGCCTTGTTAAACATTTTAGAGACTACTAAAAGATTAACTAATTCTTTGTATGACTAAAAGAGATTAATTATATATATATATATATATATATATATGCATGAGTGACTGCTTGTTAAATATGATGTTGTGTATAATTTTGAGCTTGCAATTGTGAACTTTTCTTTATGAAAACTTGCAGCTGATCAACGGGTATGGGGATCTACTAGATGGGAAGAGTATAGCCTAATAACAGCAACCAAAGGCATCAGAAAGATCACACACAGTGATGTACCCCTTTCCCACTATACAGGACTTTGGTATGTTGTTTGCTTATTCTATAAAGATTGGAATAACTTGAGAATTAGACAAAGGTGATTATGCTACATACCCTTTTGATATGTACATCTCAAAGAGTAGTTTCATTAATTTAAGATCTCCTTTGATTTTGTGGGCATCTTGTTCAATTCTCCCTGTAAATGTAAACTAATCTTCTAACTTTGGCTTTTCATTTTAAAAAAGGTATGCTTGGTATGACAACCTATGCTGGTTTCCATGAAGTTTGTTCTCCTTAGAAAGGAGAATATGTCTTCGTTTCAGCAGCACCGGGTGCTGTTGGCTAGCTTGTTGAACAATATGCAAAATTGTTGGGTTGTTACGTAGTTGGAAGTATTGGAAGTAAAGAAAAGGTATATCCTATTTGGATATATACTTTTTAGTACTCATTGGCCCGTCTTTATTTACAAGCTGCTCTTTATCTAAATTCCACATTGATCAATTCGAACAAGATGAAATCTTCCTTCCCCACAAACCCTACTCAAAAATAGTCATTTTCTCCTTTTGTGATTGTTTTTCTGTGATGAATTAGGTTGATCTATTGAAAAATAAGTTTGGTTTTGATGATGCTTTCAATTATAACGAAGAGCATGACTTGGATATGCTGCTTTGAAAAGGTCATTATGTCATTTGCATAATAGGAGTTTAAAATTGTAATCTGAAACTTGAAGGAAATACAAGTTTCTTGGCAGATTAAGTTGTTCTTTTTAGCATTGTGTAATATTTTAAAAAACTGGAAAGGCCATTACTTGATAGGACACCACATTTTTTAGGTGGTCAATAGTTCTTCGATTCACTAATCTTCGAACTTGTTTTCTTTCCTCTTTCAGGCAAGCTAGGAGTATAATAATTGAAGATGGCATTGAACCCAAGCTTACATGGAATGATGATAGACCCTATTTTGTCTGTACATCTGGTGAAGAGGGTCAGATAAAATATTAGTTTGTTGCCTTACTCTTGGAGTTAGAGTTCGTTTAGATAGAACTTATTTTTCTGAAACTGAAAACTGAAAACTAAAAATACTGTATAATTTTTAAATGTGTGAATAGTATCTTGGGACCCATTTTTAATGAAAAAGTTGCTGAAAAGTGTAATTTGTAGGACCTGTAAACAGTGCACGGGTGCACTATTCACTGCTGACTTAGTCAAAAGGTGCGGCTGAAGCAAAAAAATAAAAATAAATTGAAAACGCATGAAAACATAAAACGCACCCACAGACGTGGTATCCAAACCCACACTTAGAACCTGTTTGTAACCTACAAAATGGCTTATTTGGCTTCAAAATTTCTCTATGTACAATTTTATCTAAAGAAAAGTGCTTAATTACTCATATTACATGAAGTATTGTTAATGCATTCATGCCAAAATTTATTGGAATTACTAATTGCATTTGTCGCAGTTGAAAACTCAAGTTGAATTGGTAATACAACTTAATAATGCCAACCTTCTAGGATGTTATTGCAATATTTTTGTACGAACCATTTGACATCCAATTTGCAAGCAGCTGATTTTGTCTTTTGACAGAGAATCAATTATACTTAGTTTTGCTACTAATTTACCACCAAGGTCCTTAAACTCGGTTTTTCTCTAAAAGAAATAAGGCGAAAATATCATTTTGGTTCTTATATTTTGGGGTTACGATCAATTTGATTCCTACATTTTGGTAGCAGTTAATTTAGTCCTTATTATTTTCAATTTGCAATCAATTTGGTCCATACTGTTAACTCACTAATAAAAAATACCTATGTGGCAAACAGTTTGCATTGTTGGCATGATTAATGTTAAAATATTAAATGAGATGTTGACATGCCAATATTTTAGTGCTCATATCAGCGTTGAGATGTAAAAAAAAAAAAAAAAAAAAATGGTAAAGAAAAGATTTTTCTTTTTAAGTTGATGTGGTTTTTTTTTTTTTTTTCAATTTCTTTAACCAATTATAATTTCACTGTTCTTCCCTGAACCTAGTTTCAGCAGTTTAGCATCATCTCTACATCACAAAAGTCTCACACTTCAATCGCAATAAAATTCAGGAATATGACTCTCTATCTCATGCTCAATTTTCTAGTACCCTTGTTTGAATATTCAAGTACCTCCTTCAACATCATCTTCGCCTCATTTGGCAGCTAATCAGAATACACCTTTGATATCTTCACACTCCCAACATGAGATCCACCTTCACTCCCCAACAAAGTCATAATCACCGATGGTCAATAGTCATTTCCCTTCCTCTCCCTCCTTTCTCTTTTCCAACCAATCCATCATCCAAACCCGACTTTCACAAAAATCAGTTCATGATTGACCCTTGAAGAAGAAAATAGACTCGTATGTTTTCAAATCCCTTTGTTGGGTTTAAACTTAAAGTCAACATAATGTTTGATTTTCATTTAAATTTCACCATCCCATCAACTTCAGGTTGTTAAAAGTGACGATAAGGACCAAACTAACTATATGATGAAAATAATAGGAACCAAATTGACTATTGCTAAAATGTAAGGACTAAATTGAATAACCCCAAAATATAGGGACCAAAATAGTTTTTTCACCAAAAAATAAATAGGGACATGGAGAACATTTATGTGACAAGAAGTGCAAAAGCTGTATATGTTACTTTGTTAGCATTAGCATACTGATGGAATAGTTTACGGTGCATGCTATATATCTCCCTAGAAATAAATAAGGCTAAGGATATGATATAAGTTTTTGGCTAAAATTCAATTTATTCATTTGACTTCTATTTCAATTTTCACATTAGTCCTTAAGATATCATTTTTCTTAATTTAGTTCATCACTTTGTCAAAATAAGCCAACAACATGATTTGTTAAATAGCATTTGAATGTTTAAACTGAGCTAAGTTTTATGATTGCTTACAATGTAATCTAATATTGTTAAATAAGATGTTACTACTGACCAATGTGACAATAGAATTATCAAATGTGATTAAAAAAAAAAAAAAACAAAGACCCATCAAATGTAACAAAGGTACAGTCACATGTCATGTTAGTACTACACAATTTGAGAATGATACTATCAAATGTGAGAAAATATACGAAATGTGGCAAAAGTATGGTCATATGTGATGTTAATTCTATCCAATGTGACAATCGAATCATCAAATGTTAGAATAAATAAGGAAACCATTGAATATGACAAAAATACAGTCACAAGTCATGTTGGTACTGCCCAATGTGACAATAGAACGATCAATTGTGAGGAAAAAATTAAAGTACCACCGAATGTGAGAAATGTACAATCAAATGTAATGTTGGTACTATTAAATGTGATAATGGAACCATCAAATATGAGGAAAAATAAGGGAACCACTGAATATGACAAAATATAGTCACATGTGATATTGGTATTGCACAATGTGAGGACAGTACCATCAAATGTGAGAAAAAAAAAAAAAGGGGAACCATCGAATGTGACAAAAGTACAGTCACATATGATGTTGGTACTGCACAATGTAAGGATGGTACCATACAATGTGAGTATGGTACCATTAAATATGAGAAAATATAAGAGAACCACTAGATATAACAAAAATGGAGTAACATGTGATATTGATACTGTACAATGTGAGGATGATACTATTAAATGTGAGAAAAAAAAAAGAAATTCACCAAATGTGACAAAAATACAGTCATATATTATATTGGTACTATACAATGTGAGGATAGTACTATCAAATATGAGAAAAAATAAAGGAACCACTGAATGTGACACAAACATAGTCACTTGTGATGTTGATATTACACAATATGAGGATGGTACCATCAAATGTGAAGGAAAAAAAAAAAAAAAAAAGAGGACCACCAAATGTGACAAAATTATAGTCACATGTGATGTTGGTACTGCATAATGTGAGGATGGTACCATCAAATGTGAGAAAAATAAGGGAATTACTGAATGTGACAAAAGTACAATCACATGTGATGTTGTACTGCACAATGTGAGGATGGTACCATCAAATGTGATGTTTTGGTAACCTAGTATAGCAAGTTGCCTAGTAGTGGGTACCATAACCCCTCCTCCCCCCAAAAAATGAGGGGTACGGTAGAATTGCCCAACATTTTAATTGGGGCTTTCGTAGGGAATATTTAGCTTTTATGTTTTAGTTCTTCTAAGTAGAAAATGTAATGTTTTTAATTGCTATTTTTGTTCTCTCAGCTTAGAGGGTTCTGCTACGCATTATATAAGTCATTTGGCTAAATTGAATAAACTCTTATCTTTTAGATGGATTTCTTTGTGCTTCTACGCATTATATGAGCCAAAGGCTGTTCTATGCATTATATGAATCATTAGCCTTGGAGCTTCTCAAAAGATGGGTTTCTTATAAATTAACTTTTATCCCTTCAGTGGATTCTTATGGGTGGCAAGTTTCGGTTTCTATATCTCTTTGGGTGGCGATATTTTATATCCCACTAAGTGGTGAGCCAATCTAATTTTGTATTCTTAGTTAAATTTCTTTGGGTGGTGATATCTATATTCCTTTGGGTTTAATTTGGTGGTGAGCTTATCTATCATTTTAATTCTTGAATGTTTTTCTTATTCCATACAACCAAAAAAATATGAAAATATATACATTCATCCTACTCTCATATATCATATCGGATAAGTTTGGGTTGCCTCATACGATTTCAGTATCAGTTTAGGATATATTTTTAGAAACCTTTTGTGGGGAAAAAAAATCAATTATTTTTTTAAAAAGATTGTTATATATATTTTTTAAAGTTGTGTCAAAACTTTTTAGAAATAGTTTATTAAAAATTGCCTTAAGGGCACTTGTTAGCATTATCTTAACTTTACTAGGGCTTGGATTATGTATCTATATAATCTCGAATCTATAATCTATAATTATGTTAAAACGGGAGAAATTTGATTTTTGGTTGATCTTATAATATTAGGACAAAATTTATTTACAAAATTAGTTGTAGTATAAGGCTACAACCTTACTCAATAAAATAAATATTACTACATATTTTGAAAAGGAAAAAGTTTAGCTGCAAAATTGGTTGTTGCATAAGGTTACAACCTTATTCAATAAAATAAATACTACTATATATTTTAAAAATCTAAATATTGAATTGCATTTTCTTTATGCTCTTAATACGTCAAATTTTATATCAATCAAATATTATTTACTATATGATTTATGATCTTATATTTTATGCATAATTTTAAACTACAAAAACTTTCAATTTAAACAATTATTGATGACATAGCTATTGATCTCTAATTTTCTAGAAATTTTGCAAGTATGGAGGATATAAGAAGAAGAAGATGTAATCCAATAATAGATTTGTCAAAATTCACTCTCATTAAAAAGACATTGAGTAAGGTTGTAGCATTAGGCTACAACTAATTTTGTAGTTAAACTTTGTCCTTTTGAAAATCTAACTATTGAATTGCATGTTCTTTATGCTCTTAATACATATGTCAAATTTTGTATTAATCATATATTATTTACTATATGATCTATAAGTTTATATTTTATGCATAATTTTAAATTACAAAAACTTGCAATTTAAACAATTTATTGTTGACATAGCTATTGATTTTTAATTTTTTAGAAGTTTTGCAATCGTGGATGATATAAGAAGAAGATATAATCTAATGGTAGATTCGTCAAAATTCAACTTCAATAAAAGAAATATTGAGCAAAGTTGTAACATAAGCTTACAACCAAATTTGTAGCTAAATTTTGTCTATAATATTATGGCAAATAATATTTTTGAGATTTCACAATTTTAAATATAATTATTTTAATATATACATTTTTAATTGAATTTAAATTTTATTCCATACTTAAACCCTCAATTAAAATATTAACTCAAGATTCTTGTTATAAAAAAAAAAAAAAAAAAAAAAAAAAAAATCTTGACATGTGATATTTACTTTAAATAGTAGAATATATATATATATATATCCATATACAAATATAGTCATAATAAATGTCTTATTAATTACCATAATAATCAAATTTCATATTTAAAGTTTTTTTTTAAATGAGAAAAAATTATATTATTTTGAATTTCTTGTACATTACATGGGTTTCCGACTAGTTACAAATAAAATGTGAATCTTGTGCAACATCTTTAAAAATTTTAAAACATGATAGTTTATAAACTACCAGATTTTGGAAATAAAATTTAAACCGTAAAATGAATTTTTCTCTCATTTCAAGTGAAATTGAGAGGAATGATGTAGCAATCTAAACACTATTAGATATATATATATATATATATATATATATATATATATATAATTTGAAGATTATGAACCAAGAAATTAACAAAATAGACTGAATTTTAAATGGTTAGGATCTATTATAATTAATAGGCAAAACACCTTTTTGGCCCTATATTTTGGGGTTTTTTTTTTTTCTTTTTTTGGGTCCTTGAGTTTTTCAAAAATATTTCATCTTGGTTAGTATCATCATCTTGTTGGTAGAAGTTGTTGATATCGTTGATGGAATACTCAGCTAGCATACATGTGGTAAGTAAGAATATTTTTATTAAAAAAATATATATAATTGCTATTGAAAAAGCCATATATTAGCATCATAAGGAAGGAAAAAAAAAAAACACATCAAAAAAAAAAAAATATATATATATATATATATATATATATATATATATAAACTTGTGGGGTCTATGGGCCTGGTAGCCTCAGCCCATCGCCTAGTAGGCCCAAGGCCCACGCCGAGGAAGACTGATCATCCGAGGCTAAGATGGAGAAAGCCATTTTTCGGTTGCAAGCCGAGAACCTCTTTGTCCTTGGCATGCCGAGGATGAATCTTAGAAGGGACAAGCCTGGGGCAAGTTGTCACCTCCACACTTAATGCATTCACCTAACCCCTCTGGCCGCATTAAGGGTGATATAACCCTTTGGCAGGGCAACGTTGATCAGATTGAACCACTTGAGTGCTGATAAGACTTCTGATGGGATGGGCAACCAGAAGAAAGGCGAATAGATGATCAACAGATGGAAGAGCAAGAGAGGATGGTGAGGACTATATAAGAAAAGCGAGTAAAGTAAAATAATGGGGGAGGAAGAAAGCTAAAAAGAAAAAGGGCTTCTCAGCCATAGGCCAAGAAGCATTCTCCAGTTGTAAACAAGTTACAAGTATATTTTATATAACAGAAAAGAGATTCTTGTATGGGGGACGACGGCCAGCACCTAATCCTTCTACCCATTCTCTACAAATTTATTGTTTGGGCTTGTTGGACTGAAAACTCGTTTATATTCTAGGTCCAATCAAAAATTGAGTCCTTACAATTGGTGCCGTCTGTGGCAAGGATTAGGGTGCTGGCCGGCGCACCAAGCGATTGTTCTAAATGGTCGTTTTACAATAAGTTAAAAAAAATATATAGAAGATTTGACAGTGAAGAGAGAAATTTTGATATTATTATTTCATAAATAGAAACAGTACAAATTACAATCAGAGGCTCAGGCAGGTGTGTTTCACACAAATTTACAAGCTAATCCCACCAGCTATTTCTACAATCAGAGGCCCAGGTGAAGCCGCCCTAAAAAAGCTAGCCGGTGGGAAGTGTCAAGCCGTCCCTTTATTGGCATAAAGAGAATGGGAGAGCTTGACACAAAAGGCAGAGAAGGGGGAGGGCCATCATGTTTCCAGGCCACCGACAACTCCCTTCTCGGTGGGGCGGAGCTGGAACAAAGAGAGAAGCAGATGCAGGGGCTCCGGGATACCTTACCCCATGATGTTCCCCTGATTCTCTCCGATCCCCACGAGTGTTGGCCGTTGGAGACGGCAACACTCGGGCACTGCCCATGAGGTGAATTCGCACGTCTTCTTCGTCGGGGGTGCACTCCGAGGAGAGACGTTAGGTACTCCAACAACATCCCTCTGGGCCATCTTGTAGGGCGCCATCGGGGTTATGCCTAGATTCTGCCGCACCGGAAGCCTAGTGGTGGCTGCGGCCATACCGGCTTTTGCCAATTCCAGTCACAATTCCAGCGGGATTGTTAAAAGGGCTTGGGGAGCTGGAAGAATGTGTTTTTTTCTGTTTGTGTTAAGAGGTCCATGGATTGTGGAGAAACTATCTCCTCACCTTATATAGGGGATGGGGGTTGGTGAGAATAAATTCATGCAGAGTTCGAAAAGAGAATTATCAACTGGGCTAATAATGAAGGTACCAATTTCCAAGGAGGCCGTAGACTGTTGGACTCGTGTTAATTCACGAGGACATTAATGAAGGCGCGTTTCGCGCTCCGAAGCGTCAAGCGCGGAACACGAACAGACAAAGGGCGCGTCATAAATGAAAAAGATGGGGCCTTGAGCTGGAGGCAAGATCAACGCCACGTGTAAAAATCATAATCCGATCCAAGGAGGTATCACCTCCAGTAAAGCGGTTCGAGGATAAACCTCTACTTACAGAAAAATAGAAATGGTAGACAAAACCAAGGTATTGCATGGTCCTCGGACCCAAGCCTATGGTAAAACTATACACACCATTATACCTGAGTACTAGACAGAACTAAGGTATTGCATGGTCCTCGGACTCAAACCTATGGGGAAACTAGATACTTATAGAAAAATAGAAGTGGTAGACAGAACCAAGGTATTGCATGGTCCTCGGACCCAAGCCTATGGTAAAACTATACACACCATTATACCTGGGTACTAGACAGAACCAAGGTATTGCATGGTCCTCGGACCCAAGCCTATGGTAAAACTATACACACCATTATACCAGGGTACTAGACAGAACCAAGGTATTGCATGGTCCTCGAACTCAAACCTATGGGGAAACTAGATACTTACAAAAAAATAGAAGTGGTAGACAGAACCAAGGTATTGCATGGTCCTCGGACCCAAGCCTATGGTAAAACTATACACACCATTATACCTGGGTACTAGACAGAACCAAGGTATTGCATGGTCCTCGGACTCAAACCTATGGGGAAACTAGATACTTACAGAAAAATAGAAGTGGTAGACAGAACCAAGGTATTGCATGGTCCTTGGACCCAAGCCTATGGTAAAACTATACACACCATTATACCTGGGTACTAGACAGAACCAAGGTATTGCATGGTCGTCAGACTCAAACTTATGGGGAAACTAGATACTTACAGAAAAATAAAAGTGGTAGACGGAGCCAAGGCATTGCATGGTCCTCGGACCCAGGCCTATGGTAAAACTATACACACCATTATACCTGAGTACTAGACGGAGCCAAGGCATTGAATGGTCCTCAGAGCCAAGCCTATGGTAAAACTATACACACCATTATACTTGAGTACTAGACGGAGCTAAGGTATTGCATGGTCCTCGGACCCAAGCCTATGGTAAAACTATACACACCATTATACCGGGTACTAGACAGAACCAAGGTATTGCATGGTCTTTAGACTCAAACCTATGGGGAAACTAGATACTTACAGAAAAATAAAAGTGGTAGACGGAGCCAAGGTATTGCATGGTCCTCGGACCCAGGCCTATGGTAAAACTATACACACCATTATACCTGAGTACTAGACGGAGCCAAGGCATTGCATGGTCCTCGGACCCAAGCCTATGGTAAAACTATACACATCATTATACTTGAGTACTAGACGGAGCTAAGGAATTGCATGGTCCTCGGACCCAAGCCTATGGTAAAACTATACACACCATTATACCTGGGTACTAGACAGAACCAAGGTATTGCATGGTCCTCGGACTCAAACCTATGGGGAAACTAGATACTTACAGAAAAATAGAAGTGGTAGACAGAACCAAGGTATTGCATGGTCCTCGGACCCAAGCCTATGGTAAAACTATACACACCATTGTACCTGGGTACTAAACAGAACCAAGGTATCGCATGGTCCTCAGACTTGAACCTATGGAGAAACTAAATATTTGGAGAAAAACCAAAGCGTTACCTAGAGTTAAACTATGATACGGCCTTTATATTTATATTTGAAGGATAACAGGCAATTTCATGAGACTAACTCCAAAATAGAATACAAATATTGAGCAGAATATTATAGTAAGGCAAATAAAAGAAAATATCTGTAGTTGGAAGCAAAGTACTATGCATTCAGCTTAAACAGAAAGTATTCAATTTCCTTACAACGCCACTAAGGCAAGAAACAAAATGAAATGAAAGAGAAAATAAACAAAATTATCCTATGTCATATACTAGTTCCCTCAACTTAGTAGGCAAATTAGTTCGATCAGCAAATTGAAGGCTTTAGCCAAGGCCTAGGGGCTTTGCTTTAAAGGGTCTGCAGGGAGCCTCGCCACATCTGGTGGTATTTCCTGACCCTCAGCTCTAGCTCCCCCCAACGTCCTCTGGGGTTCAATCGCTTCGGATGGTTGGTCAGTCAAAGATATATCCTCGGCGGTCTTATCGTAACTCTCAATCGCTGGTAAGGAAGACCCCTACTCGGGAGCATCGATGGCAATCTCGCGAATTGCTATAGGGTAATATACCCTGTCCTTCCTCCTAAGGTCGGATGAAGTATCAATCCCTGCTTTGTTGAGAGCTTCATGCCAGGTCTGAGAGCAGTAATGCCTGCATACTGCAGGAACTTGCGCCTGAAGAATGGCCTCAGTCTTGGCTACCCCACTTGCAAAGGCCTCCTCCTCTGCCTGTTCTACAGAGCGCTCAGCGTCTACTTTTGCAAATACTGCCTCATCTTTGGCTCTTATAGCCTCATCCCTGGCATACTCGGCAATACCTTTCTTATGAATTGCCTTAGTCAACTCTTGCTTCAGGTATTCATTACCTTCCTTGGCATTCTGTAGCTAGCCCTCAATGTCTTGCAAGCGGGTGGTTTGGTCCTCAGCTTGCTTCCTGGCCATGGCCAGGTCGGAGGCAGCAGTGTCTCTGGCCCTTCTCATCCCCTCTAGGTCCTCGGTCGCCTTTTTCAGGTCAGCCTCAGACTTTTTGAGGGTACTAACAGCTTTCAAGAACTTGTCGCGCTCTTGTGCCAAGGCACTGCTTTGACCATTGACCTCCTCGTCCAACCTAAATAGAGCCTGGATAGCCTGCCAATGAAAACAAGTAATTCCGTAAAGGAAAATGAAGGTACTAGGCAACAAAAGTTGAGTAAAGTAAATAAGTACCAAAGGACTCACCATGCCCAAATACTTTTTAAGGTCAAGGACAACCTCGGACTCACTCATTCTTTCAAGCTCGGCCATGTCGGTGGGAAGAAGAAGAGACTTCTCCAGGGCATCGGCTACGAGGGCCCCCTCAACCCCTTGAGATTCTAGTATAGACGCGTCATCCGTCAGGGGCTGATCATGAAGCATGGCAGCGGGCAGCTAGGCTTAAGCCTCAGATGGTTGGACGGTCTTCTTGCTTTTCTGTGGACCACCGAGTTTCAGTTGTTTCGGAGGCCTGCGAGATTTATCCTCGGGCGGGGAGTAGGACTTACTCCTATCCATTGGCTCTTTACCCTTGTCAAGTCTTTTCCTTTTCGGATCGAAAGACTTGGTCTGAGGGTCTGGTGCTACAGGGATAGAAGATGACCTAGTTTGTACAGTTAGTATCTGGGGCGGAGGTGTTGGGGGCTTCGGCTGCGACTCTTCCGGTGCGCTCTTCTTGGAACCGCCTTTGAGCAGGTCGAGAAGGCTGGTTTGGGGCTGTCTTTTTAAACCCATCTCGGCCTGAGTACCAGCTCTTAGGGATCAGAGGTTGGCTTCGGACAAATGAGGATCTCCTAGATCACCAGAGGGATCCTCGGACTGACCAACTAAGTCGAACACACTATATTCGTCCTCGGAAGAACTCAGTTCAACCACCTCCCTTGCCTTCTTAGATAGTCCTTCCTCGGCCACCGTTACTTGTTGGGATGAGGAGGGACCTGCTAGTGGTATGCCTTCAGGAATGTAAGACCCCTTGGAAAATGCAAAACCGTCCTCCACCACGGTGATCTGCGTAAGCCGAGGGTCACGAGCTTTAATTACGTGCTTCGAGATTGGGAATGATTTCTGAGCTGGGTCGCATCGAAGGATTTGATGAGCGGCTCTAACCTGGTTATCAGGTTCGTTCAGGAAAAGGTCCGACCTAAGAACGGTTTCCAAATCCGCTTTGTTAACCAGGTGGAAATGACGTGCAAAGGCGTGCGGATCTGCGAAAAGAAAAATGAAACTCCTATGGTTAATAAACCAATGCAGATATATGGTTATAAAGATAAAAATACTGAAACCTAGATTGTCTCCTACTTCGGATATCCTACCTGGCTCCCCCTCTACTGTTGGGCAATGAAAGCCGTTGTGCCACTCCCCCGACACTATGAGGAAATCTTGAGTCAACCCCTTATTGGAATCAGGAAGACACTGGATAAGACGAATCCTATCGTCCCTTATCTTCATATAGTACGTCTTACCCCTCAGGTGATGAAGGTTGTAGCACCAGTTTACATCGTGGTGAGTCAGTCTCAGCCCCATTTTCTCATTCAAGATATCTACACACCCTAATATCTTAAATACATTCACGGCACACTGGGTAAGAGCCAGGCAAAAATGCCTAAGGTAATTGAGGGTCACCGGCCTCATAGGGATTCTCATCCCTCCCTCTACGAAAGCGACTATAGGGATCACGACTTCACCCTCTCTCCTCTTAAGGTACCACTCCCTTTCTTCACAGTACTTCAGACTCACATTATTGGGTATCCCATAGTCGACAATGAATTTGTTCATCATCTCGTTGGACTCAACCAACTTCTTAAACTTACCCATTCCCCAAGGACGACTAAAAGTTCTAAAAGAACAAAAGGAGAAGTAAAATCAAGGAAGTTTAGGGTCGCTAGAAGGAGAAGACTTACGGAAGTATGGTGATTCTCTTCAGGAAGAGTGCAAGTTGAACTAGACTCAAGTTATACGCATCAATGGTTGTAAGCGCGAAAATGAGAGAACTAGACGGTTTATACAGGTGCTTATATTCCCCCTTTAGGTCCCCCAAATGTAACCGCCTGCCCATAAAAGCAGGAGATCCCCACCGAACGATTACCATCACACCATTGAAAGCGGGAAACGTGGTGCTGCCAAAATTTAATGTGGGCACACATTAAATCTTGAAACGCAAAAAACACACATCGAGTAGTCGAAAAGTCGCCAGCATTAGCACAAACCAAAGTGGGGCGATTCGCCTAGGAGGGCCCGTAGGTATCAAAACCCTCCTACCCGTTTGAGGGAATGTGCAGCAGGGTTTTGAGGGGCTATTATGGGGTCTATGGGCCTGGTAGCCTCAGCCCATTGCCTAGTAGGTCCAAGGCCCACGTCGAGGAAGACTGATCATCCGAGGCTAAGATGGAGAAAGCCTCTTTTCGGTTGCAAGCCGAGAACCTCTTTGTCCTCGGCATGCCAAGGATGAATCTTAGAAGGGACAAGCCCGGGGCAAGTTGTCACCTCCGCACTTAATGCATTCACCTAACCCCTCTGGCCGCATTAATGGTGATATAACCCTTTGGCGGGGCAACGTTGATCAAATTGAACCACTTGAGTGTTGATAAGACTTCTGATGGGATGGGCAACCAGAAGAAATGCGAATAGATGATGAACAGATGGAAGAGCAAGAGAGGATGGTGAGGACTATATAAAAAAAGCGAGTAAAGTAAAATAATGGGGGAGGAAGAAAGCTAAAAAGAAAAAAGGGCTTCTCGGCCATAGGCCAAGGAGCATTCCCCAGTTGTAAACAAGTTACAAGCATATTTTATATAACAGAAAAGAGATTCTTGCATGGGGGACGACGGCCAGTACCTAATCCTTCTACCCATTCTCTACAAATTTATTGTTTAGGCTTGTTGGACTGAAAACCCGTTTATATTCTGGGTCCAATCAAAAATTGAGTTCTTACAAAACTTTATTCAACAATTTTAAAGAATAAAAACAAAAAGAAAATTATTTATAAAAAAAAAAAAAAAAAAAAAAAAAAAAAAAAAAACTCAATCTGCAACTTTTTTTGTTTTCTTTCAGTCTCTTGGAAGCCACACTCACACTATATTTCTCAATACATAACTAATTTTCTCTCTCTATTAGCATTTTCTTCTTTCCACCAGCATCCACCAAAAATCAATACCAACAAAGTTATCCCTAAAAAGCAAGAGTTATAAACCCCAAAAAAATTGCATTAACATGATAATTGAATTTTAAAGTGTTCCTAAAAGAAAACAGTGGAGTGAAATTTCACAAAAAATTATATCTTTTTTTAATCCACAAAATCTTACTATTTAGCTTCAATTATCAAATTCAATCCCACAACTACCTTTGCACCAAACAAACTAAAAATATATGATCAAAGCTGCAAAGGGTAGTTGTAATATTTAGTTTTTTTTTTAGAAAGATATTAATCTTTTTCGGAGCTCTAAGAGCTTTGATATTTTTTTCAATATTACTTAACCAATCACACCACTTAAACATGAATAGTTCATTTTTTTTTTTTTTTTTTAAGTCACTATCTCAAATTGAGATAGTAGTTTGTACTTTGTATGCATCAAAAGTTTGAAAATATATTTTCGCCGCAATATAATTGACTTGAGTTTGTTGACATAAGTTTTAGATTGATTTTAACTTCAAGCTAAAACTTGGCATGAGTTCATATCATGAAGATTAATAAATACAAGAGTAACATAAAAGGAAAATGACAGGGACACAAAAAAAGTCCACAATTTTTGCCACAACTTGCCATGTGAGAACTAGGGATGGCAATTTTGCCCTGCCCCCACTTTACCCCATGTGGGTTTTCCCCGCCCTGTAAAGGTGGTAGGGTGGGGATGGAACAAGATTTTAGCTTTGCACCACAGGACAGGGCGCGGATGTGTTTAGACTTTTTAGACCCAACTCGGTCCATCCCCATCCCGCCTTGCATTGATAAGGGCTAAATTGTAAATTTCTCACACCCTAAACCTTACTATTTAAATAAACATATCACCAACTTATTTTATTCTACCCAACAAGGATTACTACCTCTCTCTTTTTTTCATTCTCTAGCAAAGTTGAAAATAAGGTACCAATTTTAACATTCTGTTTTGTCTTATTATAAACAAATCGGCACAACACTATAGGGATAGGCCCAGCCCAATAACAAGTGTGCAAGGGTTCAAAGATTGACGTTCAGGAGAATCCTATTGGGTCTAGGCCAAGTTAGGCCCAATATCGACTAACAAGCCTGGGGGAGGCTACTGAGGGGGTGGTCAAATCCAGGTCGGTCCCCGAGTACTGTTAGTGCCTTTAGGATGTTCACTACCAAACATTATTTGGTGTCTGGGACAAGTTTCAAGAAAATCCTCAAAAGGAATGATTTTTCTTTATGATTCCAAGCAGAAGTGAGATTACGTGAGAAATGATGAAAAAGTAATCATTTGAACCCTTACTAAGGAGAGACTATAAAATGGGAGGGAGGACGAACAGTGAGGGGGTTCAAGGGAGGAAAAAAGGGAGAGAAAAAGAGAGGGAGAAGAAAAACTAGTGAGTTGGTGAGAACTAGGCTTGGAATTACGAAAGTAAAAGAGGTTGGGCTGTTAAGGCAACGTTTGAGGCAACAATCCATAAGAGTGCAAGGAAACCCACCAATAAGTAAATTGAGAGCCCAAGTCCCTTGTCCCTAAAAGCATCACTCTCGGGTTTGGGCACCACAAAATCTATACTATTGAATCATTGATTTTGTATTTTGAGATTTTTGTTTTTATTGTGATATTGTCTTGTTAAACACTTTAATAATATTATTCAATTTTTGCTTAAAATTAGTTTGATTTGATGAGATAAAGTTATTTGTAATTTCAAGTATATATTTATTAACAAAATAGGTTTTATTAAAAACAATTGTAATAGTTGTGAGCAAATTAACAAGAAGTAGAATTTTACGAGGTGGGGCAAGGCTTTGCAGAGCCCTAAGGGGCAGGAATTAGGCCTGTCCAAACTCATCCAAGACCCGACCCACCTGGAGGACCCGACTGGAACCGATTCGAAACTGGCCGACCCGACTATTCCGGTGGTCGGCGGCAGGTCTTCTCCCCCCAGAAATCGACTCCGGCGGGTTGGTTTCGATTTCTATACCCCAAAACCCGAAAAACCCGAACTGACCAGAGAAAAACCCAGATTCTGGCAAAAAAACCTAGATTCCGGCAAGAAACCCAAATCCCAACAAGAAAAATTCCAGAATCCGGCGAAAAAAACCCAAATCTCGACCAAAAAACCTAGATTCAAGCGATACTTCACGTAGATTTGGTGAGATTTTGACTAGATCTGGTGAAATCTCATCAAATTTGATGAGATTATGATCGGATCTAGCAAATCTCATAGATTTTGATGAGATTTTAGCCCGATCTCAAGTTTTCTCATTGTTTTCTCGAGTTCTCTCGCCGTTTTCTCCTCGATTTTCTCAGAACCTAGACGCCGATCGACCCGCCCGCCACCCGTAGAAGTTTGATCCGTCCGACCCATTTACTCCGGCGGTCAGTGACGGGTGAAATTTTTCAAAACATGATTCCATCAGGTCGGTTCAGGGTTGGGCACAAACCCAACCTGAACCGACCTGTGGACAGCCCTAGTGGGAATAAGGCAAGAAAATTTTCCCTGTCATGCAGGGCAGGGCGAGGGTGAGGTAAGATAAAACCACGTGGGGCAGGGGTGAAGACCCCATCTTTAGAACCTGCCTTGCCCATTGCCATCCCTAGTGGGGACATTGTGAATGGTGGAGGTAAAATGTTGGGTCCACACTTCTACCACTCACAACTTGTCATATGGCGGATTGTAGCAAAATTTGTGAATTTTTTGTATCCCTAGCATTGCTCTAGCATAAAATGAGAACATATGGGTCATGCTTATTTATTGGTTAGAATTTATAGTGGTGAGATTTGAATGAAAATGATAGCTTAAGAAGCTTATTTGACTTACAATTTATGTTGTGGTTGACCAATTGAATTCCATTAACTTTTCATGCATTTTTCATTTTGAGTTCTTTTGCATTGATTAAATTGAAAATGACCAAAAAGACTTTTTTCTTTTTTTTTTTCCTCAAAGGAATGTATGTGTGCTGGCATGTTTGTAACTTCTATTTTTTATTTTTTATTTTTTTGGTTGCTGAGAACAAGGCTTAGTGGACCAAGTGATGGTGCATTACGTGATTTGTGACTAAGAACTTGCATGTGATCTCTTACTCTAAAGACGTTAATAATTATCTTATCACTAATGTTTGTCAATATTTGTTGTACATGGTAGACATTTCTACAAGAGAAATTAATTAATACATACATGGTCAATTGAACTTTTATTTAAATTTGGATACAACATGTCAGACGAACCCTTAATTCTTTTGTTGGCATATGTAGGTTGTAGCAATATTTGTATTGCTATTATTGTTGTCAAAATTTGTGGGATTTGTCAAAAATTAATTTGGAGAGAAACCTTATCCTTCTATCTATCTATAAATAAAAAAATATTTATTTAAATTGCATTCCAAATGCTCCATAATTTGTACTTTGTAACAAGGATTAAAGCAACGAGCCAACGGCTAATTCCTTATTGCTCCCCTACAAGCTGATGGGGGATGATGACTAACTCTCTATCTATTTGGAGTTTGGAACTTTGGACCACAGGGTTAGGAGCTTGAACACTAGATGCACCGACAAGTGATGTAGAGCAGGCCTGCAGGCTAGGAACAATGGCAATGTCTAAAGTGCTAGTCGAAGAAGGGTCACTGACATGGTTTCATGTCCATTGTACCATACAACAAATGTAGTGGGTGTGAGATATTAAACCGTGTGAGATCAAGAGCCCTACCCACTACATTTGTTGTATGGTATGGTATAATGGACAGGTGATACCTAAATCCTACTTAATTACCTTTACCTATGAAGAATAGGGTATTATTCAAATTATTTGAATCAGGTAAGGTTGGATATCCATTACCTAATGGGTATAGCCATCCTTAGGTGCAAAAACAGAGCTAGCTAAGGGGGTCGAGAGAGGGCAATTGCCCCCACGACCTCACCCAAACCCCACCCTGTTAATATCTATATATATATATATATATATATATTTCTTTTAGATTTAGTATTTGCTTTGTATATGTTTCTGTTTGCTTTAAGCTTATAGTCTTCAACTCTGCATGTAATTGTGCTACGGGACTGTCACTCTTGGCTCCACTTGTAATATACTCTTCTTGGCCGGTGATTAGTAAGAAGCTCTTTTAACTTCGTATAATAATGACTATATATTGATTTTATTTTTTAATCTTTTACTTGTTTGAAAAATATACCTATAGTCACCTATGAAGTATCTTCTTTTTTCTTTTTCAGTTTTTTATGGGAGTCACCTATGAAGTATCTTAAGTACAACAACATTTATACTAAATCTAACATTACAGGGGAAAAAAAAACTTGACACTAAGCTTATATTTTATATGTTAATCAAATTTTTAGTTTAATTAGTCAAGTATTTTTTTTAATTATACTAATTAAAAAATTAAAATTGATTGTCCTCAACTCATTATTTTCATCTTGCCCCCCTAAATTAAAATCCTGACTCTACAACTACTTAGGTGTGAGATCATGAGCCACATATATAAAAACCAATATTTACATGTACATGTCCATTGTGTCCGAAAATGAAAAATGATTTTCATTAAAAATAACATTCCTAAGATTCCTTTGATTTTAGTTTTTTCTTTTAAAGACACTGGAATCTTTTTTTTGATAACCAACACGCCGGAATCTTCTTTTGTCCTTTATTTTATTTTATTTTTATTTTTATTTTTATTTTTAAATCGTTGTGCGGGTTTGCAATTTACATTAATAGTAGAGGTATAGAATAGGAGAGAGCAGCGGCGGGAATGGCACCGACCGGTCCCACGTGTGGACCACCCGCGTGCTAGAAGAAGAAGACAACATTTTTCAGAAAGCCAATTAGAGACACTTCACTAAACAAAATAAAACCAGGACTCCTTTTTTGCCCTTTTTATCTCTCCACCCACAAGCTACAACTACAAGAACGTGCGAACCACCACCTTGTTTATATCAGAAACTAACTAAAGCTACGCCTACACCTGATAAAATAAAAAATAAAAAAAAAATAAAAAAAAACCTAGTAATGTGATCTCCATTTTAGCTACTAATAAATAAACTCATTTAGTTGTTTTGCTGGTTTCCTTATTCTCCTTAGTAGCTGGTAGGAGATAGTACTCTGGAGTCTGGTCTCAAAGTTTCAGTTTTTTTTTTTTTTTTTTTTTTTTTTTTTTTTTGTTGATACACTCAAAGTTTCAGTTAGTTTCATTGGTGTTATGAATTATTAATACTTAGAATGCATTTAAATATCGTTTATTTTGCAGAAAATTGAAAATTGAAAATAATAAAAAATAATTTTTTGGTTACTATTTATAAATGAATTTATTGTTCATTTGCTTACTTACACTGTTAATGTCTCATGAACATTGCAATAGGCGTTGGTTAAAAAAAAAAAATGGCTGAAACGCAAACGCATTGCGTTTCAGCCGAACCCAAACACTACCTTAGTATTACTTAATAGATCCGGTTAATATATACCTTTAGAGCACACATTAATCATTTATTTTTAGAAAAGTTTTATGGAAAATTAAAAAAACTGTCAAAAAAATTAATAACTTTTTTTCATTTTTTCATTAAAAGTTTCATAAAATGGTTTACTAATGTATGTCCTAAGTGTACACGTTAGTAAAACCTTTACTTAATTGAGTTTTTTTAAGGAGATGCATACTTATTACTTAGCTTAAATGTTTAAGCAAGTTCTTTCAGTCTTGGGGAAAAAATAAAAAATAAAAAGAGAAAAAAAAGATGTGCTACAGTCTTTTTATAATAATAAAAATGGCACGATTTGGAGACACATGTAGAAGAGTCCAAAGCGTGTCAAGTGTTCAACACTAGTACTACAACACACCAATTAAAGTGTTTGTGCTTCCTAATTAATTGCTTTAATTAATTGTCAACTATCATTTTTCTGAAATTAAAAAAAAAAAAATCAAAACAGGAATCAGGGAGCTTAATAACATCATTCGGTCCCCTTAATAAAGAGAATTAAGTTAAATTCTCTCTTTCCCACTTATCGTAACCTAAATAAATAAATAAATAAAAACCTAAGATCACCAACACCCGAATTTTAGGCACTGTTTTGGACAATGCTCCAGTGACGAAGAACATGCACTAGTGAGCAGTGACCCACCAGTTCCAGTAGCGAGTTGGCTACCTTATTTCTTTTTTAGACTTGTTTCACCTCAAAAGTTAGGTTCTTTTGAGATAAGGGCTTTTTTTTTTAGTAGATAGTGACCTGGTTATGTTGGGTGAGCTGTTTTAATTTATCTGATAAGGTTATTCACAGATACAGAGTAATATTAAAAGTATTTAGGAGGCATTCAAATTAAACTTTATAGGTTTTAGGCATGCAAACTCCAAACCCTATATTTTAATTTAACTTTTTTGTCCAACAGCTTCCACCAAACTGAATAATGCATGGATCACCCTACTGAGCCTGAAATTTATAATTGAGAAATCTACATAAATAAAGAAGAAGCAACTATGTGGTTAATTCACGTACCTTTCCTTAATTTTTTTTTTTTTTGGGCTTTTGAGTAAAATTTATGGTGTATTTTTGTATCAAAACCTTAAAAAATTACATTTTATCACCCTAAATTATATCTTTGATTACATTTTGCATCATAAACTTTTCGAGTGCACATTTTGCATTATAAACTATGATCTTCACTACACTTAATTTGCAACCTGACATCAAATATGCTGAAAATTTGGATGGAAAAATATGACATCATATGAAAAGACGTAATTGCCCATCTTCTTAATCCCTTAAAAAATGTGGAGTTTTTTTACTTTACTATGCTCTTGATTATACTTTGCACCCTAAACTTGGAATTTTCGTCCAAACTAACAGCAAATTATCGTCAAGGTGCAAGGCATAACAAGGGACATAATTTAGAGTAGAAAATGTGCATTCAAAAAATTTAAAGTGCAAAGTGTAATATTAGGTATAGTTTAGGATAATTTAATGTAATTTTTCCTTAAAACTTAGAACTCTATTTTCTCACTCTTGTGTGCCTTTTTGTTTCTTATAAAACGAATCTTTGTGGTTAAATATATAACTTTAATAATTGTAAACTTAAAAGAAAACTAATCTGTTGCCGCCCAAGTGGGGATTATGTAGACATACACGTGTGGTCATATTCACATTATACCTTTAATAATTGTAAACTTAAAAGAAAACTAATCTGATGCCGCCCAAGTGGGGATTATGTAGACATACACGTGTGGTCATATTCACATTATACCTTTAATAATTGTAAACTTAAAAGAAAACTAATCTGATGCCGCCCAAGTGGGGATTATGTAGACATACACGTGTGTTCATTTTCACATTCCCTTTTCAATGTTTACTTAAAGTTATGTTTTTAAAAATAGTAATGTTAATGGATGCCTTTACGGCAATGGTTAGTAAATCATAATAGTAGAAAAGTTTTGACATCACTTATATGGAAAATATAAAAAGCTATTAACAACATTTATTATTTTATAATTCTCCCTGTAAAATGTTTCTAAAAATAACTCCTAAACGAATGCTCTGAGGGTATTGGTTAACATTTCCTTTTTAAAAACAGTTGAATCATTGGAATAATAACAGAAGAGTGTAGGGAATTTAACTGAAATTCCCAACCTGTGAGAAACAAAAAAAATAGAAAAAACACACGTCAAAGAAAAACAATCACACACACAAGACAATATTTACGTAGTTCAGCAATTTGCCCACGTCCACGGAGTTGTAGAGATTTCACTATTATTAGGGAAAAATACAAAGTGCGGCTACAGTGTTTCAATCTCTCGAGAACGATAACAACCACCAAAAAACCCTAATCACCAAAACTACGTTTTTCTACCTCCTGGGCACAAGATATACAATGGGGTACAAAACGGGTCAAAATTTTTTTCCCATGTCGGCCCTAGCCTCTGCTCCATGGACTAAGTCTCAGAAAATCTCTCATTAAAAAAAGCACACAACATTATTCCGGTTGGATCAGGTCATTAACCGGATTAAAAATAACTAGGCTCCATAAAGCCCAGCAAATCTCCCA
Organism: Quercus variabilis; assembly: GCA_030445155.1. Lineage (NCBI taxonomy): Eukaryota > Viridiplantae > Streptophyta > Magnoliopsida > Fagales > Fagaceae > Quercus > Quercus variabilis. The sequence continues at coordinate 60,433,206 of CP129447.1, read as the reverse complement.
CTTGGAGACTAGTTCAATCACCAACATCAGCCGCTATCTCCAAAAGTAATCCCTCATCCCTGCAACTCATCCTCCTGTCCTCAAGCTAGAAGACCAACTGAAGCTGTACACAGCTTCAATTTCTTAATAGTGACACCCTTAGTCAACATATCTGCCGGGTTCTTAGATCCATAGATCTTCTCAAGTATTATCAGTTTATCTTCAACAAGGTACCAGATAAAGTGGTATTTTGTCTGTATATATTTTGACTTTAAATGAAAAGCTGAATTTTTAGCAAGAAAAATTGCACTTTGGCTATCCCTGTGTAGAATGCTCATCTCCTGCTTCATACCCAATTCACCTAAGAAACCATGTAGCCAAATCATCTCATTTCCAACTTCAGTTGCTGCAACATACTCAACTTCTGTAATAGACAATGTAACAATATTTTGCAGATTTGAAGCCCATGATATAGCTGTACCACCCAGAGTAAATACAAACCTAGTAGTACTCTTTATACTATCAATATCACCAGCAAAATCAACATCTACATAACCTTGCAATTTCAAACTTGCACCTGTGAATCAAAGACATGTATCTAATGAACCTTTCAGATGTCTCAAAATCCACTTAACTACCTCCCAACGTTGCTTTCCAGGCCTACTCATGAATCTGCTCACAATTCCCACTACATGTGTAATGTCTGGCTTTGTACATACCATAGCATACATCAAGCTGCCAATTGTTGAGGCATAGGGCACCTTGCTTATATGGTCCCTTTCTTCTTCTGTCTTCGGTGACTGTTCTTTGCTTAATTTGAAATGACTATCCAAAGGTGTGCTCACTAGTTTAGCTTCATTCATGTTGAATTTGCTAAGAACTTTCTTCACATACTCTAATTGTGAAAACTTTAATGTATCATTAGCCTTGTTTCTAATGATTCTCATACCAAGGATTTGCTTTGCAGCTCCCAAATCCTTCATTGCAAACTGTTTTGACAATTGCTTCTTCAGATTATTAATCTCCTCAATGCTAGACCCTGCAATGAGCATATCATCCACATATAACAGTAAAATGATATAAGAATTCAACATAACAACAATAATCAGCTTCACATCTCTTGAACCCAATTTTATGCATAAAACTGTCAAATTTCTTGTACCACTGTCTAGGAGCTTGTTTTAGGCCATACAGCTCTTTCTCAGTTTGTAGACTAGATTCTCTTGTCCCTGAACAATGAATCATTCTGACTGAATCATGTAAATGTCTTCCCTCAAGTCACTATGAAGCATGGTTTTGAAACCCGAACCGGACCATACGGTCCGACTGGGTTAACTGGAAACCGCCCACCAAAGCGGTTCTTTTAGCCTTAAAAATCAGAATACATGAAAAACTCAGTAAACCGTGCGAACTGCGGTTGAACCTCCCAGGTTTAGAAACCGTGGATGGTTATCACGGTTTTGCAGGTTCAATTCAGAGTTTTTTTTTTTTGGTACTTACTGGTTAGCCATTGTTGAAGCTTTAACCTCAGACCTTGAGATCGCACCAACATTTCTTCTTATTCTTCTTCTCAGTCTCGCTCGTCCCTTTTCTCTTTGCATTTTTTCCGACTATCGTTTCTGCATTTTATCTTTCTCTGCGTTGTTTTTGTTTGTTGTTTCTGCATTTTGCTCTCATCCTGCGTTTTCCTTACTCTAGAATCTTCCAATCTAGTTTGAAGATGAGTAAACTTGCTTTTTGTCACACACTAAGTATAGGCTGTCATCCACTCCTTTTTTAACTTTATTGAGTTTAATCAATTTTTTAATGGTTTGTCCGGTCCTTCTTCTAGCTGGTGTTTATTTTTCATTTTTAAAATTTAAATAAATGTATGACGTCAAGTGTCAATGTGTCATTCACTCCTTTAAAAATTTTATTGGGCTTTTGTTCTTTATTTTATCAATTTTTTAATGCTTTGTACAATCACTCTTCTAGCTTTTATTTATTTTTTATGTTTAAAATTTTCATAAATGGTTGAATATTCAAATGGGTTTCAGCATAAAACAATTTACTAGGTAGTCAAATGGGCTTGAGCATGATTTAAGATAATTTAGACATAAGCTCTCATAAAAGAAAAAAAATTAAAAGAGTAAAATATTGAGCATTAACAAAAAATGATTTAGGTTTGCTTAAGATTTAATATTTCTTATTTGCTTTATAAAAGTTATGATATAAAAAAGACATTTGAAAAATAGATCTTTATATTTATTTGTACTATTTTAGTTCATTTTTCTACTTTTATTAATTTAATATATTTATTTATATTTTAAATAATTATTAAATTAATTATGATATCATCACGGTTCGACCCCGATTCGACCTCAGTTCGACCTCAAAAACCTTGAACCTCTTCTCTTTACAGTTTAATGAACGGTCCGGGTTTGAAAACCTTGCTATGAAGGAATGCTGTCTTCACATCTAACTACTCAAAATGTAAGTTTTTTGCAGTCACCATTCCCAGTATCAGTCTAATTGTTGACATCTTCACAACTAGAGAAAATATCTCTATATAGTCAATGCCTTTTTTTTGCTAGAACCCTTTAACAACTAATCTAGGCTTATAATATTTGCTACTATCATGTTCATTCTTTATTCTGTATACCCACTTATTGTACAAAGCCTTATTTCCTATTGGCAATTCAGTCAGTTCCCATGTTTGATTCCCCAACAAGGAATCAATCTCATCCTTCGTGGCTGACTCTCACTTGCTTGAATTTTCATATTATAGGCTTCATCATAATACTCTGGCTCACCACAATCAATCAACAGGAGATAATTTAGAGTGGCTAAATAACGATGTGGAGATTTAATGGTCCTAGAATATCTACGGACTTTAGCTACAGGTGTACTCTAATCTACCTGTGAATCTGCATTCTCCTTATTTTCTTCACTCCTTTTCTGGACAATACTTTCAGTCAATTTATGTAAGTTGAAAAACTCGGATTTCTTTTGATATATCTCTGTAATATCTGACACTTCAGTTGACCTGTCCTTGTACATAATCTGTTCATTAAATATCACATTTCTACTTCTAATGATTTTCTTGTTTTGTTCATCCCAAAACCTATAGCCAAATTTCTCATCACCATAGCCAATGAGAAAACATATTTTAAACTTTGCATCAAGTTTACTACGAGCATTAGAATCAATATGAACGTAAGAAACATAATAAAAAACTTTTAAATGTAAAAACTTTACCTTTTTACCGCTCCAGACCTCCTCAAGAAGTCTAAACTCCATGGGAACTGATGGCCCTCAATTTATCAGATAAGCTGCAGTGTTAACAGCATCAACCCATAAAGTTTTTGGTAGTCCAGCATGCAACCTCATACTCCTAGTATGCTCATTGAGAGTTTTGTTCATGCGCTTAGCCACACCATTTTACTGTGGTGTCCTAGGAATGGTTTTTTCCATCCTAATTTCCTGTGCAATACAATACTCATTGAACCCTCCAACTATGTACTCTCCTCCATTATCTGATCTCAAACATTTTAGTTTCAAACTTGTTTATGTCTCAACCATGGTCTTTCACTTCTTAAAAGTTTTAAATACATCAAATTTATTTTTCAGAAAATAAACTCATTCCTTTCTGCTTGAGTCATCAATGAAGGTAATGTAGTACCTTGAACCTCCAAGGGATGCAACCGGAGAAGGACCCCACAAATCAGTGTGTACTAGCTCTAATTTTTTAGTCTTCAGTGTTCTGCCAGTTTTCAAGAAACTCATCTTTTTCTACTTTCCTAAAATACAGCTTTCACAGATGTCAAAATCAATGGACTTCAATTCTCGTAGCTTTCCTCTTGACAACAGCATCTTCATCCCTTTCTCACTCGTGTGACCAAGCTTGCGATGCCATAGATTTGTATCAATACTTGCTTCAGCAACTGCAACTGTATCTCTTGGGCTTAAGGTCATATATAGAGTGTCAGTCTTCTTTCCATGAGCCAATACTCTAACTCCTTTTGTAACCTTTCAAGTACCACCAACAAATAATATTGCATGCCCTTCATCATCAAGTTATCCAATAGAAATCAGATTCCTTCTAAGGTCATAAATATGTCAAACCTTCTTCAGTAACCAAACAGACCCACTAGGCAACAATATCCAAACGTCTCCCATACCCACAACATCCAAAGCTAAACCATCAGCCAAATACACCTCACCAAAATCACCTACAACATAGTTCTGTATGATTTCTTGGTGTGGAGTGGTATGAAACAAAGCTCTTGAGTCCAAAACTCAATCATCAAGTGGACTGTCTACTACAAGAAGTAATGCATCTTGTACCTCTTCTGTTACAGTATTAGCAGAATCATCTTCATTCTTCTTTTTAGGACTTTTGCATTGCCTCCTAGAGTGACTTGTTTTCCCACAGTTCTAGCATTGTACTTGTTGGCCTGATCTAGATTTACTTTTGCTTCGATTAGAATTTCTGAATTTTGATCTTCCCCGATTTGAATTTCTATAATTACCTCTGCCTCTTGTCTCAAGTTATAGGGCAGAACTAGATCCTGAGGTTTCGCCTGTATCTCTTTTCTCATATGTCATTGTACTTTAGCTTTTCTTTTCTTGTAGAATTGCTCACTACCATCCTCATTGCCACCTAACTGTTTGGCAAAGAAGCCAAAACGATTAATACACGGATCTCATCATCAAAATCAATTTCTACAGACGACAATTGATTTGTGATAGTGTTAAATTCATTCAAATGTTGTGTGATTGATGAGTTCTCTGCTATCTTCAGATTGAACAGTTTCTTCATTAAATGCACCTTGTTGTTTGCTGCCAGCTTTTCATACATACCAGACAAAGTCTTCATCAGATCTACTGTGGTCTTTTCCTTTATAACATTGTGTGCAACAGACCTAGACAGAGTTAACCTGATAACTCCTAGTACTTGTCAAGAAGAGCCCATTCCTTAAACTTCATAGCCTCAGGTTTTGTCCCCAAAAGAGGCAGATGCAATTTCCTCCCATAGAGATAATCTTCAATCTGCATCCTCCAATACGCGAAGTCTGTGCCATCAAACTTTTCTATTCTAGATGCCTTTCCTGCTTCCTCTTCCATTGCTCCCACTCAAACCTAACCCTAGGCTCTGATACCAGCTGTAGGGAATTCAACTGAAATTTCCTACCTGTGAGAAACAAATAAAAAATAAAAAATAAAAAATAAAAAAATAAAGAAAACACATGTCAAAGAAAAACAATCACACGCATAAGACAGAATTTACATAGTTCAGCAATTTGCTTACATCCACGAAGTTGCAGGGATTTCACTATTATCAGAAAAAAAAAATACAAAGTGTGGCTACGGCTTGGGCCTGTCAGCCCAAGCCCCTACTCCATAGACTAAGCCTCAGAAAATCTCCCATTAAAAAAACCACGTAACATTATTCGGGTCGGATCGAGTTATCAAACATAACTAGGCTTCACAAAGCCCAATAGAGAGTTCTACAATCCACTTGAAAATGAAACATGGCTAAAGTAGTGAAACTAACGATCACCTTATATCGTTTTCTACCAATCATTTAATGGAGTAGTATTTTTATATGCTGACAGTAGAGATTATGAGTTTTGAATATACTTATACACTAGTCAATAACCCGTATGATGCACGGGATAGTTAAATAAAAATTAAAAGTATTTATTTTGCTTAAAGGTCTATGACTAGACTTAATTGAAAATGAATGAAAAAAAAGAGATTTTTTGTTTAATATAATGGTTTTGAAAAAAAAAAAAATTCTTTAATATCATTGGTTCTACATAACACATCTCAGCGTGGGCTATTCTATAGTAATGACTTCACACAATACTCAACAACAATTAAATTTACTATCCACTACTAATCTAATCTATGTTATCATGATAGCAAATCTACAAATTGCATTCTCATATCCTCCATAATTTAGAAGGTAACTGAAGTAATGATTTTACGCAATGTATAATGTGGGGGGAAAAGCCCAACCATACGTAGTGGGCCTAAAGCCCAATGTAAAGGTTATTGTATGTACGAAGAGGCTAAAATTGTTGAGGGGTACTTCGCACAAAAGAAGGATATCTGGGGAGCGAAGAAGATTCGTCCGAAGAGATCATTCTCCTCGGATGTAAAGATTCTTGGTCATATAAATATCTGGGGGGGGGGGTTTGAATAAGTTTACTAATGACTTCAGCAGTCTAGATAAGATTTAGACACGCCTGGAGATAAGAAGGATGTAGAAATATGTAAAAGGAAAAGCTGCCACCACCGTATTAAATGCACTGCAGCAACTTTTTTGGCCGCATTTATGTGGAGAAGACCCCTGAACAGTATAACCTCAGCTACCGCCACTCACAAAAAGCTGAGGAAGAGACATGACATGACATGCACTCAAGTAGGGACCTAAATGAAGAACAAGTGGACAATGAGGATGATGGGAGAGGACGCTTTATAAAGAAAAAGGGCTCCTAATAAGAAGGGTGGGGGGGGGGGGGGAGAGGAGAAGAGAAAAAAAGAAAGGTTATATTGTAGCCTTAAGAACTATAACCGGTATTCAATTTATCATAAGTCTCTTCGGACTTCAGCTTATTTGATCTTTACGTGTATTTTTATGCTAGTTTATACTTGGATGTTGTGATTAACCGTTGTGAGCTCCACAGTCAACCTAACTCTATCATCCATACTCTACAAATTTATTGTTTTGGGCTTGGGTCACAAATCCTAACCCTACATATAAATTTTATTTTTTTACAATATATAAAATTATTAAAATAAAATCTAATTTTCTAGAAATTTTTTGAAATAGAATTTTAAATTTCTTAAAACTTAGTTAATAGAGTTTCTATTTTACTCAAAAGTGAACTATCACAATTAAAGAGAATTTAACCATTTTTTGCAAAGAGAAGATAACCATAGGGCCTTTTTATTTTTATTTTTTTTTAGCATTGGATGTTATAGTTAGATTAGTACCATGTTTAATATGTTAGTCCATTATGATAGTTCCAAATAATATCCTAATTCCTATCTATATGAGTTTTCTTTTTAATGATGCCATAAAGGATGGAGTTTAATAGAAGTCATTAAAGATCCAAGGTATCCAATAATTTATTTTAAAAAAAAAATGTAATTTCAAAAAAAATTTAATTGTAAATTTTTTTTTATCATAAAATAGACTATATCTAATCTCTAAAGGAAAGTATTTGAAATGATCACATCATTGATACCATATCATGATGGTTGCAAGTGGCAATATTATTATTCATGATTAATAAATGAACAATGAAACTGTGAATTAACAATTTAACAATTCAAATACCAAGTTTAAACTACAACAACACATATACGAAAGACTACAAATATTGGAACATACTTCTTTTGCCATTTTCATTATTCAAGCAAAGTTTCAAAGTTAATTTCAATTCAATTAAACCCAAAACATACATACACATGAACGTAAAGAATTTGAAAAATAAAAACAACAATCTCTAAAAGCTCATACCTAATACAGTCCTTTTTTTTTTTTTTTTTTCCAGATTGTGTGTACTTTAGTTCTTTCTCCTTTTATGTTTTATCAAACTTTTTCTAATCAACCAAAATATTTCTCATATATGTTAACATTAAACCTGATAAGAAAACTTTACATACCTTTTGTTTTGAAGGCGCTCCAAGAACTAAAATCAATGCAAAAGACTATACAGTAGAGTGGTGTTGGAAGAATAATCCCAAAAAAAAAAAAAAAAAAAAAAACTGCTTAAAATATAATATAGGAATGAAAAGAAAAGTTGAAATTGTAACAAATAATCCCTAAAAAAATACTATTTATAATATAATATAGGTGTAAGGACCTAGCAATCTGACAGCCCAAGCCCACTTAGAACAGTGGGGTTCGTATAGTTCAACTTTGTCCCAAATCAATAAATTTGTAAGAGAGAGGAAATCAAACAACAAGAGAGGGCCTTACTCGAGGATGACAATAAGGAAGAAAGGCTTAATATTATAGAATATGAATGTAAACGTCTCAATACAAACTCGCCCGAGCAGGCCAATGTTATACAGAAAAATATATTGTTCACTCTCTTTTCCTTATGTTCTTGTTCTAACTCTTCTTTTCTACGTTGATATTTTTTACCTATCTCTCTCCTCAAAGAATTTCCTTTTTCTTATATACTTCCCCTTGCTTCACATCTTGACCCCTCATCTTTACCTAACAAAATTCTTAGTGTGACACCTGCCCCTTTAAACAACTGATGAAAGTGGTAGAAGGAGTTGCTTAACTGTGAATTACACTGTTCAGGTCACTTCCTTATCAATGTAGCTGATAAAGCTGTTGCTCACCATTTAATGCAGAGGCATCAAGCCACTCCATACTAGAAACTTCCCCTACTTTCAATGATTCTCTCTCTTCAGACCATTCTTCCCACTTGCAGCTCCTTAGAGTCTTTTGTCTCATCTCCTCCTCTCCTCGGGTGAATTCCCTCTTCGGGTGTGTGATGCCTCAATATTAACAATACAATTCACCAGTCCCTTCCTCGGTCCTCGAGCCCCCACAATAGGGTTATGAATTCCTAATCAAATTTGGTTATATAATTTTTTTTTTAAAGGATGAATATGTTGGTAGATTCCATTTGATATAAAATTTAAATCCTATTAAAATTAAAAATGATAGATATTTGTTGAGTTTCATTTGATATAATTATAGAGTTTAAATCCTATTGAAATTATAATTTCTAATCAAGGTTAATATAAAAAAAAATGAAAAAAAGAAGAGAAAGAAAACATGATTGACAGATATAAGGAAATATGATAGATTTTTTTTTTTTCAAATGTGATCAACGTAGAAATTATCAAATTAATAGAGATATGTTCTATTTTTTAGGATAGATTTCTATTAATGGAGTTATTATATAGTTTGTTAGGATTATCTAAAAATTTCCTAATTAGGTGATAATTTAGGTTTCCTTTAAGTATAATGGTTGTATGGCACCCAACAACTAAATTTAATTTTTTTTAAAAGAAACATAACAAATTTTTTGCAATTTAGTGCTATAAAATTGAAAGAATTAAATCAAATTTAAAAATATAAATAAAAACTATTGATGTGGAAAATTGTAGACAGGTCAACCAAGAGTCAAAGGCTTCGATTTTATATATGTATTAGTATTATGCTCATGCGATGCACGGCTATTATGTGTAAATTAATGAAAATAAATTATTTTAATTTAAAAATAAATAGATGATAAAAATAAAGCAATCTTTTACTTTAAGTTATATAATGAATGGATATTGTGTAAGATTAAGTTTTTGTAATAACAAAAAAGCATATATATGTCCAAAATTAATTGAATGAAATATGGTAGATAACTATGCAACTAATATAAAAGGAGGTACCTAAAAAAAGGGAGTTTTCATAATTAAAGCGCATATTTAAATGAAAAACCTTGAATTCAACCTCAATGTAATAGTTAAGAATTATGAACAACCCAAATTACTAAACATTTAAAAAAAAAAAAAGTGCACACACTTACATAAAAATTGGATTTTTGTCTCTGAAAGTGAGGGAGGAGGCACTAAATTTCACCCTATCAAAACCAAATGTGTAAATATAAACTTCAAGAATACTTTTTGAGAAAAACTCAATACCAAGAATATTATTTTATCGAGTGCTTTGAAAGCTCAAGGAAACTCACAAAAAAAAAAATGAATAATAAAAAAAAATTGGAATTTATTTTTTAAATTTGAGAGAACAAAAAAAAACCCTAAAATATGATAGGTACTTGGACATTCAAAACATTAATAAAACAAAATCATGAACCTGACCTTATTATTTATAGTAACTTGAAAATCTAAAGATGAGAGTCATGGTATAATAAAACTATTATTCATAATCATTTCTATATTTATCCAACAACCGTAAACTCCCCCCCCCCCCCCCCCCTCCCAAAAAAAAAAAAAAAAGGTTGATAAGAAGTGGTTTCTATTTAAAACAGTAATTTTAAGTTGTGAAGAAGTTGATATAAGCCCAAAAAACAAAAAAAAATATTTAAAATCAAATACCATAAAAATCAATTTGTCAATGTTAATTACAAATTTTTTTCCCTGCTATACCATAAAAATCAAGTTGTTATTTGTTAACGTTATACCATAAAAATTTGACTTTTATCCAAAAAAAATTAAAACAAAATATATTTGAAAAAAAAAAAAAAGTAGATAACAAATCCTCCCCGTGTGTATATCCTCCCAATGAAATTGGTTTTTTGTTTTTAATTATTTTCTTAATTCATAGGATTAGCTATACTTCTATGCCACAACTACACACTTTAATAGTTTATGCTTTAGATTTTTTTTTTTTTTTCTTTTTCCTTTCTATCCTATTGTAGGGCCAGAAAGTCAGGCAGCCTCGGCCCACTTCAAACTAGGCCCAGAGGCCCATGCCGAGGATGCATGTGGGGTCCGAGGATAAAAGTACGATGTCCAGCCCCCAAGGAACAGGTCCGAGGATGACCCCGTCCTCAGACATTCGACACCTCAGAACTGCACGAGTACCCCACCACCAAAAAGGAGTTTTCTTAAATATCCAAGGAGGAAAAGGCAGGCACCACGCGTCGACAATGGGAGCACGGTGAAGGAGTAAGTCTAAGGCGAGCTGTCACCTCCACATTAAATGTCCTCAACTAACGTCCTAGCCGCATTAATGAGGAGGGGATTACAGAACAGTGTGGACTTGGTTGCCGCAACCCACTGGAAGAACGGGAAGGTGGCTGATGGGACAGGTACTCAAGTGGTGGCCTGGTTACTCAACAAATGTAGGGTCGTGATCAATGGGGAAAGGAGTATATAATGTAAGGGATCCCTCTTAAGGCAGGTAGGTTCTTTTCTTTTGGAGGAAAGGAAAAAAGAGAGGAAGTCATAAGAACAGGAAACTCGCAGGAGAAAGGTTGAGGAGCATCATTGTTCACGTTCATCTGAGAACTACCACGTGTGGTCATTGCACCCCTTACTAGGGCCTAGTTCTTGACTCTACTCTCTACAAATTAATTGCAGGGCTAGCTGGGCTTGGGTCTATTCCCGTAATACACAAGGAGGCCTGAACTTGGTCCCTACAATTGGTGCCGTCTGCAGGAAGAACTCATGCATCAGTAAGGACAATAGCCAGGCATGGAAAGGTCAAACCCTTATTAAGAGAGTTCCCATCGGCATGAACCGGCTAGATCCCAGCGTCCGAATAACTATGGTGACATTGGGCATGGCCAGAACAAGGAGAACGGACGATTCCGAGAAGGAAGCATGCATACCTCACAAACTAGCGAAAGCCACACACATAGAAGCGGCCGCATGCCCCAAAGGAGCAATAATGGCCGGCCGCGCGATCGCAAGAGGGTAAGAGTCACGCATCCCAGAGACAGGACGGTAAGGTGGCCATGCAGTGAGAGATAGATGATCTGAAGAGAAAACTGCGCCATACACAACGAAGGAGATCCGAGCCCAGCCCTGACTTACCATCTGATGAAGAAAATGATGATAACTACAGGCAAAGGTCAACAACACCCCCGAGTGAAACTTTCTCCCACGAGGATGAGCGCTACCAGAGGCGTAGGCGTGGCAGCCCAACCCCTAGGGGCTTAGGAAGTGACGCCATGAGTAGGGCGCTGGACTGGCTCTCCAGGTCGCCCTTTACGCGTCGCATAGAAAAGGCGGTGCTCCCTCAGAGGTTCCAGTAGCTAACCTTCACCGTTTACAACGGCAAAACAAACCCCGTGGAGCACGTGAGCCAGTTTAACCAGAGGATGGCCGTTCACTCTAAGAACGAGGCGTTGCTGTGCAAAGTCTTCCCATCTAGCTTGGGACCTGTGGCAATGAGGTGGTTCAACAGCTTGAGGACGAATTTCGTAGACTCGTACAGACAGCTGACCCAGGCCTTTGGTTCCCGTTTTGTCACGAATAGTAGGCCTCCTCGGCCTATAAGCGCATTGCTGTCCTTGACCACGTGCGACGACGAGACCCTCAAGGCTTACTCGGACAAGTATTGGGAGATTTACAATGAGCTGGACGGCAAGTACGACGATGTTGCCATCAACACATTCAAGAACAGGCTCCCGATAGGGCATGGCTTGAAGAAGTCCGTAACTAGTAAACTCGCCACCAGCGTGCGGCAGTTAATGGATCGGATCAACAAATACAAACAAGTGGAGGAAGACTTGCTCCAAGGAAAGGGGAAGGAGAAGGCTATCCCTCAGGAGAAGAGGGATTCTAGGTCGGACCGGTATAACAACGCCTATCTGAAGAAAGATTTCATGGGACAATCTGGGGTGACAAATGCCTAGGCTGTTGACGCTGTGTTCTGAGAATCGATGCACAGGGTGCTGGAAAAGATCAAGAATGCCAGGAAGAACAGGCATGCGCCCCTCGTGAGTATTGTCCGTGACCTAAATGGCCGCCGAGGAATCCCAATCCAAGCCAAAGAGGGCCAGAAGAGGCTATCACCCGACTCTGACTTTTTCTGAGGAGGACAAGGGTGGGACCACCCAACCCCACGACAACACTTTGGTGATCACCCTCAGGATTGGGGACTATGACGTCAAAAGGGTGATGGTGGATGGTAGCAGCACAGCGGAGGTCATGTACCCCAACCTCTATAAGGGGCTGGGGCTAAAGTCTGAGGACTTGTCGCCCTATAACTCTCCCTTGATGAGCTTTGATGGGAAGCTAGTCATCCCGAAGGGCGTGATCAAGATGCCCATCCAGACCGGCCCGGAAGTAGTAGAGGTGGACTTTATAGTGGTAAACACGTACTCCCCCTACACTGCCATTGTGGGAAGGCCTTGGCTCTACACCCTGGGAGGTGTCGCCTCTTCCTTGCACCAGAAGGTGAAATTCCCGTCTAGAGGCTGAATCCTCGAGATCCGAGGGTGCCAGTCAACGACAAGGCGGTGTATGGTCGCAGCCACCTCACATCCGTAAAATATGGGGTCGTTGGCCATCGTGGCCAAAAACTTATAGCAGTTAACCACCTCGATGGCACCAGCTGACACAGCCGCCAAGGAAGCAAAGCTTGAAGGCCTAGAAAAAGTGGTCATCGACAATGACCAGGAGAGTTTCTTTCAAGTCGGAACCCAACTGCCTTCCCGGGAGAAGGAGGAGTTGCTTGAGTTCCTCAGGAGGAACCTTGACGTGTTCGCATGAAACCCCTGCGATGCCCCAGGGATTGCCCCATCCTTCATCTGTCACCACCTTAACGTCAACCCTTCTGTGACCCCCAAGAAGCAGCCAACCTGACGCCCGTCAAAGGAGCACCCTGCGACAATCAAGGAAGAGGTCAATAAGCTTAAGCGCACGGGGGCTATTAAAGAAGTATTCTACCCCGAGTGGTTAGCCAACACTGTGGTGGTTAAGAAGAAAAGTGGGAAATGGAGGGTATGCGTAGACTTCACGGACCTGAATAAAGCATGCCCAAAGGTCCCCTTCCTAATGCCACGAATAAACTAGTTGGTGGATGTGACCGCAGGCCATCCTCGGATGAGCTTTCTAGATGCCTTTCAGGGCTATCATCAGATCCCATTAGCCTTGGAGAATCAGGAGAAAATGGCCTTCGTGACATCTATCGGGAACTACCACTACAAGGTGATGCCATTCGGCCTGAAAAACACTGGATCTACTTATCAGAGGATGATGACGAGAATGTTCGAGCCGCTGTTGGGCAAAAACATTAAGATCTATGTTGACGATATGGTGGTGAAGAGCAAATTGGTGTTTGAGCTTCTGGGGGACCTCGGCTGTATATTCGACGTCCTCAGAAAGTATAGGCTGTGACTAAATGTTTCCAAGTGCTTGTTTGGCGTGGGATCTAGCAAGTTCCTAGGCTACATCATCACCCACCAGGGGATCGAGGTTGACCCCGACCAAATCAAAGCTATCCAAAACCTAAGGCCTCCGCGAAACCCCAAAGAGATCCAGAAGCTTGCTAGAATGATCGCGGCTCTGAATCGATTCATTTCCAGGTCGGTCGACCGATGTAAACTGTTCTATCTCTTGATCAGTAAGTGGAAGGGATTTGAGTGGTCCGAAGAATGTGCCATGGCTTTCCAACAACTCAAAGATTACCTAGCCCGGCCACCCATCATGTCTAATCCGGAAGCCGGTGAGGTCCTATATGCATACATTGCTGTGGCGCACCATGCTATGAGCCTGGTGCTGATACAAGATGACACTGGCATCCAAAAATCGGTCTACTACGTTAGCAAGTCATTGCACGAAGCCGAGGTTAAGTACTCCCCCTTGGAGAAAGCCATACTTGCCGTGGTCCAAGCTACGCGAAAGCTGCCCCATTATTTCTAGGCTCACACGGTGGTCATTTTAACCCAACTACCCTTGAAATCCATACTTCAGGCCGCTAACTACACAGGAAGAATTGCAAAGTGGAATACCATTCTGGGGGCCTTCAACGTTAAATACATGCCTCGGACCACCATAAAGGGCTAGGTTCTAGCAGACTTAACGACAGAGTTCGCTGAGCCTACTATAGAAGTGGGGGCCAAGGGAAGGATCGCTGAGGAGAAGCCAGTTGGAGCAGTCTCTGTCCCAAGATCACCATACTGGAAAGTATATGTTGATGGCACGGAAAACCAAAGAGGGTCAGGAGTAGGACTAGTCTCAGTATCCCCTGAAGATCATGTCATAGAGAAGTCCCTGAGGCTCGGATTCTCGGCCACAAACAACGAGGCCGAGTACGAGGCATTATTGCAAGGAATGGTCGTGGTATAGAAGATAGGAGGAAAGTCGGTTGAGATATTCTCGGACTCGAAATTGGTGGTAGGGCAGGTAAAGAGAGAGATGGAGGCCAAAGACTCAAGAATGCAGGAATACCTGAGCCAGGTCAAGCACTTGCAATCAGAGTTCAGCCCCTTCAGCTTGTCTCACATTCCCAAGTGTGGGAACAGCCACGCTGACTCGTTAGCCACCTTTGCGACCTCTTCGGCCGCGAGCTTTCCCCGGATCATACTTGTGGAGCATCTGAAGAGAGTAGGTGAGGTGGCAAGAAGAGCGGTCCCCATCCATCAGGTTGGGGTGGGCCCCAGTTGGATGGACCCCATAACAAGATTCCTCAAAGACATCGTTCTGCTCTAGGAGAAGTCAGAGGTAGAGAAAATTCGAAGGAGTGCTTCTCGGTTCTAGTTGTCCGAGGACCACAAGTTGTATAGCGCTCCTACTCTGGACCATACCTACTATGTGTCCACCCTGAGGTAGTAGAATTACTGCTAGAAGAGCTGCATAAGGGAATCTGTAGGAGCTATAGGGGGGGTAGATCCTTGTCCCACCGAGCTGTCACGCAAGGATACTGGTGGCCAGGAATGCAGAAGGAAGCCCTGTACTATGTCAAAAAGTGTGACCAATGCTAAAGGTTCGCCCCGAATATTCATCAACCCGAAGGGACCCTTAATCCTTTGTCCAGTCCATGGCCATTTACCCAGTGAGGCTTGAACATCGTAGGACCTTTCCCCAAGGCGCTAGGGAATAGAGATATCTCTTGGTGGCCACGGACTACTTCACCAAGTGGGTAGAGGCAGAGCCCCTAGCCAACATCAGGGACATAGATGCAAAGAAATTCCTTTGGAGGAACATTGTCACGCGATTCGGTGTCCCGCATACCCTCATCTCGGATAATGGGCTCCAATTCGATAGCAAGACCATTAGAAGGTACTGTTGTGAACTAGGGATCACAAACAGATACTCAACGCCCGCCTACCCTCAGGGAAACGGATAGGCGGAGGCTGTTAACAAGGTCATCGTTAATGGGCTCAAGAAGAGACTGGATGACGTTAAGGGAAGATGGGTAGAGGAGCTGCCCCACGTTCTCTGGATGTACCAAACTACACCCAGACGGTCAACAGGGAAAACCCCTTTTGCCATGACTTATGGTGCCGAGGCAGTGATCCCCTTGGAAACAAACTTCCCAACGCAAAGAATGAGTTCTTTCACTCCAAACAGTAACGACGAACTGTTGGGGAAGAGCCTGGACCTGGTTGACGAACGAAGAGAATGAGTAATGGTACAGTTGGCCTATTACCAACAAAAACTCAAGCAAAGATATGACACCAATGTGAAGCTCAGGCTGCTAGCATCGGGGGACTTGGTGTTGAGTAAAGTCATAGGGGCTGCCAAGAACCCTTCCTGGGGGAAGCTGGGACCAAACTGGAAGGGGCCCTACCGAATTACCTCGATAGCAGGAGTCGGCGCATACAATTTAGAAGATTTAGACGAAAAACCTGTACCTCACCCATGGAATGTAAATAATCTGAAAAGATATTATTATTAATGAAAAAGTCTCTTTTGATCCAGATTTTAAGCCTCTCCTAATTATGTAGCTCCCGTTTTGATGGCCACACTAAGAGAAACTAACTACTTCAGAAATATCTTAAATGTTAGACAGAACCGAGGCCTTGCATGGTCCTCGGACTCAAGCCTATGGGGAAACTAACTACTTCAGATATATCAAAAGTATTAGATAGAACCAAGGCCTTGCATGGTCCTCGGACTCAAGCCTATGGGGAAACTAACTACTTTAGAAATATCCTAAGTGTTAGACAGAACCAAGGTCTTGCATTGTCCTCGGACTCAAGCTTATGGGGGAACTAACTAGTTCAGAAATATCCTAAGTGTTACACAGAACCAAGGCCTTGCATGGTCCTCGGACTCAAGCCTATGAGGAAACTAACTACTTCAGAAATATCCAAAGTGTTAGACAGAACCAAGGTCTTACATCGTCCTCGGACTCAAGCTTATAGGGAAACTAACTACTTCAAAGATATCCTAAGTGTTAGACAGAACCAAGGCCTTGCATGGTCCTCGAACTCAAGCCTATGGGAAAACTAACTACTTTAGAAATATTCTAAGTGTTAGACAAAACCAATGCCTTGCATGGTCCTCAAACTCAAGCCTATGGGGAAACTAACTACTTTAAAAATATCCAAAGTGTTAGACAGAATCAAGGCCTTGCATGGTCCTCAGACTCAAGCCTATAGGGAAACTAACTACTTCAAAGATATCCTAAGTGTTAGACAGAACCAAGGCCTTGCATGGTCCTCGGACTCAAGCTTATGGGGAAACTAACTACTTCAAAAATATCCTAAGTGTTAGACAGAACCAAGGCCTTGCATGGTCCTCAGACTCAAGCCTATGGGGAAACTAACTACTTCAAAAATATCTAAAGTGTTAGACAAAACCAAGACTTTGCATGGTCCTCGGACTCAAACCTATGGGGAAACTAACTACTTCAAAGATATCCTAAGTGTTAGACAGAATCAAGTCCTTTCATGGTTCTCGGACTCAAGCCTATGGGGAAACTAACTACTTCGAAAGTATCCTAAATGTGAGACAGAACCAAGGCCTTGCATGGTCCTCGGATTCAAGCGTATGGGGAAACTAACTATTTCAAAAATATCCTAAGTGTTAGACAGAACCAAGGCCTTGCATAGTCCTCGAACTCAAGCCTATGGGGAAACTAACTACTTCAAAAATATCCAAAGTGTTAGACAGAACCAAGGCATTGCATGGTCCTCGAACTCAAGCCTATGGGGAAACTAACTACTTTAAAGATATCCTAAGTGTTAGACAGAACCATGGCCTTGCATGGTCCTCAGACTCAAGCCTATGGGAAAACTAACTACTTCAAAGATATCCTAAATGTTAGACAGACCCAAGGTCTTGCATGGTCCTCAGACCCAAGCCTATGGGGAAACTAACTACTTCGAAAATGTCCTAAGTGTTAGACAGAACCAAGGCCTTGCATGGTCTTCAAACTCAAGCCTATGGGGAAACTAACCACTGCAAAAAAAGAAGGGGGTCCTAAATGTCAGATATAACCGAGGCCTTGCATGGGGCTCGGACCAAAAGCCCATGGAAGAACAACTAACCCGCGGGGGACCTATGTTAGGAAGGACCAAAACCCTACCTAGTCCTTGGGACATAAAGGGTCTGCCCAAACATACATTCCGTCCCATCATTATTGTTATCGACGTGATTGGCCAAGATACAATCCAAGTTAAAATTATACAAGTAAAAAGAAAAGAGTGGAAACGGGTAGCATGCAAGCAAATAAACAGCCAGAATAGATAAAAAGGGAAATTAAACTCACATTACAATAAGTTCATAGAAATTGCAGGATAAGAGCCGCATTACATAAAAAAAAAATAAATAAATAAAACAAATGGCAAAGGCATATTAGTCCAAGACACCAAGGGATCTATTCCTTCTGCTCAATCTCACCCCCGGTAGATGGCTGGATAAGAGGCAACCTCAGGGTCCTCTGAGCTCTAGCCTAAAGGGATAGCCTACAGAGGTACGACAAGTATGGCTGCTTCCTCGATGGTGGGGATTTGGGCATCGGAAGGGACGTTTGCAGCCTCTTGGGGCACCTCCTTGCTTGGGTCTTCCCTTAATTCAACAACCGAAGCCCCCTCACCCGGAGTAGCCCCTACCTCCTTAACAACCTCCCCAACCTTGGCGCCATCAGGGGTGGCCTCGTAGATGGCAGGGGGGTAATATATGCTCTTCGCCTTCCACAGGTCGGACGAGGACTCCACCCCGACTTGTTTAAGGGCCTCAGCCCAGACCTGGGAACAATAGCACCTACATACCCTAGGAACTTGAGCTTTTTAAGCGACTTCTATCTTGGCCACCCCCTTAGCATAAGCTGCAGCCTCGGCTTCCTCCTTGGCAGCCAGGGCCATCTCCCTGCCAAAATTCACCTCGGCCTTAGCCCGCAGAGCCTCGTCTTTGGCCCACTTCGCCGCCCTCTAGGCCCTCTCGGCAGCAACTACCTTCGCTTTTAAATCCTTGATCAGCTCCTTTGCGATCTTCAACTACTCTTCTACCTCCCCTAGACACCTCGTCTGCTCCCTGGCCTGGTTCTGGGCACCAGCGAGACCCAACTCCGCGCTGTCTCGAGCCTTGGTCATCGCCTTCAACTCCTCCTTGGTCGTGGCGAGGTCAACCTCGTAGGTCTTGAGGGTCTGGGTGGCCTGAAAGCACCTCTCGCGCTCTAGGTCGAGGGCCTTCTCCTGGTCGTTGGCCGTCGCCTTCAACTTTTAGGTAGCCTGGACAGCTTGCAAGAGTAACCAATGTACTATAAGCCCAAAAAAAAAAAAAAAAAAAAAGGAAAAAGGGGAATAATTGAAATCAAAAAAATCACAAGTACTGGGGTTTTCACCATTCCCAGGTAACGCTTGAGGCTGAAGAAGACCTACTTACTCCTCAAAGAATCCAACTTGACCATATCCGCCCGGAGCAGCAGGCATCTCTCTAGCGCGTCAGCCACGTGCGCACCTTCGCCCTCGTTAAAGTCTCTGAAGGAGGCGTCGTCCCTCAAGGGCTCCCCACAGAGCATTGGGACGGGGAGCCAGGCCTGAGCCTCGGAGGGGGTGGTGACGACCTGTCTATCCTGGCTTTTGCCGCCTATCCTTATCTGCTTGGAAGCCAGCAGAGTATTGTCCTCATCCTGCGAGGACACCGACTTATCCTCTATGAGACTTTTGCCCTTGTCCTTCTTCTTCTTAGGATCGGTGGGCACGAACCCAAAAGGCAGGCTCGTCTGAGGAGGAGAAGGAGGGGGAAGCTTCGGGGCGAGGAGCCAGGCCTGAGCCTCGGACGGGGTGGTGACGACCTGCCTATCCTGGCTTTTGCCGCCTATCCTTATCTGCTTGGAAGGTCGCAGAGTATTGTCCTCATCCTGCGAGGACACCGGCTTATCCTCCATGAGCCTTTTGCCCTTGTCCTTCTTCTTCTTGGGATCGGCGGGCACGAACCCAAAAGGCAGGCTCATCTGAGGAGGAAGAGGAGGGGGAAGCTTCTGCTAGGCAAAAGTTGACCTAGTCTGAATAGGTTGAGTCTTGGGAGAAGGAAGGGGAAGCTTTTGTTGGGACTTCCCCGGTTGGCCTTCAATCAGATCCAACAGGCTGGTGGGGGGTTTCCTCTTGTAACCCATCGTTAGCTGAGGAGAGGTTTCTGAAGCTAAAAGATCCGCTTCGGTCAGACAGGGGTCGCCTAAGTCTCCGAGAGGATCCTCAGACTGATCGACTTGATTAAAAATGTCAAACTCTTCCTCGACGGGGCCAAAATCGGCTTCTTCCTCTTCCCTCTCTGGATCCTCCTCTGTAGCCTTGGCGAATCTATAAGAGGAAGAGGGGACGGCCAAGGTGACAACTTCTGGAACGGAGGGCTCCTCGAGGAACAGAAACCCATCCTTGGTCACAGTGATTTTCTGTAGCCGAGGGTCGTTCGCTCGGATCATGTGCTTAGGAACCGTGAACGATTTCTGAACAGGAATGTACCCCAAGATTTTGTGGGCGGCTCTAACTTGATGGTCATCTTTGTTTACAAAAACTGACGCCCTTAGTACTTTCTACAAATCCTCCCTGTTGACCAGGTGGAAGTGGCGCTCGAAGGCATGCGGGTTTGCAAGAAGAAAACACATTCACATTATTAACCAAACGAAGCAAATTGCACCAACAAAAAAAGAAAGAAAGAAAAAAGAACTTGAACCCCCTCCTATTCCCACTGCCCCACCTGGTATTCCCTCCGTCATTGGGCAGTGAAGGCCATCATGCCACTCTCCGGACACAATAAGAAAATCCTCGTTCAGCCCCTTGCTAGACTCAGGGAGGCACTGGATGAGTCGTACCCTGTCATCCCTTGTCTTCAGGTAATACGACTTGCCCTTAAAGAGCTGAAGGTTGTAACACCAGTTCTCGTCATGGTGGGTCAACCTTAGCCCCATCTTCTCGTTCAGGGTGTCCACACAGCCTAAAATCCTGAAAATATTTATTGCGCACTGGGTGGGGGCTAGCCAGAAGTGCGTAAGGTAGCCCCTCGTCATCGGCCCCATGGGGATCCTCATACCCCCTTCGAGTAAAGCAATAATGGGAATCACCATTTCGCCCTCCTCTCTTTGAAAGAGCCACTCCCTATCCTCACAATACCTCAAGCCTACATTGCTAGGTATCCCATAGTCGACGATGAATTTCTCCATCGCCTCCTCAGTGTAGACATATTTCTTAAATCTACCCATCCTAAGTGATGCCTAAAGGAACTAAGAAATAACAAATGAAAGAGAAGAAGGGGTAAAGAGAAAGAGAGCTCAGAGAGGGATAGAGCGACTTACAGGAATGAGGAAGAGCTCCTCGGACAGACTTTTTGTGCTGGAGATGTAAGTGAGAGTTTGGTTGAACTCAGGATAGGCGCGCGAGAATTCTTGATTGCAAATAAGAAACAGGAAAAAGCAGTTTGAATGGGTATTTATACCCCAAATCGAGGAGCCGTGCAGGTTTTCCCGCCCATAAATGCGAGGCGAACCTCCACTATTAGATTGGTAATGCCTCGTTGAACGTGGGGAGCACAGAGCCGCCTGAATTTAATGAAGGACACGTTTGCGCTCCGAAACGTCAGCAATGCGCCTTGGGCGGATGAATAGACCCCTGCATTGATGGGGGATAAGACTCGACTGGACACAGAACAGGCCCAAGGGTGTCAAAATCCTTCTCCCTGCCCGAGGATGCGGGTAGCAAGATTTTAAAGGGCTATTGTGGGGCCAGAAAGTCAGGCAGCCTCGGCCCACTTCAAACTAGGCCCAGAGGCCCATGCCGAGGATGCATGTGGGGTCCGAGGATAAAAGTACGATGTCCAGCCCCTAAGGAACAGGTCTGAGAACGACCCCGTCCTCAGACATTCGAGACCTCAGAAATGCACGAGCACCCCACCACCAAAGAGGAGTCTTCTTAAATATCCGATGAGGAAAGGGCAGGCGCCACACGTCGATAATGGGAGCACAGTGAAGGAGCAAGTCTAAGGCAAGCTGTTACCTCCACATTAAATGCCCTCAACTAACATCTTGGCCGCATTAATGAGGAGGGGATTACAGAACAATGTTGCCTTGGTTGCCGTAACCCACTAGAAGAACGGAAAGGTGGCTGATGGGACAGGTACTCAAGTGGTGGCCTGGTTACTCAACAAATGTAGGGCCGTGATCAATAGGGAAATGAGTATATAATGTAAGGGATCCCTCTTAAGGCAGGCAGGTTCTTTTCTTTTGGAGGAAAGGAAAAAAGGGAGGAAGTCATAAGAACAGGAAACTCACCTGAGAAAGGTTGAGGAGCATCATTGTTCACGTTCACCTGAGAACTACCACGTGTGGTCATTGCACCCCTTACTAGGGTCTAGTTCTTGACCTTGCTCTCTACAAATTAATTGCAGGGCTAGCTGGACTTAGGTCCATTCCCGTAATACACAGGGAGGCCTAAACCTGGTCCCTACACCTATTATTTTAGGCTTTGTTGATAATATTTAGATAGATACACTTGTAGGTTTAGTTGTATGGCACCAACCAACAAAATTTACCTTTCAAAGAAAAAAACCAACTAAATATTTGTAGTGTAGTAATAAAAAATAAGAAAGTTGCTACTTTTTTTTTTAATACACCATATGTAAAAAATAAAAAAGATTAGATGGATTGGATGAAGAATTTAGATTATAATACACAGCACTTAATAAATAAGGATTAGATGGATTAGATGAAAAATTTGGATTGTAATCAAATTAAGACTTTTATTAACTTAAATATTATGGGAGAAGAAAAAATTATATACATTTTTTTAAAATCTTAAAATCTTAAAAAAAAAAAAATTGTAATTTGATGAAGCCTCTTTCTTGGCACAACCATAGCATCTAAGTCCAACTTTTATTTTATTCTAGTATTATGACTGTACGATGTATGGCTTAATTAAAAAAATTATATATAAATTTTAAAATATAAATTTTTTGATAATATAATCAAATCTAATAATAAATAAAATAGTAAAAATATTTTTAAAAATTGAGTTACATGTAAAATGTATATTATGTAAGTTTTTTCTTTTATATATACATGTATATATATATATATATATATATATATGACTAAAAGCAAATTCCATAAATTACAGAAATGTAAATATTTAATCAATTAAGAACACCAAATCAAAAAATAATATAAATAATCAAGATGAATTGCATTATCTAAAATTTGAAAAAGAAAAAAAAAAACATATAATTTAAGCAGCAATTGAACTACCTTAATAGAAAAATAGATACTAAAAAAGAATTAAGATAGCTCTTCTCACATAAATCTCCTAATCTCATGTGGTAGGTGAGTTCTATCCCAAATAGATTCAATGATAAAATTTTGACCAAAATAAAAATTCCACAATATATATATATATATATATATATAAGTATCTAAACCTTCTAGGGTACCGCAATCAAAATAATTTCAAAAATAGATAAATAAAAGTACATAAAGAGAATACATAAATTGTATTGCAATGTAAATGTAAAAGTTTACATATAAATTACATGTGTATCTAAACCTTCTAGGGCACCACAATCATAATTTCAAAAATAATAAAATAAAAGTACATAAAGAGAAAAAAAAATTGTATTGCAATGTAAGTGTAAAAATTTATATATAAATTACCTGTGTCTAGCCATTTTGATGTTGACATTCGTGTCTAGCCAATTTGATATTGCCAAAAGTAAGGAAATAATCTGCACAATTAATTAAGAACACCAAATCAAAAAATACATCAATAATTAAGATGAATTGCATTATGTAAAATATTTTTAAAAATTCATAAAATTTAAGTAATAGTTGAACTAAGTTAATAGAGAAATAGAAGCGCAAAAAAAAAAAAAAAAAAAAAATGAAAAGAAGATAGCTATTCTCACTGAAAAAGCCAAATCCTTCCTTCTACAATTCTTCACTTAATTTTGGTTTTTTATTGATTGATTTTAGAATTCTTAAATAGTAGAGTATAGTAGACTTAGTAGAATTTTAGTTGAACTCAATTTCTCTTGGATTCAAACTTAATTTGTGGAGGTGTGAAAAATAATCGCGTTAACTCAATCAAATATCGTGTTGTTGTTGTTGTTGTCGTTTTTTTTATTTTTTTTTTTAACATGTAGTAATTTGATTTTTTGTTATTGATTTATTTTAGCATTCTTAGATAGTTTTAGTTCAACTCAATTTCTCTTGGATTCAAACTTAATTTGTGGAGGTGTGAAAAATAATCACGTTAACTCAATCAAATATCACATTACTGTTTTTTATTTTTATTTTTTAACATGTAGTAATTTGATTTTTTGTTATTGATTGATTTAGCATTCTTAAACATTTTTAGTTCAATTCAATTTCTCTTGGATTTAAACTTAATTTGTGGAGGTGTGAAAAATAATAGGTGTAGTAATATAATTTAAATGAAAAAAAAAGGGTTTAGACTAAAATAAAGATTTTGGATGGTAATCAAATTAAGAAGATATAGATGAGGAAAAGAATTTGTATTGTAATTAAATTAAGATTTTTATCAAATTAGAAATTATAGTAAAAGAATATAAGAAAAAAACAATTATATCTTTTTTTTTTTTTTTACGTATAGTAATTTGGTTTTTTTATTGATTGATTTTAGCATTCTTAAATAGTTTTAGTTCAAATCAATTTCTCTTAGATTCAAACTTAATTTTTAGAGGTATGAAAAATAATCATGTTAACTCAATCATATATCACATTGAAGTTTTTTTTTTTTTTTTTTTTTTTTTTTTTTTTTTAAATTTTGGCTAATAGGTGTAGTGATATAATTTAAATGAAAATAAAAAAAGGATTATATGAAGATGAAAATTAAGAAGAAATACATGGAGAAAAGAATTTGGATCATAATTAAATTAAGATTTTTATCAACCTAGAAATTATAGTTGAAGAAGATAAGAAAAAAATTATATATATATATATATATATATATATATTTTTTAAAATATTCTATAAATATTGCTGCAATTTAAGATGCATTAGACTTTTTTTTTTAATGTAAATTTTTTCTTTTTAAAATCTAAAAATTAAAAAAAAAAAATTCTGCTATTTAGTTTAGCCACTTGGCATAAACACAACGTTTAAGCCCAAATTATATATATATATATATATATAGGAATTTAGGCACTGCTCAACATACACAATCTTAACCGGACTCGTTAGTGGTATCTTCCCATACACAAGTGCATGGGGGTGCAGGGGGAAGCTGGGTCTAGCAACAGGGGTGGCATTGTAGTGTAGATTTTTATAAAAATAAAAACGAAACAAACTGACAAACGTACACAATTCTATATAGCTATGTATTAAGTATACAAGCTAGTCTGAGAGGGATTGATTAATATAATATAGTTGATCCAAACATATAATCTTAAGCTATTTTAAGTTAAGCGGTGTAATCGAGTGGTAAAAGTTTAGCCATCCAATTTAAGGGACTTTGTGACCTTCAATCTCTGCTTTTCCTCCTCTATAAACACTTCCAACTATATATATATATATATATGATGTATACGATCCTTGTAAAATGCAAAAGAAAATGAAAAGAAATTAGATAGATATATGATCAGATTTATATTTTTTCTTTCCCATAGTTCTTTCTCTTTTTATTGAAATTTCCTTTATTTTGTGTTAGGACATATGTGGAACATGTTAGGAACATATATCATTTAGAATTGGTTAATTTTTTGACAAAACGCACTTTACTTGTAATTTGGTAGATTTAGGATATGTTTAATACTTCAAAGAACAAGAGTTCAAATCTAAGTATTGAAACCATGCAAATCTATCCAAGAATCAAGTAAAGAAGTGTTGTTCTTTAAAACTCGACAAATGTATCTATCAAGATTTAAAATGTGAATCTCGACAGATAAGCTCGACAGCAATATCTATCGAGAATTACGAAAATTAGTTTTTCAGAACTATTTTTCACATATATCCAAGCTATATGTTTAGGTTTCAAAACCCTAGTCATATATAAGGATTATTTTAAGGGCCATCTCAAAGGATGCAAAAAGTTTTTATTCAAGCATATTGTGATCGGAGACATATGTTTTAGTTCATCTTTCTCTTGAAAAAGCTGCTGTGTTTGTACACCGTAGGGTTTTGTGACCAAGGAGCTTCTTGATCTTCATCATGTGGATGAACTGAAAAACTTTGCAACCAATATCATTCTCAAGTTGGTGTGTCAGTCACGTACTGCAATCTGTGCATAGATATGTTGGTCACGTACTTGGAGCCGTGCATCAAAATGAGAGATTGTCACTACATTACAAATCCAATTGTGTATTGGGGTATGGGTTCAACTGTATGTTGGTATAAGATACTAGGATTTCTTTACTTGTAACCACTTGTTTTGATAACAGTGGATTCTTGGGAGTGGTGACCTTAATTTTACTCAGTGGGGTTTTTGCCTTGGAGGTTTTCCCCATTTGTAAACAAATCATCATATCAAATTTATTTTCCACTGTATTTAACTTAGTTGGTGATTTGTTTATGCTACCATATGTATTGCATGTTAATTAACTTAATTAATTCACTTGGCTAATTAATTGGTTAATTTACCATAAAGGGTCAATACATTCTTGGCCTATCATTTCGTAACACTTTCAATCCATAAATATCTTTAACTAAAAAAATAAATAAAGCTCCACATGTTACATCATCCGAAATAAAACAAGAATAACTATAGTTTCTTATAACAAAAAGCCAATCATAATCAAAGTCTTAATAAATTCTCCAAGCCTTTATCTTCATATTCAACCAAGCCCATCCAAGCTACAAACTCTTGATTGAACCTTTTTTTAGAGATAATTACAATGTGCTGTTAACCCCGCAATTCAAACCATTTCTTCTCTAAATCTTCAAGCACTTTGTGTATGGGGAGGTACCAAGTCAATTAAAAGGGCATTGGCTTCTCGATTGAACCTTAATATAAAGGTTATCAATGAAAGAGTGAGCTAGCTATACAGTCTAATAAATAATTGTAAACAACGTATATACGACGGAATAGAGTCAAGTTGCACATGAGTATTTTAAATTTTCTTATCAATGTAGAAGACTCACATATAGTTCAGAAACAAATAATGATCGAACCACTTAAATCCTATTCATATCAATTCAAGATTTTAAAAGCATTAAAAAGCTCATAGAGATTTATTATTATATAGAAGCCATTTGGTAATTTTGTAAGAACTAGAAAGGAAAGATTTAACTATAGAATTTTAGTTGTATAATTTTTTGCGATAAAATGATTTAATTGAAAAGAGATTTAACAACTCGAGTGTTTGGGTGGATTTCAATGAGCTCAACTGGTAAAGTCTTTGATGGTTGAATAAGAGATCTGGGGTTCAATCGCTACCTACACTAAAAACTGATTGGTGTTTTGGTCTGATGAGCTATCATTAGGAGCAGACACTATAAATTAAAACTCTTAAAAAAAATAAAAAAATAAAAAACTCAGGTGTTTGGAAAATTACATGGTACTTAAATGTTTTAGAACTGTTAAAATTTTTTTGATAACCAATTGTTAAAGAGCTTTAAATGTGGGAAATGACAACCAAGAGTAATGGTACAACTAATTAGTTTATTATAAAGCTTTGAAGTTTGATAAATGCCCAAATCATACCAACATATATCATAGCATTTTAATTAAAAAAACTAAGAAGTAACATTTAACCATATTCTACTTTCCTATGTAGGATTCCCAAGGAGACTCAGGCTTGGAACTAAGCTTCTCCTTTTTAGTTGTTTCTCACTCTTTTTCTCTCGTGTATCTCTCTTACCCCAACTTTTCAAACCCCTTTTCTCACACCTTCGGCCCTTATTTATAGACTTTTCTTAGTGGGGTTGTCATGATGATAGGGTTGCTTTTCATGTTGGTGGGCCCTTCTGAGATATATTCCTAACCATAAGAGACCCACTTCTCATGATAGTCGTGACTCTTTTGAAACTGGCGCCCATCACCAAATAATGCTTTAAAGGCAATTTCCCCCAAGGTACTACCGTTACCATCCTATACAGGTCCCAACCTGGTGTTAGACCTTGACCAAGGACTGGCCCCTCTAATTGATATGGGCCCCGACCTTATATTGAGCCCTATACCTTAAGCATGCGGAGGTTGATAGTCTGGGCTTATACTTGATGCCTATACAACCATCATTACTATTTCTTGTGATTTTCAATTATTATATATACAAAAACTTTCACTCATGATACAGATCCTAATTAAGAAAAAATTTCTTCTTCTAGATTGTTTGGGAGCCTTAAATAGGAAAATAAATCACAAATTTAGATCAATGTGAAAACTATTAGGGCAATGACTGGTTTGAGCAAAAAAAGGTCATTTGGGAAAAAGTCAAATGTCGATTACTAGTCAGTTTACAATTTGTTTGTGAAGAGAGAGACAAGTCAAAGAGAAAGAAGTTGTGGATTTTTTTTTTCTTTTTTGGGTGGTGTCTAGTTTATTTTTGGTGGTTAGTATAGTTAGGGGTATGCAGCTAACTCACCCGCCAAAATTGACTCGTCCTAACCCAACCTTTCGGGTTAGGTTAGTTTTTAGGGGTGGGTGGATTGGGTTGGGCTATGGAATTTTTCTTAATAGTGGGTTGGATTGGGTTTGGGTTATAATAACCACAACCCGCCTAATTCAACTTGACCCACCTATATATTTAAATTTTAAATTATATATATTTAAAAGCATATTATATAATTAATAATTGTTCCTCTTTATTCAGCTCTTCCTATATAAAACCTAATTACCTCGCAAACTCTAACAATCTTATTTCCTCTCTAATACCTCCTGCTCCCACTCTCTTAGTCCTCTCTTATTTGCTTATAATTGAGTTAGGATATTAGTTCATGTATATATATATATATTTTTTTTTTATCAACTCAGTTGGATCTATTTTGTTTATAACTGAGTTAGAATACTAGTTTATGTATATTTTGTTTATCAATTTAGGTGGCAAGTGAGATATATTGTTTTGCTCAATTTAATAATAATATATAGCAATAAAAAGAAATTGTCCAACCCATGGGTTCAACCTAACCCAACCTGATCCATATGGGTTGGGTTGGGTTGGATTGGCTTCTTCTTTTTTTAACCATGGTGGATTGGGTAAAAAAATCTCCTCAACTTGACTCATGCACACCCCTAAGTATTGGGCTTATTTTCCGTTGTCCACTACAAAATATTTTCATAGACTTTTGTTTTCCCTAGTACCTAATACCAGAAAATGTAGGTACCATTTTTTGCCAAAAAAAAAATTAGCATTGCCAAAATAATAATAATAATAATAATATAAGGCAAGGCTAACTAAATTTTGGAGAAAAAATCATTTGACTCTAGTTACATATGTACTATAAACCACATTGACTAATTTTGTCACAATTAAGGCTCTTTCTTCTAATTATTTATAAATTTCTTATTAACTGAGTATATGCCAAATGTGGTACTCAATATATACCCATAAAACACATACTCAACTAATTAAATATCAATTTAGGGCATCAAATGTGGGTTTCAACTCATTGAATAAGAGATTTAGAGTTCAATCCCCTCTTACGCTTAAAAATCAATTGTTGTCTTGGTCTAATGATAAAGAGAAATCATCAAAAGTGGTGAAAACATCTCTAAAAATGAATTGGGCATCACACTAACACTATGTATCTCTAGTGAAATGAGCATGGGGATAATAAAAATGACAATATTACGCATTTTAGGTAGATTTAGTAAAATACATTTAGACATAAATTTATTAGTCATTACTATTACAAATAGAACTGTCCAAGAAATCTACAGAACCAACCTACCTAGAGAAATTGATCGGACTCGAACCATCCACCACCCAATCCAACTACTCTTGTGGTGGGTCCTTTCTTTCCAAAATCGATTCTGGTCGGTCTGATCCCCAAAACCCGAGACACCTGACTTGACCGTGATATAAATAGGTTAAAGGTTGTTTTTCATAACACAAACTCTTCTTCTTCTTTTTTTCTACTCTCACAATCTCTTTGCTCTTCGCCTATCTTTGCTCTTTGTTGATCTCTACACTTCATCATCGATCTCTCAACTCTTCAACCGCTACTTTGCTAGCTCATCTCCGCCTTCTTTCAGGTTCAATCTATCCATGTTGTTAAAAACTAAAAAGAATATGGGCAGACACCCAAAGTGAGCATGTCCCTCTATTTGCCTCAGAATGATTGTATCATCCAAGAGTTATGGAGTAATGGTATTGGACTGTTACTCTACCTCACTAAGTCCACTATCCCACTCAATATTAATGGAGTGGTGTATATATAAACACCAAGAATGGTACCCATTGAATAGGGAACGAATTTTGCATTTCTTTTAGTGTTTACAGAGTGTTGTAAGGCTCTTAGGCTGTGGGTTATGTTTGCATCACTCTAATAGTGTGCAACACCGTCAGAGAAACATTTTTGATTCGTGGGTTACACAAACTGGAATTCAAAACGTGTTTGGATAGCCGGTCTACGTGGAAGCTGAATCTAGACAACGTAGAACAATATCAAAGCTCTTGTGTGATTGTCGGTTTAGGCCGAGAAAGGTATGCTGCAAACCAATTATTTATATTCTGCTACAAGTCTCTATTTCTTACATTGGTATCAAAGCATATATAGGTTGTTTTTTATGTCATAGGCATATATGATTATTCCTTAATGCGTTTTATGCTTCTAAGATATGTTATGAATTTCTATGCACCTCAAATGGCCTTCAATGGCATGTTTTGATTCTGAGCATTTTGTGCCTTGAAATTAATATATGTTGTTTATATTACATGTATTAATATCTTCCTTAAATTTCGTAGCAAATCTCTAAGTGTGCCATGGGATATAGTTTAACAAAACTTAGAACACCGAAACTTTAAGGACAAAACTTCTCTTATATGATTTCTATTTGCTAAATATGATTTCATATTA
This sequence comes from Quercus variabilis, assembly GCA_030445155.1. Lineage (NCBI taxonomy): Eukaryota > Viridiplantae > Streptophyta > Magnoliopsida > Fagales > Fagaceae > Quercus > Quercus variabilis. The sequence continues at coordinate 60,402,395 of CP129447.1, read as the reverse complement.
TGAATCTATATGTTATAAGCTTTAAATTGGTATATGGTACGTTAAAAATGGACTTGAAATGAAGAAGATATAAAACTTTGAAGTTCATGTCTGAAACTCGGTTTTTTTTTTTTTTTTTTTTTTTTGGTTGAAAGAAATTGAGAGGATGAAGGTAGAAGACAACCTGTTTTAGGTGTTTCGCATATAACGTGTCTGCCACTCGCCAAAAGGGCTAGAGTGACAGCCAATGAAATACAAAAAGGAGGTCCCACAATTGTTTACTTCTTAAAAACTTATTTGTTTTTTTTTTTTTTTTTTCTTTTTGCTCTATTAGAAATTGTGATAGCATGTTTGGCTTAATAGTTAATTAATAATATTGGTAAATTATTTTCAATGCATATATTTTGTAAATATGTTTAGAATTGAAATATGGAATAGTGGGAGTATGGTTGAGTTGTGTTATCTCCCATACATAATTTTGCACAAATAGATTAAAATTAAGCTTAGTGTTAGAAATTTAGACCCCTTAACCCAACCAAATTAACCTAGTTAATTAGCCAAGTGATTAACTTAGTCAAATTATGCAGTTCTAGGTTATCACAAACAACCAATCATATCAAGAATGTAAAGCAGCGGAAATATAAAAGACACAATGATATGATCACCTAGGAAACCACACGGTAAAAACCTGGGGAGGATTTGACCTAGCTATCCTCAAGGTAAATCTGAATCCACTATGCGAAAGAATCGAAGTTCATACAAAATGACTTACAAGCTCCCCGTTTGACTTCCTAATGCTACCCACCAGTAGAACTTACTGACACGACCACGTGCAAGCTCCGAATCCACGGACTCCTTCTTTCTTGGATTCTCCAATTAGCTACAAGCACCACGCTTGATATTCTTTAAGCTTCAATGGTAGCAACCGAGTTGATCATCAATATGTTGAAGTAATCTCTACCTTGAAAACCCTAAACTTTGTGTAAAGGAAAGCTCCTCTAAATCTCACAAGAGATTTACACAAAACAGCAAAGTATGAGCAACAATACAACTAGAGCAACTCTAAAAATGTGGCTAGGGTTTTTCTTTTTATACCTAGGGTAAAAACAGAAAACCCAAAACGTTTAATGAGTTAGGGCTGAGCTGAAAAATTCTTCAGAAAAACATTCTGCCCGAGATTCGATTTATCGAGCCTTTTCTTCGATCGATTGAGCCAGGCCGAAATGCACAAATGCATCTGCAGCCTCTCGATTCCAACTTTACATGAAAGACCCAACTTTGAGCAAGCCTAAACAAGACTAAATAACCTGTTTTGATCATGGTTTGCCAACAATACAAATTAGAGTTCTAAATACATAAAATCCTAAATCTTTGAACCTAACACTTAGTAATAAACACTAGTGGCACAAGAAATGGTTAAGAAGCTTAGCAAATTTTCAATTTTGTGACGTGTGTTGATTATCTAAGTTTATTTTAGATCGAGCGTCAAAATTTTTGAAATGTGTGTGTAATGTCCCAATTGTGAAATGGCTTCCAAAGGTATAGTTGCTGATCTAAATAAAGGAGAGAAACTGGATGATGAAAATTACAATATTTGGCACCGCAAAATCCAATATGTGTTGAATGAGCAAGAAGTCCTACTATCTTAGAGACTCTAACTCATTCGTTGAGTAACCCGATGAGGGAAGCACTGAGCAACACCAACATGATCTTACTGCCTATGAAAGTTGGGGCAAGAAGGATTTATGTGCGCGGTTTACAATGTTGAGCAGCATGCATAATAACTTGATTGGTGAATTTGAGCAGTACACAACTACACAAGACATGTGGAAAGCTCTAAAGTTAAGATATGGAGGGACATCAGCTACTGGACTGCATGGCTTAACAATGAAATTTGATTCATATAAGATGTGCTTTGAACATATGATGAAGTAGCATCTTAAGGCGATGTCCTCCATGATTCGAGAGCTCAAATTAGCTGGAAACAATCTTACTAACAAACAACAAGTCCAGGCAGTGATTCGTTCACTTCCAAGTTCGTGGGAGACGATGTGTCAAAGTTTGACACATAATGAAAATATCAAAACATTTGATGATGTGGCTTGTCACTTGGAACTTGAAGTTGAGCGCCTTGAAGCAGCCAAGTTGATTAGTTCTGTACACATGGTTGAGACTAGCTCGCGTAAGGCATCTAGGCCTAAACGGAAGCAACCTGATTACGCTCATGGACAAGAGAGACCTAATAGGCCACCGCCTAAGAAGGCTAAGTTTGTCAAGCGCAACACTAAAGGAAAGTGCGCAAAGAATGACAAGTCTAAGTTGACTTGTTATAATTGCAAAAAGAAATGACATTTTGCTCGTGATTGCATTGAGCCAAAAAAAAGGTAACACCTAATCCTACATTTCACCATGTTTTTTGTAACTATTCATGTCCTTGTTGCTAATTCTGCTCCTAAGTGGACTGTAGACTCAGCAACAACTGAACATGTAGCGAGAGATAGAATGAGATTTATGGAGTACCTCTAGATTCCTGTTGAGAATAGAGACATCAAGGTAGGAAATAGAGCTAGCATGGAGGTACTTGGAATTGGTACCTACAAGCTAGAGTTGTGGGGTGGTCGCACTCTATTACTCCATGACCTATTGTATGCTCCAAAGATTCGAAGGAACTTACTTTCCGTAGTTACTTTGTTAAGACTCGGTTTCCAGTTTATTTTTTAGAATAATTATGTTTTATTGCATTTGGGAAAAGTTTATTATGGCCGTGGTTTTATTTCAAATGGTTTTTTAATTTTAGATATTGAATATTATAATAATGTTAGTTCAGTTTTTTTGACTTCATCTGATAATGCTTCTAATAATTCAATTATATGGCATGCTAGGCTTGGCCATAAAGCGCAAAAGAGGATGACTAGGTTAGCTAGAGAAGGCCTTATGGGCAATCTCACTAAGGTCACTTTGTCCAAATGTGAACATTGTCTAGTGGGAAAGTAAAAAAGAAAACCGTTTGGAAAAGCCACAAGGGCATCTTTTCCATTGCAACTAATCCACTCTGACATATGTGGTCCAATGAATGTGAGGGCAAGGCATGGAGGTTTCTACTTCATCACATTTATGGATGACTATGGGTCCATTTGGATTGAACTTATTGTTGCTAAAACTTAAAATTGAAAACTGAAAACTGAAAACATTGTAGCAAAATAATTTTTAAATGTGTGAATAGTACCGTGGGACCCATTTTTAATATTTTTTTTAGTGCGTGAACAGTGATTTTTGTCCACTGCATAGTGAACCCATGTGTTGTTACTGTTCACGCGCAAGGGAAAAAAAAAAGACTAAAAACACAAAACGTGGACGCCACTTTAAGCTGAAACCAAACAAGTACTATATACGTTACGGTCATGTTTATTTGATTTCTTATAAGTCTGAGGCTTAGATTGCTTTAGAAAATACATAAGATTGGTTGAGAATCAATTAGCCAAGAGCATTAAGGCTCTCAAAACTGATTGTGGGCGTAAGTATCTATCTGAGCAGTTTAAGTAGCTCTGTGATGAAAAGGGAATTGCAAGGCAATTAACGATGCCTTATACACTGCAACAAAATGGTGTGGTGGAAAGGAGAAATCGAACACTACTAGAGATGGTTAGGTCAATGATGGCACAAGCTAACCTACCAATTTCATATTGGGGGATGCACTTTTGACTGCAGCCTATATACTTAACTTAGAGCCCTCTAAATCAGTATCTTCCATACCTTATAAACTATGGACCGGAAAGAAACTTGACTTGAATAACTTGTGGCCACGGGGTTCAATAGGTTATGTTCACAATACTTCTCATAGATATGGGAAGTTAGGGCCTAGAGGAAAGAAGTGTATCTTTATAAGATATTCTGAGCGTTCCAAAGATTATGTGTTGATAGGTGAAGAACTAGATGGAAGTGTGACTAAATTGGAGTCACGTGATGTTGATTTCATTGAAAGTGAATTCCCTAACATAAGTGAGGTTGAAAAGAACTTGACTCTTTATGAAATGATGGATCAAGAAGGAGGCGCCCCAAGTAGACTAGTAGAGGACAAGCAAGAAACTCCTGAAATTCCTAGAGAAAGTGGGAGCAACTTATAACCTAGTGGGAGCACACCACTAGAAGTTAATCCACAACAACCTCAGCCACATAGAAGCAACCGTGGTAATGTCCTCATCATCGTTTTGAGGTTGAGGGGGAAGCTTTCATGATTGCTTCACAGGATGATGATGAGCCAAAAACTGTGCAAGAGGCTCTCTAATCTTCTATGAGTGATGAGTGGATGAAAGCAATGAATGACGAAATGGAGTCTATGAGGACTAATCAGGTCTGGGATCTAGTAAACCTACCATCAGGGCTTAAAGCAATTGGGAAAAATGGGTTCTTAAAATCAAACGCAAGGCGGATAGGTCAATAGAAAGGTATAAAGCTTGATTAGTGGCAAAAGGATACACTCAAAAGGAAGGTGTTGACTACGAGGAAACCTTTTCTCTGATTGTGAGGTTTGCCTCTATTCGACTCATTCTAGCCATTGTTGCAAACTTGAATTTGGAATTATATCAAATGGACGTTAAGACAACTTTTCTCAATGGAGAACTAGATGAAGAAATCTATATGGATCAACCTATTGGCTTTATGACCAAAGGTCAAGAGCACAAAGAGTGCAAACTTAAGCGATCCATATTTGGTTTAAAGCAGTCATCTAGACAGTGGTATCTGAAATTTCATTGAGTCGTTCTATCGAATGGGTTTACGATGATCGAAGAATATCACCGTGTCTATGTAAAATGATCCAAGGGAAGTTTCATTATTTTTTCATTGTATGTCGATGACATATTATTGGCCGGTAATGACATGGAGATGATTATCACCACAAAAGGGTGGTTGTCCTCTAACTTTAAGATGAAGGACATGGGTGAGGTAGATTATATTCTAGGGGTTAAAATCCTTAGGGATTTCTCAAAGAAACTTTTAGGTTTATCACAACAAACCTACATTAAGAAAGTTCTTTAGTATTTCCAAATGCATAATTGCAAACCCATAGATACTCCAGTTGCAAAGAATGAGAGCTTAAGCCTTGATATGTGTCCTAAGACTCAAGATAAAAAAGAAAAGATGACTCGTGTTCCTTATGCTAATGTAGTTGGAAGCTTGATGTATGCAATGATGTGTACTCGGCCTGATATATGTTATAATGTTGGATTAATCAGCAAATTTCAGTCTAATCCAGGACTTGCTCATTGGAAAGCTGTCAAGAGGATATTAAGGTATCTTAAAGGGACAGCGGACTACATCCTTTGTTATCAGGGTTCAAATTTGTGTATGATTAGCTATAGTGATGCTAATTGGGGTAGTGACGTAGATGAATGCAAATCTATATCTAGATATGATTTCTTGCTAAATAATGGCTCCATTACTTGAAGTAGCAAGAAACAACCTTGTATAGCATTATCAACTATGGAAGCTGAGTATGTAGCATGTTCAGCAGCTGTTTGGGAAGCAGTTTGGTTAAGGAGGTTCTTTCAGAATCTTGAGGTTGTCAAGGATGCCTTAGATCCTGTTACAGTACATTGTGATAGCATGGCAGCACTTACCTATGCTAAAGACTCTAAGTATCATGGTAAGACTAAACACATTGATATACGATATCACTACATTCAAGACATGGTTGCTCACAATGAAGTGGTTCTAAAACACATTTCTACAAGCCTCATGATTGTTGATCCTCTTATAAAGTCTATAGGAAGGGATGTCTTTCAGGCTCATATTAAGAGTTTAAGGCTATGTAGAATATGATGATATGTTGTTTTTAGTTACCATTTATTGTACTCTTTTGGGATATTTTGTTTTAAATGCATATGATGTTATTCAGTTAATAATATGTATGTTTATACACACATATACTATATGATGAGTTCTGTGGTATGAAAGGTATGTCAGCAGGCTTAGGTCGGCTCACTCACACAAGCGATCACCTCTAGCACTTGAGTAGTGAGCAGAGATGAGGCATTGTGTCATTTAATGTTTATGTAGCATATATAGATGGTTGACACAAACATATGTCACCTTAGTTAGAACTAAGATGAGGTCTATAATATATTATCTTAATTAGATCGTACATGGATAGCCCATGATCCATGTAGCCTGTGGTTAGCCAGATGTGAGACCTTATTTGATGCCTGAGTTGGCAAGCGAATAAAGGACTCAAGTTGGGCGCTTGAGTAGTGACTAGACTAAGATTTATATGGTGTATTGAGTTAAGACATACGCTCTTACTTAAGAGAACTCCACTGTAGCATGTATTTCATATTACATGTGCTTGCTCGACCAAAAGCAAAGGTGAAAGAATAAACCCCTGCTTCTTCACCGTGTGAGTCTCATGGATCTTTCATTAAGATCCTACTTATGCCTTTATTACTTTTGACTATGTCATGAAGCTGAGGTTTTGATGTCTGCTACTTTGGCATGTTACCTATGGCCATGTTGGATTCAGTCTAAAGGGACATTACTGGGAAAGCGATTGGACCAAAGTTAAAGGACATGAGTGCAAAGGAAAGACTATTTTTGTAACACATCTTTATATTTGTACTCACTGTTGACAGGTTATAGCGCTTATGGTAGCGAAATAATCGTGAGTACATCTAAATAGTTATGATGGATTAAGCATAAGTCTAAGTGTTAAACTCAAGAGGGGTTAGAGATGCTTGATTCGATGTGTTAATATATATTTAGGGCATAGCGAGACACTTTAGGGATGTTGCTATGCTGGTCTTGGTATAAGATTTAGTAAAGTGCCCCCAAATATGTTTTTCAAGTGTGCTCGGCGGTTGCATAACCTATTTGCCAATATGAACACATTGAGAAACACATTGAGAGATGGATAATAAGGCCATGCCCACAGTGAATGAGTAGGAGATGTTAGAAACTGAAAAGAATATGGACAGACACCCAAAGTGAGTATGTCCCTCTATTTGTTTCAGAATGATTGTAACATCTAGGAATTACAGAGTAAAGGTATTGGACCATTACTCTACCCCACTAAGTCCACTATCCCACTTAATATTAATGGAGTGGTGTCTGTATAAACACCAAGAATGGTACCCATTGAACAGGGAACGAATTCTGCATTTCTCATAATGTTTACAGAGTGTTGTGAGGCTCTTAGATTGTGGATTATGTTTGCATCACTCTAATAGTGTGCAACACCGTCGGAGAAACGTTTTTGGTTCGTGGGTTACACAAACTGGAATTCAAAACGTGTTTGAATAGCTGGTCTGCATGGAGGTTGGCTCTAGACAACGTAGAACAATCTCAAAGCTCTTGTGTGATCGTCGGTTTAAGCCGAGAGAGGTATGCCGAAAAACCAATTATTTATATTCTGCTGCAAGTCTCTATTTCTTACACGTCATCTCTCAAGTTTGCTTATATGTGGAATTGCTGTCTATTGTTGTTTTTGTTCTTTGGATTTGTGGATTTGTTCTTTGGGTTTGTAGATTTGCTATTTGGGTTTGTAGATCTGTAGATTTTGTTCATCATGAATCAAACTTTAGTGTTTGATCTTTGTATTTTGGTTGAAATCAAATCCAACTGCCATCCACTCAAGCTCAATTCAACTCGACCCATAGCTATTTGCAGTCAGCGGCGGGTCTGGAACTACTCCACCCAATCTCATCGGGTCGGTTGTGGGTTGGACACAAACCCAATCCAAACCGACCCGTAGACAATCCTAATTACAATCGTGATTTGTGGAAAAACATGTATAAACCATAAAATTTTCCTTGTGCAATGTAAGTTACAAAAAGAGTACTAGTAAGCAGCTTTACTTGAAGTTTACGGAAGGCATTCAGCTCTATCCAAATTGTTGAAACATCGTGAAACAATACAACAATCTAGTTCTAACTTAGTATTTTAGCAGATAGTCGGTGCAGGCTGGAGTGGTACATGACTCTGTATCCTATGATATTCACAAGGGCCACCGGGGACTATTACAAACAGCTGAGTCACTCAAACCATTTCAGCTTGTATTGTAGTATCTTTGAGCAAACAAATTCCATTGTGCTACCAATTCAAGTAGCAAAAACGTGGGATAGAAAATCCTGGAAGCAGAGAACCTTCAAGTTGGCAACAGCCACACCGGGTGGAATGGATCAAATGAAAGAATTTAAAGCAAGGGAATAAAGTTAAATATGTTTAGGAAGGTTTAGTGTTTATATAGGCTCAATCCCACTTTCTGTTGAGTTGTTCCCTGAAGTGTGAGTGTAGGACTCAGGCTAAGAATTGTAAGTTCTAGATGGTCTAGATTGACTGATTTCTGCACTGCTGGAATTGAGAAACGGTGGATGCGTTGGCTGAGGAATTTCTTGATTATCAGATAACATTTTCACTACCGTTGACATTGATGGCCGCAGCTCTGCAGAGGCTTGGACACATAGTAGCCCAATTTGAAGTAATCGAGATGCCTCCTCTTCTTGAAACTGACCCTCTAAGGCTGGATCAACAGCTTCACATACCCTACCTATTCCATAAAGGTTCCAGACCTTTAAAAAGATAAAAAGTAAGAAGGTTTTGTTAGGGGAGGACTATTTGTCATTGAAGCCTAAATTAGCAGAAATGCCAAAGGGAAAAAGATTACCATTTGTATGATGGAATGCGAATATTGAAAGAAGGTATTGTTCCTTTTTCCAGATACAACTTCAAATACAACAGCACCAAAACTATAAACGTCTGCTTTCTCTGTCAATATGCCGCGAATAACATACTCTGGGGCTATGTAACCTCTACAGATGCAAATATGATTAATGTCAAATAAGAGATGTATTTGTAAGCAGAGATATTACATTGTATACTGCAAAGCTGTAAGGATGGAATGTCAATCTGTGAGCAGAAAAAAAGGAACAGGAATTGATACTCTACTAATATTGTATTTTTCACTGTGGTAATACTTTCCAATAAACAAAAAGGACTTGAAAATAACACTAAAAATTTGATCCTGGAAAAACTAATGCTTTCTTAGTATGTAACTAACATATAATTATATAACACAATGCACAATTTCCTGTTTATAATGAGAATATCAACTTTGGTTCTACCTTCCCCTGAATTAATACATTATATGAAACACTTCGTAACAATGGCACCAAGAGGGTAGCTAACTAACACAGATTGGAGCTGTTCATCTAAACATCCTTTAAAATGCACAGAGACAAGCATGGCATTGCCTGAATTGCATATATAATGTAATGATGAAATATCTGTTCATGTTACAAAAAGAAATAACTAGGATAAACCTTGAAGGACCAAGACACAAGAATTTTTCCCACATGAAGAGGACTTTAAACACAGGAATGATAAAGGCTATTCGGGACCAAGAAAGAAAACCAAAGATGGTCTTGCACTTACAGTGTGCCAGCAATGCCAGTGCTGATGTGTGTCTTATTTTCTGGAAATAATCTAGCAAGTCCAAAATCTGCAATCTTTGCCGTGAAGTCTTCTTCAAGCAGTATATTGCTTAATTTAATGTCTCTATGAATGATTCTCGTTTCTAATTCTTCGTGGAGATAGGCCAAGCCCTCAGCCGTACCCAATATGATCTTATACCGCACCTCCCATTTTAGCAGCTGAAACATCCTTTTAGCTGAACCAGATGAAGAGACATGTGTAAGTATATAAATTAAATGAGGAAGGGTTATCTTCTAACATAAATAGTAATTCAAGATTAAATTACAACCAGAAAAGTAATCATGGAGGCTTCGATTTGGCACATATTCATAAACAAGAAGGCTTTCAGGGCCTGCAATACTGCATCCCAACAACTTTACAAGATTTTTGTGATGGATGTCGCTGATCAAATTGACTTCATTGAAGAAATGATCCACCCACTGCCTAGTATTGAAGAAAAGCCTCTTAATGGCAACAACCTTCCCATCTGGCAAAACTCCCTACTTTGATACAAAGAAATGTACCTAGTTAATTTCATTTGCCAAAATGAAAAATCTCAAAAAAGTAGACCTAATATTACCTTGTAAACAGAACCAGATCCTCCTTGTCCCAGCCTATTGGAATTGTTAAAGTAATTTGTGGCCTTTTCAAGAACTTCATACGAATAATTGAGTTTGGACTTGTTCACAGTGGCCAACATAGCCCCTAGTTGCTCTCTCTCTGAAACAAATGCCAGATCAAGTAAGCTATATATTAATTCCAGAGTCCCAACAAAGTCTTTCAAAATCTCATATATCAAAACAGGTACCTCCCCTCCTCTTTAGTGCATTCTTCCTCACAATGAAGACAACCGTTGCAATAACCAGCGAAAGAGCCAAAGCAGATAATGTTGCAGCCAAAGTTATAGCTAACTTGCTTCCTAACATAGATTAACATGTTACTCCGTGAACCTCATTAATCAAAACAGAAGTCAAGCAATTACCACACCAAATTATCTAATTAAGTAATAGTTGATGTTGCTGAGATTTTTAGTGTATGAAGAATTTTTTCACAAACACTTCTTTTAAAAAAGATGTTAATGTTAATTCTAATGAAGAACTAATATTCTATCAAATTTACAATTGGTGAATCTGACCCAAAATGGAAAATTTAGAATTCATTATTGTACTAAAACCAGAAGGGACCAACAACAAAGCATCAAAATTTATCCTTTCATGGCATAAAATTAGACAATATGGGCCAATTCAAATCCCACTTTTTAGTCACTTTGTGCCGCAGTGGAAATGGAATAGAATCTTACTTGAAATTTATAAACGACTAAAAAGGACAGTAAACATTAATATCCCATTTAATTCGATGAACGAAAGACAGAACAAGAAATGAAAAAATTCATTGGAACCAAACTCACCTTGATTACTGTTTCTAACAGGCTGAGTCGAATTGTAATAGAACTTTTCTGTTGAATACCTCAAATAACAACCAGTGTTCAAGACCCTTCCTTCTTCTTTTGGAGTACATGAACTAATTTTAGAAACCGCTTTGGCCAAGCAGTACTCACAAGCAGAACCATTCACAAATTCCCAACACTGAGCCAATCCATAAACCGTGACATTTTCATTGGTCACAAACCCCACAGAAAACCCATCAAACTTAGGTGCTTCCACGCTTAGATTCATCACCAACTGATTAACATTAGCGCTAAAAACAGAACCATTCCCAACAAACTCTTGGGCTCCACACACGGTCTTGTCTTGCACACTCAAAGTCTCATTGAAGAAATAGTAATCATCGTACCTTAGATAACACCCATCATAGAAAAGCCTGCCACCACGAATGGCTCTTTGAAATGGTAAACACCTGAGGATCTGAGTCTTGCACCGAGCAAAGCAAAGATCACAGTCATTTTTAGTTAGATCTTTCATGCACTCACCGAAAGCATAAACTGTGGTATTACCTGTCCCGTTCACAACTGCTGCGTATCTTTGTGTGGCGATCAAAGGGGTCACTGTGGTCATGGCTGCCACGAAGTTGCTTATGTAGGTTCGGCGCTGTGGCATTGAGGAGGTTTTGTTGGTGCATATGAGAGCAGCCTCTGTGGCTCTTGGGTCGGAAAGACAAGGATTTACAAACAAACATAAGACTAGGATTAAGAGGAAGAGTGAATTAAACATTGAAGATGGATACAAAGATGTACAGACTAGAATGAAAGATCTTATAATCTTACATAGGTACGTAGTTTGGATGCGACGTGCACAAAATGTAATTGACTATGGTACTATGAAGCTAATGCTGACGATGTTGCTGTGTTTTTTCATTGGGTTCTTCTAGGTGAGAACAGAATTTTAAAACATTTTCCCAAAAAGTCGAATTGTAATAAAATGAAATAATAATAAAAATATATACCGAAATTCAGGGTAAGTTAAAATAAATATGTTATAAAAATTGTTAAATCTTAATTGTTATATAGTAATCAGTGCATACAACCCTGCACGCTCATTGAAATCGTGTTTTTGAAAAAACAATTTCAATAAGTTTGTACAAATTGTAATCATCACTCAAATTATGAAATCGTGTAATTAATTAAAATTATATTTTCAAAACACGATTTTAAAGGAATGAACACAGATTGTGTGTGTAAATGTGTGATAATTACTACTTTACAAAGAGATAATTAACAAGAAGTGCCCTTAAGATTTTTATACCACTTTTATGAAGAATAAAAAAAATATAAAAATAAATAAATTACATTTTTTTTCTTTTTTATTCACTAATAAATGTTGTTAGAGCATTTATTAACTTTTTTTTTTATAAAAATATTATTATTGTGAACTTTTATGGTGTTTCTAATCTTTTTTTAGTGAAACTTGTATCCGGTGCTTTTTTACGTTAAACACGCTACAATTCAGACACCGTGTTCGCTTCATTGCGAGTCAAAAACAACCAAAGACGTTTCAATCTTTATTAACATCAAAAGAGGTGGGCGTTTTTTTATTTCAACGGTCAAATGAGAATGCAAAAGTTGTGGTCTCCATGGTAAGGAACAAGTAGGCCACCATTAGTCATGGCGTAGTTTCTACGGGGAGTGATACAAAACAGAATGGTCATGATGAAAGAACTAAGGTGGGGGCAACCTTTAAAACGCCTTTGAACAATTTTTAATTTTGCCAACTTATTTTACTATTCAACTTATTTTTGCTACTATTCATAAGTCCCACTTCATTTTTTGATACTATTCATAAATCTTACTATACTATTTCAACTAACTTTTACTTTTATCTACAGTACTTTTAGCAAAAAGTTTTCAATTTCAGTAAAATAAGCGAATCTCAAACAAACTCTAGTGTGCCTTTGATATGGATTATTTTTACTAACTTATTGTACTATTCAGCTTATTTTTGCTACTATTCATGGGTCTCACTTCACTTTTTGGTACTGTTTATGGTTTTCACTGTACTATTTTAACTAACTTTTACCTTTATCTACAGTACTTTCAATAAAAAATTTTCAATTTCAATAAAATAAGTAGATCCCAAATAGACCCTAATATTAGTATGCTTTTGTTAATATGAATGAGAGACAAAGGAGACTGATACCGTTTCCAATTTAGCTCTCTCTTTCCTGAATGTTATCAATTTTTTAGCTTTGAAAAAAAAATAAAATAAAATAAAAAAATAAAAAACAATGTGCACATTGTGCACAATGGTGCTCTCGACACATGATTCCTGTAAAAAAAATCTTGATACATGATATTTACTTTAAATAGTAGAATATATATTTCTATATACAAATATAGTCATAATAAATGTCTTATTAATTGCCATAATAATCAAACTTCATATTTAAAAAGTTTAAAAAAAAAATGAGAAAAAATCATATTATGTTAAATTTTTTGTGTATTACATAGGTTTACGACTAGTTACAAATAAAAAGGTGAATCTTGTGCCATATCTTAAAAAATTTTAGAGTGTGATAGTTTATAAACTACCAGATTTTAGAAATAAAATCTCAACTGTAAAATAAACTCTTCTCATTTCAAGTGAAATTGAAAGGAATGATGTGGCAATCTAAACACTATTAAATCCAAAAAAAAAAAAAAAAAACCATATAATTTGAAGATTCTGAACCATGAAATTAACAAAATAGAGTGAATTTTAAATGGATAGGATCTATTATAATTAATAGGAAAAAACACCCTTTTGGCCCTATATTTTGGGGGTATTTTTGTTTTGGTCTTTCAAAAATATTTCATCTTGGTTAGTGTCATCATCTAAGTGATGGAAGCTGTTGATATGGTTGATGGAATGCTCACCTAACACACATGTGGCTAGTAATTTTTTTTTTTTTTTTTTTAAATCTAACTGCTATTGAAAAAGCCATATCTGCACCATAAAAAAAAAATAATAATAATAATAATAAAAAAGAAAAAAAAAAAGAAAAAAGAAAAAGAAGAAGAAGAGAAGCCACATCAAAAAAATTCTTTATTCAACAATTTTAAAGAAAAAAAATAAGCAAAAAAATTTATTTTAAAAAAACTCAATCTGCAACTTTTTTTTTTCTTCTTTCAGTCTCCCGGAAGCAACACTAACACTATATTTCTCAGTACATAACTAATTTTCTCTCTCTATTAGCAATTTCTTCTTTCCAACTAGCATCAACCAAAAATCAAACCCAACAAAAATTGTCCCTAAAGAGCAAGAGTTAAAGAAAAAAAAACCCCAAAAAATTGCATCAACATGATAATTGAATTTTAAAGTGTCCCTAAAAGAAAACAGTGGAGTGAAATGCCACAAAAAATTAATTTTTTTTTCTAATCCACAAAATCTTTCTATTTAGCTTCAATTATCAAATTCAATTCCACAACTACCCTTGCACCAAACAAACTAGAAATAGATGATCAAAGCTGCAAAGGGTAGTATTAATTATAGTTGTAATATTTAGTTTTTTGAGCAAGATATTAATATTTTCTGAGTTTTAAGAGCTTTGTGATTTTTCTCAATATTACTAACCAATCACACCATTTAAAAGTGAATAGTTCAATGTCTTTTTGATTTATTTTAAGTCACTATCTCAAATTGAGATAGTAGTTTGTAAGCATTAAGAGTTTGAAAATATATTTTCGCGGCAATATAATTGACTTAAGTTTTAGATTTATTTTAGTTTTAGGCTTTTAGATAGTAGTTTGTAAGCATTAAGAGTTTGAAAATATATTTTCCCGGCAATATAATTGACTTAAGTTTTAGATTTATTTTAGCTTCAAGCTAAAAGCCTAAAACTTGGCTTGAGTTCATATCATGATGATTAATAAATACTAGAGTAGCATAAAAGGAAAACGATAAAGACACAAAAAAAGTCCACAATTTTTGTCATAATTTATCATGTGGTAAGTTGTAAGTAGTGGAGATAAAATGGTAGGTCCGCACCTCCACCACTCACAACTCGCCAACTCGCTACATAGTGAATTGTGTAAAAAATTATGAACTTTTTATGTTCTTAGCGTTGCTCTAGCATAAAACGAGAACATACAGCTCTTGTTATTTATTGGTTAGAATCTATCGTGGTGAGATTTGAATGAAAATGATCGCTTAAGAAGCTTATTTGACTTACAATTTAAGTTGTGGTTGACCATTGAATTCCATTCACTTTTCGTGCGTTGTTCATTTTAGTTGTTTTGCATGCATTAGATTGAAAAAGACCAAAAAAGAAAAAAAAAATCAAAGGAATGTGTGTGTACTAGCATGTTTGTAACTTGTGGCTGAACATTGAACCATGTGTACCATTTATAGCTTAGATTAGCATGTCTTGTGCGCTTACTAGGCTTAGTGAACCAAGTGATGGTTCATTATATGATTAGTGACTGCGAGTCTTGCATGTGACCTCTAACTCTATGTCTATTACCTGTTTTGATAGTAAGTACTACAAAACTTTTAAAAAAGGACATTAATAATTATCTTACCGGTGTTTGTCAATATTTGTTGTGCATGGTAGACATTTCTACAAGGGACACTAATTAATACATACATGGTCAATTGAACTCTTATTTCAAATTGGACACAATATGTCAAAACCCTTGATTCTTTTATTGGCACATATAGCAATATTTGTATTGCTATTATGGGTCCTAATCTTCTATCTCATTTTTCATACTCCACTTTATACTCCACAAATAAAAACATGCCACGTGGAACCTAATTAATTCAATTCTAATTTTAGTCATTTAATAAATCAAACCCAAAATTGAAGAAATAAAAATAAATAAATAAAAACTCAAAAAACTCCATCACTCCACAAGTCCACCACCTACATTCACCACCATTGGTCCACCACTACATCGCTAGCGACACTAGCAAGAGGTTGCTGACCTCTGCCATTCATGGCCAACCTCTACTTCTGACAAACCCATCTTTCTACCACTTCATCACTCTCAAAACCCAACCACCACCACAAAAAACTCAACAAACCCCATCTCCCCACCGGTCCACCACCTATCTTCAAGGGCGATAGTAGCAAGAGGTGGCCGAAGCCTTCGCCGCTACCATTCACAGCCAACCATCACCTCCGACAAAGCCATATTTCTTCCATTTCATCCCTTCAAACCCACCCACCCACCACCGTTGTCATCTTTACATTGAAGAATTATTAAGGATTTGTTGTGACTACTCAGATAAACCTGCAATAATCTCATTTATTTTCAAAATGGTATTGATGGTTTTGCTTTAAATTGATGGGAATGTTGTTTTTTGATTTGGGTATTTGTTTTTGGCTGAATTTGGTGGTGGGTAGAAGGGAGATGAGTTAGTTGAGGGGCAGGGACGAAACCAGGATTTGAACCTAGGGTGGACCAAAATTCTTTGTTTGAAAATTTTTTAGAATTGGTATGTCAACACTAAAGGTTGGCAATGTTGCATCATTAGTATTATTTTCATTTTTTCTCTAAAATAATATTAAATATTGTAGTTGATTTTTTCATAATCTATGAATCAAATAAAAATCATATTAATTATATGGATTTATGATCAATAGTTTTGTAGTTCAACTAAAGCTTCCTAGTGTGTCCAATAAAAGTTCAAAGCCCCACTCATTTTTGCTGTAACTAGCTATCTTAAAAAATGAGTGGTTCTAAACTTCAGGGTTCTTTGGTTGGATTGGGGTTGGACTTATTCTTTAATCTTTTCACATTAAATTTTAAAGAAATCAATTTAGCTATTATTTTCACATTATTATATACTTATAAATAATATCATTATAATGATATATTGACAACTAAAGATTATAGTTTGCCTTTTTTAATACTAATAATAGCAACGTTTTTCATTAATTTAGCAAGAGCCCAGATAATATTTAAAATTTTTTTTTTTTTAAGAGAAGATATTTTAATAATTTAGGTGTGTCCTGAAGTAGCCACAGGCCCACAACACATTAATCTATATTACTAATAACTTTGTTCTAACTAAAAAGGACTATAGGTATGGTGCACCCCTTTTATTGGATTGTTGGTAACCTGATGATATCGTGGCTACTTATGATCATTCTCACTAATAGTTTTTTAAATAAAAGATTCCACCTTTATCACTTAAAAATTAAGAAAGGCCAAGCAGCTGCCCAGCCTCACAAGTCACACCACAACGTAAAGAGATAGAGAGAGGAGGGATATCAAAGAGAAGAAAAGATCAAATCAGAGATTTGTTTTGTCAAGATTTGAGATTTGTTGTGTTGTTAGTATTTATTTTTTTATGTTTAGACTGGATTTGTGATTTGTTTGTTTGGTATTGTTGATTTGTCTAAAGGTTTTTCTTGTTATTTGAATTTGTGAATGGTTTTGTTGGTTTGTCTAAAGGTTCTTTTTTTATCCAGTTTTGTGAATTGTCCAAAGGATTGTCTCAAGGTTTTTGTTTTTCTTGGGCAGATGGAATGTAGTAATGGTCAAGTAAGCTTTTTGTTTTGATTTCATGGGTCAATTTGAAAGTGTTTTGGGGGGGGGGGGGGGGGGGGGGGGTCCAAAATATACATTTCAAGGACAAAATTATGAACTTTTGTGTAATATACATGCTAGTATGTGATTTTTCAAAATCGCGAGGGGGGGGGGGGGGGTGGCATGTCACTGTTGAGGAGGGTGGCTAGCCATGACTGTGTTGATGGCATTAGGAAGATGAGTTCGCTGAGGTGATGAGGAGGCCATGATTGGGTAGAAGGGAGATGAATTCGTTGAGGGTGGTGGCTGGCTGTGGCTATGGGTGGTAGAGTGGTGGTGGATGGGTGGGTTTGAGAGGGATGAAGTGGAAGAGAGATGGATTCGTTAGAGGTCGATGGTGGTTGCCCATGAATGGCAATGTTAAAGGCGTCGACCACCTATTGCTAGTGCTGCTAGCGATGTAGTGTGGACTGGCGGTGGTGAATGTAGGTGGTGAGGTGATGGAGTTTGTTGAGTTATTTATTTATTTATTTTGGGTATTTGATTTATTAAATTAATAAAATTAGAAATTGAATTTACTAGTTACACATGGTATGTTTTTATTTGTGAAATATATAGTGGAGTAGGAAAAATGAGACAGAAGATTCAGATTTTGCTATTATTGTTGTCAAAATCTATAAAATTTGTCAAAAACTAATTTGGAAATAAACCTTATTCTTCTGGCCATAGGTTGTAGCGAGAATAAAGCAACGAGCCAAAGTACTAATTCCTTATAACTCGATCCCCTACAAGCTGATGAGGGATGATGACATGACTTTCGATCAATTTGGAGTTTGGAGCTTGAACAGTAGGTGCACTGACAACCGGAGCAGGTCTGCAGGCTAGGAACAATGGCAATGTCTAAAGTGCTAGTCGAAGAAGAAGGGTCACTTAATGGTTACATGTCCATTATACTATACAACAAATGTAGTGGGTGTGAGATCATAAGCCCCATATATAAAAACCGATAGTTACATGTCCATTGTGTCCGAAAATGAAAAATGATTTTCATTAAAAACAATATGCCTCTGATTTTATTTTTTATAAGTTTACAACTTTACATTAACAGCACAGATATAGGATAGGAGATAGCAGCGGCGGGAATGGCACCGACCGGCCCCACGTGTGGACCATCCGCGTGCTACAAGAAGAAGAAGAAGACAACATTCTTCAGAGACTTCACTAAAAAAACAAAACCAGGACTCTCTCTTTTTTCCCCTTTTTATCTCCACGTACAACTCTAAGAACGTGCGAACCACCACCTTGTTTGTATCATAAAACTAACTAAAGCTACACCTACACCTGAAAAAATTAAAATAAAAAAAAAATAAAAAATAAAAACTTGTAATGTGATCTCCATTTTTACCTACTAAATAAATTGCCACTTCATTTGTAGTCCACGTCGCTTTGATGGTTTCCTATTCTTCTTCTTGGTAGGAGATAGTAGTCTTGAGTCTGGTCTCTCTAATTTCAGTTAGTTTGGGAGATGCATTACTACTTAGTTTAAATGTTTAATACTTTAATCAAGTCTTTCAACCTTGGGAAAAAAAAATGTCGTGCTAAAAAGACTTTATATATGTATACACACACTAGCCTTATTGGCTGACTGGCTTGTCAACTCTCATTTGTCTGAAATTAAATTTAAAAAAAAAAAAAATCAAAACCAGAAATATGGGGCTTAAGAGCATTAGAACAAAGTTTAACTACAAAATTAGTTGTAACCTAAGATTACAATCTTACTCAATATCTTTTTATTTGATGTGAATTTTGACAAATCCATCGTTAGATTATATTTTCTTCTTATATCCTTTATGCTTTAAAAATTCTAAAAGATTAAAGATCAATAGTTATGTTATCAATAAATTGTTTAAATTACAAGTTTTGATAATTTAAAATTATATATAAAATATAAACTTATAGCAATTCAATAGTTCGATTTTCAAAATATGTAGTAATGTTTTTATTGAGTAAATCTTATAACTAAACTTTTTCCATAACATTATTTGGTCCCCTTAATAAAGAGAATTAAGTTCAATTCTCTCTTTCCCACTTATTGTAACCAAAAAATAAAAAAACTAGGATCACCAACCCCCGAATTTTAGGCACTGTTTTGGACAATGCATGCTGCATTCAAGTGACGAGTAACATGCACTAGTGAGTGGTGAGTTGGCTACCTTATTTCCTTTTTAGACTTGTTTCAACTCAAAAGTTAGGTTTTTTTGAGATAAGGGTTTTTTTAGTAGATTGTGACCTGATTATGTTGGGTGAGCTGTTTTATATATATAAAATGTTTTATCTTATCCTAAAATTACAAATTTATTCACAAATGCAGAAATTGTATAACTTGCAACTTTTATCTTGGAACAGGCCTTAATTATAAAAGTATTTAGGAGGCATCCAAATTATACTTTATAGGTTTTAGGCATGCACCTTCTTAAAATATGAGTTTAGGTGTTGAAAGCATTATCCAAACTCCAAACACTATGTTTTAATTGAACTTTATTTTGTCCTCCTGCTTCCACCAAACTGAATGATGCATGGGTGAAATTTATAATTGTGCAATTTACATAATATAAAGAGGAAGCAACCCTATGTGGTTAATTCATCGGTCCTAAAAAGTTTTTATAGCTTTTGAATGTAATTTGTGGTGCATGTTTGTATTAAACTTAGAACTGCTTCATTCTCTGTCCTTTATCTGTTTTTGTTTCCAAAAAAAAATCTTTGTGGTTAAATCCACACCTTTAGTAATTGTAAACTTATAGAAAACTAATCCGATGCAACCCAAGTGGGATTATGTGGCAATATTCCCTTTTCAATGTTCTCAAGCAGACAAGCAGTCATTACTTAAAGTTATGCTTTTAAAAAACAGTGAAATCATTAGAATAATAACAACAAGAGAGTTCTACGAACCACTCGAAAATGAAACGTAGCTACAGCGAATGAATGATCACCACGTATCGTTTTCTAGAAATCATTTAATGGACTAGTATTATTTATATGAGGACGGTAGAGATAATGAGTTTTCAATATACTCATCTATACATAAGTGGAATTTAGGCACCGCTCAACATGCACAATCCTAACCGGACATGTTAGTCCTAGTGGTATCTTTCTATACACAAGTGCATGTGGTTCAAGGTGTGGCTGGGTCGAGCAGCACAAGAGTGTAGATTTTTATAAAAATTAAAAATTAAAAAATAAATAAACAAAACAAAAAACCAAACAAATAAAACAAAAAATTAAAAAAAATTAAAAAAAAAAAAAACTTTCAGTTCCCGATTTTTACCAATTTTAAGAGTTTTTCACCAGATCAGGTTGATGTCCAGTTTCAGGTTGAATCAGCCAAGTTTGTCCAGTTTTTAAAACTATGGTTAATATAATATATGGTTGATCCAAATATATAAGCCTAATTTTTTGAGTTCCATATATAGCGTGGATGACCACTTTGAGTTCCATATATATTTTCTCATTCTCATGATCATAGTTCCTTTATTTAAATGAGTTCCATATATATTTTCTCTCTTTTATTGATTTTATTGAAAATTACAGTATTAAAGTAATTAGAATAGTTGTTACTTCAATACTGTAATGTGCCAAACACTCGAGTTGTTAAAGATCTTTTCAGTTAAAAAGTCATTAGAGCTGTTGTTTCTGATTAAAATTAATTAATTATAATTAGAACTGTTAAAAAAATTTTGGTAACCAATTGTGAAAGAGCTTTTAATGACAGAAATGAGAAATGACAACAGAAGGCAATGGTTTAATTAATTAGTTAATTATAAATCTTTGAACTTTGATAAATGCCCAAATCATACCAGCATTACAGCATTTTAATTAAAAAAAACTTAACCACACTTAAGGCTTACCTTCAGAAGTTCTTTTTTTATTTTAAAAAAAAAATAGCCTACACAAATTAATTCCGTCTATAATATTACTTCTTGGTGGTGCCCAATAATCCCATTCACCAGTGCAACAGAAAAAGTATATTATGAAACAATTTTATGAGATCTTTCTCCCATAACATGCGTAAATTTTAATACTATATAAGAGGGAGTCTTGCGAGACTGTTATACGATGTACTCCTCCTGCCATTCTAAATCACAAAGTCATTCTTGTCCTTGACTAATTTAACCACCGAATGAAGGATGTCCTAGTAAATTACAACCTAGTCAAGGCTATTTCCGTGATAACGTACTACATAAACTGCTTATATAACTACGTACCGTACCCCTTGTATCAACTCTCAAGTCTCTAAGCATAGTTTGCTAAAGCTCGTCATACTAGTAGGAATTCTCTCTTCTCTGAGAAAGCTTTCTAAGAAGGAAAAGAACAGTTCAAAGAGATGAAAAAATACAAGAGTTTATCTCTTCTCCTTTTTCTATTCTTTATGGTCACATTATTCTCCAAAATTTCAGTTGAGGCAAGAAACAATCACACTAGGAATTCCAAAACTCATAAGCACCAGAAAGATAAGAGTGGCAATGGCAACACTCATTTTCCTAGTCCTGCACCAGCCCCTCTTCCTCATCGCAGTTCTAACCCCAACCCTTCTAGCAGTTTTGATCTTTTTTCATTTGGAGCTAAAGGTGATGGAGTTTCCGACGATTCTAAGGTAATTAACAAAAAATTGTTCGTATGTGCTTATGTGAACTTGGAAATTTATTGACACTCCCTTACCTTACATGAATAGTGGATTCGCTCATATTTAGTGGTTTGTATGATTCTAACTTTCTTGAGCATGTAACCAATCAAGCAGGCACTCCTAGCAGCATGGAAAGCTGCATGCAACTTTCCTGGTGCTACAGTAGAAATCCCATCAGGATTCAATTTCCTCATCAAGCCCATAACTCTTCAGGGCCCTTGTATGCCTCACCTTGTTCTTCAGGTTTTGCTTTCTCTTCATTTAATCTCATTTTACTGACTCTATAGCAGTATCTTCATAATAATTACAGAAATGGAGAAAGATAACAAGAATATTCTTTTTTATCATTTAAGTATTATATTATTTTGTCTTTATATAACAATTTACAAATAAATGCTTAAACGTACAAAGCTAATGCAAGTGGAATTCCAACAGATAGATGGAACTCTCTTAGCTCCTCCCAAAGTTGGTTCATGGCCAAAATCCAGTTTGTTTCAGTGGATTAATTTCAAATGGGTCCAAAACTTTACCATTCAAGGTACTGGTACTGTTGATGGCCAAGGCTCTAACTGGTGGACTACCTCTCAAATTCTTTATACTCAGGTAGCACTTAGCATTAACTTGCATTTGTACTTTTACATCAACAAAGTGAAGAAGATTATATGGCATTTAACCTCTTTGTAATTGTATATATGCTTTGCAGAAAAAATCCAATAACATTCCAGATCTCAGACCAACCGTAAGATTCACTTTATTTTCTCAGTTTTATTTTGTAATCACGTACATTATTTTCCTATTTACAATTTATAGGACAAGTTCTTGTTTTGATGTTCTTAACATTGTCTTTCTCCAATTCAGGCTTTGAGATTCTACTCTAGCTATGATGTCATAGTAAGCAACATCAAAATCATAAACAGTCCACAGTGCCACCTAAAGTTCGACAGCTCTAAGGGTGTCAAAGTTAACAGTATTACAATTTCTTCGCCAGAAGATAGCCTAAACACTGATGGGATTCACCTACAAAACACCCAAGACGTAGAAATTCAACATTCTAGTATTGGATGTGGTAAGAACCACTGATCATAATTAGAAATTATTTCCATTTTTTTTATTTCCCCCATAAAATATAGGAAGACTTAAAAGGCATGGTGCCCTAAATTCTGTACTTAACTAACGGTTGCACTTTGTACACAAGGCAATGTTTAATTATGAAATTAGTCAGGTTCCCATGATGTGACATACTAAAAAAGACCCATTACATAGTACATACCTGACGAACATAAAGTAAACAACTTTATCTAAAATTTGCACTTAAGACTTAATTAAACACGTCTTGCTCTTAAGCTTTTTAGAATTGGAGAACAGAATATGCCTTTTTTTTATTATTATTTTTTAATTCTTGAGTCACCCCCATATACCAGTTTAAGAAGCATACGAACTTCAAAGTTAACTGTCTTAGTAAGAATGATTGGTTGAAGGGTTCTTTTAAACGGTAAACTGTTACTAAACTAACTTTTGAAATAAGCGGGGAACAAAAGGTACTGGCGCAACTAACTTTTGCTTTTGCAATTCTATGGGCTCAGTATTAACTATTAAGTAATTTATGATGCCCATACTATTACACTGTTAATTAACATTCAGATTAGTATTCTAATTAATTCTGGGCTCTCTTTTGGCAGGGGATGATTGTGTATCCATACAAACTGGTTGCTCCAATGTCCATGTTCATCATATTAACTGTGGCCCTGGACATGGTATAAGGTAATCAATATATATTATATATATCACCTTTTATGTTCATTCTAGAAAAAAGAAACACCTTTTATATTACTAAACAAAATAGGAATATAGCATAGTAAAAAAAAAAAAAAAAATACTTAAACATCATGTTTTTTATATACAAGTTTAGCTACAAATTTGATTGTATCTAATACCTACAATTCTCACCAAAAATGTAAAATTTACTCTTAATTTAATATTTATATACTCATGAATCTTTCTTGTCCTCTGTTTTTTTCCCCACAATTGCAGTTTAGGAGGACTAGGGAAGGACAAAAGTGTTGCCTGTGTCTCCAATATAATTGTGGAGAATATCTCAATTCAAAACACTCTATCAGGAGTAAGGATCAAAACATGGCAGGTATAAAATTATCTTCTGAAAAGTATTGACTAATTGTTTAGATTATGAAGGCATTTTATTTAATTTTCTAACATTAATTTCATTTTTCGATTCCTATGATCAGGGGGGCATTGGATCTGTCAAAAACGTATCATTTACCAATGTTCAAGTTTCTGATGTTAAGGTACCAATAATCATAGACCAGTTCTATTGTGACAAGAATTTCTGCAAGAACCAAACAGGAGCTGTGGCAATAACTGGTGTTAAGTATGACCAGATAGTTGGGACTTATTCAGTGCAACCAATTCATCTTGCATGTAGCAATGACATTCCTTGCACTGGCATTGATCTAATTGATATTCAGTTGAAGCCCTCGCCGCGCTATCGAGGTTTTCAACAGGGTTTGTGTTTGAACTCTTATGGGAAATCAAGTGCTCCATTGGTTCCTTCAAGCATAGATTATTGCTTAAGGAATAGCGGTGGTTCTGTCAACAGAATAGCAAGGTCACATGATAATGTATGTTAATTACAATCGGTTTAGGATGTTATATTGTAGCTTCTTCTTCTTCTTCTTTTTAAGTTGTTTGTTTGCTTCCCTTCTGCAATATTTTAACTGTGAGAAGGTGATGGTCTAGTGCAATGTAATTCTCGCGATTGGTTAATGAAAGAATAAAATTATATTCTCATCTATGGATTTTTTTTTTTTTTTTACTTAAAAAGAATAAAAGAAGCTCAGAATAGGTTAGTGGAGACACCTAAACCTACCTCAAGCCAGGAATACGAAATGGACCTGCATCTTATGAGACCCAGCTTAATTAAATAATTCGCCTTCACCAGTTATGTAATTAAGGAATTCAACATCAATGTACATAATTTTTTCCATAATTATTAAAATTATAATTTGTAAATGAAATAATATCATTTTTACATGATCCCACTACTAATATGAATCTTTTTAGTATCAATAAAAAAAAAAAATAATAAAAAAAAAACTCTCAACTTACACCAAAAAATCAATTGGTGTCTAATGAATAATGATAAAAAAATTATCATTATGAGTGAACGTCATAAGTTGAAATTATATCTAAAAATAATAATAATAATAAACATATTTCCTGCATAATGTCTACTGGTAGTATAAAAATAAAGTAAAGATTGTGATTTATTATGGACATAAATTTCATAAATTGTAATATTTCTCTTTTCAAATAAGCTTAGTAAGTCACGCGATTGTATTTTATTGGGACTTTTTATATAATTTATGGAAAAAAAGGCAAATCATTATTTTTAATTTTTTATGACCTCTAAAGAAGAACAAAGGAAAATATTTTTACTAAATCTTGAAGTGAATATGTAAAGTGAAATGAAATTTGGTTCATTACTTGAACAAGATAAATTATGTAAAATTATGCACTGAAATTGTCTACCGGTCTACATAGCATGACTTTGTCTTGATTTTGACAAATCAATTCATGCCCAATTTTACTTTTTTATGACTTATAAAGTGGTTTCTCAAAAAAAAAAAAAAAGACTTATAAAGTGGTTGAATATGTGATGTGTCATGTGAGGTGCATTTTTTTTTTTTTTTTTTTTTTTTAAGAGAGAGAGATTTAAGGACCGTTTGGTTCGTGTTTTCAAACAACCATTTTTAGTTTTTAAATAATATTTCATACATTTCAACAGACTTTTTCACCCACAAGTATTTTCACAAATATTTTTAAACAATAATTTTTAGTTTTTAAACACATGTACCAAATGGACCCTTACATTTCCATTTGACTGAAAAACACATTAAATTTTAAAACTTCTCATCCATAAAATCTCTAAGGTTGCTTTAAGCACATTAAATTAAACAAGCATTTGGCATTATAGCCAAAAGTATTTAAAGATTAATTAAGAACAGAGAAAGACAAAAGAAGCATTCACCATCTGAATATTCCTTTCGTTAGCTAAAAGAAATGAGCTAGACCCCATTTGGGTGGGTCTGACATGCTAGTCTCATGGTCACCACTCACCATAATCCACAATTGATTAATTGTTTTTCTCTTTCTTGGGTTAGGTCCTATCTTTATTTTATTTTTGATTGGCAATTGCCAGAGTTAGATTGGTGAAAGGTGTTCATGAATCATGACGGTTTTGGTGATGGAGGCAGTGCGGTTCGTGCTTGCAGCGTCCAACTCATCCTCTAAATAGCTTCACTGCACGCGCATAATGGCCTAATAAATTTTTCTTGAAAGAGATCAAAAGCTAATGCATAGTGCTCTGTAAACTTTTCAATTTTTATCTTTAAACATTCCAAATGGCAGGCTTTTCCCAATCCCTCAACTCATGGAATCTGTTTTTATGGTTACCTTTTAAATGGAGAAGATATCTCACAATATGTTAGTCAATTAGTTGTAAAATACAGCTATGGAAAAAAAAAATAGGACACCATTTAAAATGGATCAATATTATAATTCAAATGAGTATCTAATGCAAAGAGCATTACATTATGTATAATATTATATTTAAGAAATAAAATCTTAACTATAGAAGAAAAATGGTCCTATTTTGGTCATTGGAATAAGTGTATAAGATTATTTGTACCAAATAGTAAAGATGGCAACAGGGCAAGACGAGTTCGAATTAGGAGTGTCTCATCCCATTTTTAGAGTAGAGAAAACCCAAGTGGTGCAAGAGTAGGACAAGACAAGACGGGTTAAAAGTATTTGTTCATTCTTAATGAGTTGGTTTCGACATTAATAAAATATAGATGAAAAAGAAAAGGTATACCTATATAAATATTTGTGAGAGTTCTAGAAAGGAGAGAAAGTAAGTGTATTAGTGTATGATAAGAGTATATTTTTAAAAAAAAAAATTATGAAAGAACATATAAAAAAAATTATATTATATATAATTTAAATATTATATTAAATAAAGCATACCAAATAGTTTAGTCTATTGGGCTAGTAGATGCATGTGCAACCAGAATCTAGCTATGAGAAGACCCAAAACAACAAACTAAATATCTTCTAACTGGATTTGAGGTCCAATAGGCCCAATGAATTTTCAATTTGCAAAAGAAGGCAGTCACGGTATAAGGGCAAGGCCCAACACCAGAAAACACTCAGCCCAATGATCCAAGTGATAGCAACAAACTAACAAACTTGCATAGCAAAATTACAAATTGTCAAGCAGACACTATTTCCACCACTCAGTTCCGATGATCAAACACTTTTTTCTCTAATATCTCAGAATCTTCTTGAACTTAGGCCTCTATTTAAGCAGAGCAATCGACACAAAGCGAGCGTGCATTATATAAACGAGGTTCCACTCAATTTGATGAGAAAAAGTTATGCAATTTTCATATAAAAACAGATATTGTTTAAATTTTAGTGTGGGTAAGTAATTCCAGAAAAATTAATATTGTTATGCCACGAATTTTCCAATTTTTATCTATTTTAATTCTCACTTACTTGATCTACTAAATATTTTCTTAAGGCCCACTTTTACTTTGCCTTTATTTTCCGGCTTCTAAAAAATTTCATTTTTGTATTTGTAAAACCACTTGTTTGGTTCGTTTAGTATGTCACTATGTCATCGTACTAAAGTAGATATTAATTAATGTTGAAAGTATTATAATGTGATAACAAATGCGTTTCATCCAAAGTGACATGCAATAAGCTCGAGTCAGCCTCCTCAAAAAAATAAACAAATAATTGAGCTAAAACTATTTACCAATCACTTCTACTAGACCCTGTAAAAATGGAAGCTTTGTGCACGTATAGTCCCACATTTTCACCTTTTCTTGACTCATTTTTAAATATGCAAAATGGAAATGCAATATTTTCTTGCGGTAGTTTGCTTGCATACAAACTACATGCATTTAATTGGTCTGAAATTTAGGTAGTACATAATCTGAATTGGTCTTCTAAATTTTTAACATTGTTTACAACAACAACAACCACACAACTTCACGGATCTTTGTAGAAAGTCTAGGTTGAGAGTGATCGAACAATTTATATAAATGAGTCATCGGAGACTTTTGGTTTTTTTTGGACAATTGGTTATGAAAATCTAAGACCTATGGTCCGTTTAGAATATGCTTATTTTGCTAAACTAAAAATTTTTTGTTGAAAGTATGGTCCCACATTTTCACCTTTTCTTGACTCATTTTTAAATATGCAAAATCGAAATGCAATATTTTATCTTGCGGTAGTTTGCTTGCACACACACTACATGCATTTAATTGGTCTGAAATTTAGGTACTACATAATCTGAATTGGTTTTGTAAATTTTTAACATTGTTTACAACAACAACAACCGCACAACTTCACGGATCTTTGTGGAAAGTCTAGGTTGAGAGTGATCGAACAATTTATATAAATGAGTTGTCAAAGACTTTTGGTTTTTGTTGGACAATTGATTATGGAAATCTAAGATCTAGGGGCCGTTAGAGATCCGCTTATTTTGTTAAAATTGAAAACTTTTTACTAAAAGTATTGTAAATAAAGGTAAAAGTTAGCTGAAATAGAATAGTGAGACCAATGAATATTACCAAAAAGTACAATAGGATCCATGAATAGTAAGAAAAATAAACTAAATAGTAAAATAAATTGACAAAAATAATCTTTGTCAAACGGACACCTAAATTGCTTCCATGTAATCTTTAAAGGTTTAGGTGGGGTTTGGATACAAATTATCTCACGTCTACGTTTTTTGTGTTGCGTTTTTCCTTTTCTTTTTTTTAGGGTCAGCTGTAGCAAAGGATAGCAACTACTATTCATGAGCAATAGCTACACTTTTCCTACTTTTTCATCACTTTTATCACATCAGTGGGTCCCATGTACTGTTCACGGGTCCCACAAATTTAACTTTTCAGCCACTTTTTCATTAAAAATGGGTCCCACAGCACTATTCACACATTTAAAAATTATTTTACTACAATATTTTCAGTTTTCAATTTTTAATTTCAGCAAAATAAGTTCTATCCAAATGGACTCCTAGTTGTTTGCATACTTTTGACATTGATTCTGGAATACGTGGTTTCTAATTTAGCTAATAAAGTAATTAAATGTCTGTTTGAATACTGCTTATTACTGAAAACACTGTAACAAAATAATTTTTAAATGTGTAAATAGTGTCGTGGGACTAAGTTTTAAAATTGTTTTTGTTAAAAAAAAAAAAAAAGTACTTGCAGCTCCCGTGAACCGTGTATGAAACCCACTAAAAAAATGCATAGCTGGGAAGCACAAAACGATCTTCCCAAACGGAGGCTAAGGATGACTTCTTCATTGGCTCTCATTGTCAAATGAAGCTATCATCTCCCCGGTTTAGATTAAATTCCGTTTTAAAATAAGGCATGCCGACTTTCTTAAGAGTATTAGCATCAGAGAATGCTACTCTATCCTATTTTAGCATCTTGAAAACCCACTCATTAAAATAATATTTTTACCCCATTAAAATAATATATCTCACAATCACCCTCATTTACCATACAACACAAGCCCACCACCACTGCACTACACACACCTGACATCACCACCACCAGCAACCCATAATCTATCGTCAACACCCAAAAAAAAAACAAAAAACCCAGACCATCAACACCACCCTCTCCAACCATCAACACCACCACAAAAAAAAAAAAAAAAAAACACAGCAACCCATGATCAAACCAATCCACGCCGATCCATCATTGAAGCACCGATCCACGCCAATCCACCATCAAACCCACCATCGGAGCTCCAATCTACGCTGATCCAAACCCACCATCAACCGATCCCAGCCCACCACCATGCCCAAATCAAACCACGAACCCAACCTAGCTCCGGTGCAACCCTTGAACGAGAAAGAGTAATGACTGAGAGGGAGAGGGACTTCGCAGAAAAAAAACACCACCATCCTGACCTTGCCACGCCGAGATCCACTATAAATAGACCACCACTGCACACCGAGAGAAATGGGGAGTGGGAGACGGAGAGACAGAGTGGGAGTGAGGGTAAAATTCAACTTCAGCCATACCCATAGAACAACCCACAACGCCGTGACCACAACCCACAACGTCGTGACCCACAACCCACTTCAACCATACCCACAAAACAACCACAAAACCTACCGATCACAGAAAAAAAAAAAAAAAAAAAAAAAAAAAAAAAAAAAAAAAAAAAAAAAAAAATAAAAAAAAAAAACTGCCGATCCACCGGCGTGGAGGCCCAACCACTGGCACAAAGAGAGAGAGAGTGAGAGTTGAGAGTAATTCACAGATAGAGAAAGGGAGACGAAATGTTAGGAAAGAGATAGAGAGTTGAGAAGTCTAAGGAGAGAGAAAGAATAAATCTAATTAAAAAACCTATCCAATAGTCTACAGTGCAATTCTATCTTTAGAATTGCACTGTAGCACTATTGCAAAATTTTTTGCAATAGTTAGTGTTTACAATTCCGGATGTGAGAGGTTTTTGAGGGAAAATGCTAAATAAAGCTTAGATATGGCATTTGCCATTCCGAATGCTGATGCTCTAGGTTTTTTTTTTAGAATCTACCAATCACCTCTAGAATCTAGGTGTCTCTTTTTACACGTTTTACTTGCATAGCTTTGAGATTTTTTTTGGAATGATAGTTAAGAGTTAACCCATTATTATTATTTTTTTTTAATAAGTCAACCCATTATTGAGACTTGAGGCAATAGCTAAACATGAGCTGGTGAGGTCTTATCAGACAGTTTAGTTACAGGAAAATTATTAGGTACTCTCGGAGTACCATAAATGCGTACTCCCTCTTCTCACATAAATGGTGGGTCCCACCATGAATTTAATTAGTGAGACCCACCATTCATGTGAGAGGAGGGAGTACGCATTTATAGTATTCCGGAAATACACAATAATTTTCCCTGATTACAGAGTCTACTTTTCCGCCTCTTTCACTTACAATGTTCTCAAAAAACTTCGAGCTTGCTAGATGAAAACCTTTCTCCTTCTCATTTGATTTCCATTCAGACAAGTAATACTCTTCTTCTGTCGCATTCGCCTTTTTTGATGGGCCACAAAACATCCCACCCCATTGTGGGAAATATATTAAGAATAATGGGAGGGTGCAGCATATGATCATGATACACGTTAGAGTTATGCCTGTTTGTTTTGAATATTTGGATCCTCTGAAGAAAATTAGTTGAGTCACAACTGCGCCCACATTTCCGCCACCTCCTGTCATACCGAAAACAACCCCCAATGGCCTGAAAAATGGGATATGTAAATAAGAAACAACTTAATTGTTGAGGCTTAATAAAGAAAAGTAGACTCTTTGATGAGCCTATATAATTTTTTTTTTTTTTTCAATGAGCCTATACAATTGACTTGTTCAACTGTTTATTGGATTAATAAAATGTGATGCACACATAATAAAAAATTCCTTAGATAATTAATGTCTTTGATCTTTTGACCCAAGTGGGTTAAGGATGAACCTGGCTCTATCATTCTGGATGAAATATTTGATACAATACTTTGCTTAGCATCTTTTACACATTAGTTGCCAAGTTGGAAAAGATTTTTAATGGGTCCACAGATGCACCTGTATTTATATTGATATCAATGAAAGACAAGGCAATTATTTTACAACAAAAAACTGGATTCTAAAAGATGCAATGCCAAAGATTCAGAAATAATAATTATTGTAGAAAACATACCTTCGAGAGACAAAAGGAACTACTCCAAATGTAAGCCCACATGCAGCTTGGGCAAACACAGAGAAAGAAATCATCACAATAATGGATCCACTTAAAGTCCCACCTGCCCCAAAATTATGCAGAAAACACCTCCCAAGGTTTGCACCACCCACAAGTTCCATAGCCTTCCCCTTATTCCAAACCTCTTTGCCACTATGTCTGAGAGAATCCCTCCTCTAGGTTGAGAGAACAGATTTGCTAATCCAAAACTTGCTGCTATTATTCCTGCAGTGGAGAGATTTAGATTGAATCTATCATAAAAGTACTCTGCTATTATGTTATCCACTGCCAGTTCTACCCCAAAGCAATAACCATAAGTCAAAGCCAGAATCCATCCTCTATAATTTGTGATCCCATAATAGAAAACCCATGAAAATTTATCTCTTGCCTTCTCTCCAGATTTCTTCAGGCCATGGAAATTCCCATCAGGCATGTCCTGACCAAAGATAAGAACTGCTAATGCTGATAATGTTTGAAAAAGAGCAGGTAAAAAAAAAAAGAAAAAAGCAATTCTCCAAGCTGTAAATTTGACTACACCAATGTCACGGATGACCCCAAACCCTATGGGTATAATCAGTTGTGCTGCTCCACCACCCAGGTTTCCCCAGCCACAAGCAACACCATTGGCAGTACCAACCACTGGAGCAGAGAACTTAGAGTTCATCCAGAATTGAGTAGAGACAAAAGTTGCTAAGGAGAAGCCTGTGAAAAAACGCACTAGGAGGAAAGAGGTAGGAGATGAGGCAATGGAAGAGCATTGAACCGCTGGTGGAGCGAGGAGAATGAGAGGAGAATGAGGGAAACTGAGGCAAGGCGGGGTCTTGGGATTTAAATAGTGTGCCACCTAAGCAAAAATCATATGTAAATCATGTACTATTAATTTTTAATTACTACCGCGTATCTTTGGTGCAGTAATCATTCCATAAGTACAAGTGCTTGTAGAGTATAGAATGCAAGAACCGAAATTCAAGGATAACAAGGATTATAATTTAGGATATAAAGTGTGTATTTAAATAGTTTAAGGTATAAAGTGTAATACGGTGTATAATTTAAAATGGAAAACTGTAATCTCTTCAAATTTATTCTGTTTTGTTAGTCTGATCCAATCTTTACAGAATCAATTATGTATCTATATATTGATCTTGTATTAGAATCAATGTGAATCAAGGAAACACTTTTCCAATTCTGTTAAGATCTCTCTCAATTTCTTTGCTCTGTTTTCTTGTTTCCTTGTGTTGCTTGCATTTCTGTTCAATATAGACCAATCAGTTTTTGTGAATCTATTTTTCATTGGGTTTCTATTCTTCTTCAAATTTTCTATTATTATAGTTTGATTACTTCTTAAATTCAATGAAATTTTTCTGCCTCTAGATATAACAATTCATATTGATTATCTATACTACTATTCAAGGGACTTCTTTATTTGGACTTTTTTTTTTTTCAAAATACCCCTATTCCCTTCGATTTAAATAAAGATAAAACTTGAGAATAACATTGTAAAAATATATTTCTAACTCGTGCCTTCAAAATAGGACCGCTAAACATAGTCAATTATTGCTTCAAAAAACCCAACTGCTTTCTTAACTCCCACTATACACCAAAAAAAAAAAAAAAAAAAAACTCACTGCCAAAGAGTCCAAGAGAAAGGAACCCACGCGTTGTTCACATCTCCCACCTTCTTCACTCCACAAATAATATTCAAATTAAACAAACCCACCAGTTATAAACTTATCATGGGCAAAGATTCTTTCTACCTCTCTCTCAGCCAATACACCTTCTTCGACAAAACTGCAATACCCAAAGGTTTGCCTTTAAGTTTTTCTTTCATATGTTTTTCTATGGTTTTGCTCCAATTATGTTAGGAGATTCCAACCGAGTTTTCCAAGAACAGTAGTTTTTAACTTTAAGTCACTGTGATGTCAAATTTCAAAGATGTCCAAGAGAATTTCGTTGCAATGATGCACTAGATCTCGTTATTTCCCTTACTTTGTAATCATTTTAAAAAAAATGGATATTGAGCTGGAAGTTTTATAAGCTGTTGGGTAGCGTATATTGCAAAGAAGAGTGTGGAGTAATTGTATGTCACACAAAGAGATTGGTTTTGTGGTTTGTGAGGTCTTTTATAAATCTCTATGCAGACTTTATTGCATTAAAATAGTTTTTTTTTTTTTTTTTTGGCCACTCTCTTTTTGAGGTTGACTCATTCACAAATTTATTAGATTGCACATTGGCCAAATTGGATGGGTTTGGGTGAGAGACACTATTACTTAATTGTATGATTTCAAAGATGTTAAGACATATATGTTTTAACTTGTTTAAGAACATATGTCACTTAGTTATGTAAATTGGCTAATCCTTTAACAAAACGCACTCTGCTTATAATTTGGTAGTTCTAGGTGTTTTTAATACTTCAAGAAACAATGTTTCAAGGTCAAGTGTTGAAGTCATCAAGTCTGTCTAAGAGAAAGCAAGCTGAAGTGCAAAGTTTTTAAAGCTCGACACCTGCTCGACAGCTGCTCGACAGCTACCTCGACACCTGCTATCTGTCGAGATTTAAAAAGTCAAATTTCCAATCTGATTTTCTTGGGATCCGTGAATATGTTTTTGGGCATTCTTTTCTTCTAACCCTAAACATATAAAATGATTATTTTAAGAGCCGTCTAGGGTGACACAAGTTGCATTATCATTGAGCAATCTCTGTTTAAGCAAATTGTGATCAACAGACGAAGTTCTTGACCTAGTTCATCTTTCATCAAGAAGTTTTTGTGTATTTACACCATAGGGTTTTGTAACTAAGCATCTTCCTGCTATTCATCATAAAGGATGAACTGAAAAACTTTGCAGCCAACCATTCTTCCTCAGTTGGTGTTCTGAAGTCGCGTACTTGGATCCGCGCATTGGTTAGTCACGTACTTGGGAGCCATGCATCAAAGGTGGAGACTGTCACTACAGATCAAACCCAATTGGGTATTGGGGTAAGGGTTCAACTGTAAGTTGATAAGGTACTTGGAATTCCTTTACTTGTAACCGCTTGATTTGATAATAGTGGAGTTTCGGGAGTGGTGACCTAAAAATCACCCGGTGGGGTTTTTGCCATTAGGGTTTTCCCCATTCGCAAACAAATCACCGTGTTATTTATTTTCTGTTGCTTATTTAGTTGTTGGTGATTTATTTGTGCTTCCATAAAATTGCATGATTAATTGATTAATTAATTACTTTACTAAATTAATTAATTAGGGTTAATCACAAGGGGTCATTCAGATTGTGACCTATCAAGTGGTATCAGAGCGGGCACACTCTGATTAGGGATTAATCTTTGCTGTGTGATCCATTGACTCTTGTTGTCATGGCTATAACTGGTTTGAAAAGATCATTGTTTTCAAAAACATCTTGTTTTTCTAATCACTATTTGTTTGAGTGTCTCAGAAAACACAAGTCTAAAAGTTATTTGAATCTTTTTATAATGAATAATGGAAAGGATCTCAGTTTGGTTAAAAGGAAACTAGACTGTCTCAGAGTAAAAATGTGCAAAGGAGTTCGCTTGAGAAGAGTAAAAGTTAAAGGCCTAGCTCATCAAAGGCAGTTGAGTGAAAGAACCATTCCTTCTGATCTGTCATCCAAGCATAAAGTGTGTTTCATGATGAAGTCTGCCTTCAAAGTAATGGATACATGTCTATGGTATCTTAACAGTGGTTGCTCAAGACATGACTGGTGACCGATCTCTCTTCAAGATCTTTGAGCCAAAAAGGGGTGGCAATGTGACTTTCGGTGATGGAAGCAAGTCATAAATTAAGGGGAAATGAATCATATCTTTACCAGGACTGCCAGACATAGCAAATGTTCTGTATGTAGAAGGTCTAAGGCTTAACTTACTGAGCATAAGTCAGATATATGATCAAGACTTCATGGTGCTATTCTCAAAGGGAAAGTGTCTTGTCATGAATGAGTCTGGAAAGAAGCTTATTAGTGGCGTTCGCACTCTAGACAACTGCTATGGATTGGTTCCTGATGCCGATGTAGTGTGTAATAGCATTCGTTTGCCAAATGAAGAACTATGGCATCAACGAATGGGACATGCTAGTTACAAGCACCTATCCATTGTATCTAAGCATGAATCTGTCTTAGGAATACCAAAGCTTAGCAGAATGAACAATGTAGTGTGTGGACCATGTCAACTTGGGAAACAGACAAAAGCTAGGCATCCGAGCACTTAGACTTCAGCTACTTCCAGACCATTGGAGCTTTTACACTTAGATCTTATGGGTCTAACCAGAACCGAGTCTCTTGGTGGAAAAAGGTACATCATGGTTGTGGTAGACAACTTCACTAGATACACTTGGGTCATCTTACTTTGATCCAAGTCTGATGCTCCTGAGCACATTAAGGCTTTGTGCACAAGACTGCAGAATGAGAAGAGCTTAAAGATTGATAGAATTCGAAGTGACGATGGTAAAGAATTTGAAAACTCATACATGGAGTCCTTCTGCACAAGATCAGGTATATCTCAAGAGTTCTCTACTCTTATTACTCCTCAGCAAAATGGTGTGGTAGAGAGAAAGAACAGAGTTATTCAAGAGATGGCCAGAGCCATGTTGCATAACAAAAATGTGGCTCGAAACTTATGGGGAGAAGTCGTAAACACTACCTGTCATACGGTTAATAAGGTGTACTTTAGACTCGGTACCAAAAAGACTCCCTATGAGTTGTGGAAAGGAAGAAAGCCAAATGTGAAGTATTTTAGGATATTTGGAAGCACTTGCTTCATCCTTAAGGATAGAGAGAATGTGGGAAAATTTGACTCTCGAAGTGATGAAGGCATATTTCTGGGATACTCATCCACAAGCAAGGCTTATCGGGTATTCAACAAGAGAACTCTGAAAGTAATGGAAACAATAAATGTGGTTATTGATGAGTCTTTAGATTCCGGCACTGAGAAAGGCATTGAGGAACTCTCTAAAGAAATTCTTCCTCCTAAGCCTAATGAAGTTCAAGACATTGTTGAAACAGAACCTGTGTCTCCAAGTACTCCTAGTATTGTGGAAAACTCTACAGATGCTCCCACTTCACCAGATTCTGTGTCTCATGAAGAAAAAGGACCCTCCTCTAGAATCAAATTAAATCATCCTCCTGAAGATATTATGGGAAACATGAATGAACTCACACTAAGGAAACGCATAGTTAACAAATGTGTTGCTAACTTTGTATCTTATTCCTGTTATTTGTCACAGGTTGAACCCAAGAAAGTTGAGGAAGCATTACAAGATGAAAGTTGGGTAGAAGCAATGCATGATGAACTACTCCAGTTTCAGAGGAATGATGTTTGGACTCTAGTACCCAGACCAGAAGGTGAGCACATCATCGGTACAAAGTGGATATTCCGCAACAAGACTGATGAAGAAGGCAATGTGATTCGCAACAAGGCCCGTCTTGTAGCTCAAGGATACTCGCAAATGAAGGGAGTAGACTATGATGAAACATTTGCCCCAGTTGCCCGAATGGAATCAATCAGAATTCTGCTTGCCCTAGCATGTCAGCTGAATTTCAAACTCTATCAGATGGATGTAAAGACTGCCTTCTTGAATGGGTTACTCAAAGAGGATGTCTATGTGGCTCAACCAAAATGATTCATTGATCCACACTTCCCGGATCATGTGCTATACCTTAAAAAGCCACTTTATGGGTTGAAGCAAGCTCCAAGAGCGTGGTATGATAGACTCACACAATATCTGGTATCACATGGGTTCACAAGAGGAAAGGCTGATCAAACTCTCTTCATCAAAAGGGAAGACGACGAGTTGATAGTTGCTCAAGTCTATGTTGATGATATCATCTTTGGGTTAACTAAGGATGAATTTGCTCATGACTTCTCAAAACTCATACAAGCCGAGTTCGAGATGAGCATGATTAGAGAACTGACTCACTTCCTAGGATTACAGATTCGTCAACAAGATTTAGGTATATTTCTTTCTTAATCTAAATATGCTAAAAATCTTGTGAAAAAGTTTGGTTTGGAATCTGCTAGTTCTGTTAGAACTCCTATGAGCCCTAATGTGAAACTCACTGTAGACTTGTTAGGTAAGAGTGTTGACCCCTCTCTTTATAGAGGTATGATAGGTAGTCTTCTTACCTCACTGCCAGTAGACCTGACATTAGTTACAGTGTTGGAGTGTGTGCTAGATATCAAGCTAATCCCAAGGAATCCCACATGACCGCTTTAAAAAGAATCATAAAGTACGTCAATACCACTACTGAGTTTGGTGTATGGTATAGCAAAGACACTAATGGTGTCTTAGCTGGGTACTCTGATACTGATTCGGTTGATAATGCTGATGATAGAAAGAGTACTTCGGGGGGTTGTTTTTATGTGGGTAACAATCTTGTCTCTTGGATGAGCAAAAAGGAGAACTCCATCTCATTATCCACTGCAGAAGCTGAATACATTGCTGCTGGTAGTTGCTGCACACAACTCTTCTGGATGCAAAAACTCCTTCATGATTATGGTATTAGTCAAGAGCATCTCACTATCTATTGTGACAATACCAGTGCCATTAATCTCTCTAAGAACCCGGTTCAACATTCTCGAACTAAACACATAGAGATTTGACATCACTTCATTAGGGAGCTTGTCGAAAATGGTACTCTCACTCTTGAATTTATTCACACTGATGATCAGAAGGCTGACCTGTTTACCAAACCTCTTGATAGCAAACGTTTTGAATTTTTTCGTCAAAACATTGATGTCATCTCCATGGATTGATATCCTTCTCTTGCCCCTCTTCTTCATGCATATGCATCTAGTTTTTGCATTATTTTGTTTAACATGTTTTGTGTGTTTACTTTCAGTTTTGTTTATTTTGTTTTTGCTTTAAAATAGAAATAAAAAAAATTGAAAAATTAGAAAAATACAAAAACAGTGTGTGTTATGTGTACTTTGGTACTTGTGTACCTTGGATGGCCAATGAAACAAAGTTTTCTAAATTTTGTATCTCTTGTAACTTAGATGAGCATCTCTATGCACAACAAAGCAAGTGAGTTTTGTGGCTTTTGTTTGTGATGAGTAAGATTAGGTTATCTCTTAAAACTTAACACTCATATCACTCTTTTTGACGGGTAGGACTAGAAAATCCTAAGAGAAAGGTATAAATAATCATCTCACCACTATTACCCGCCAATCATAATATGACACCTGTATGCTTCGGCATAGCAAAAGTGCAGTGTCAAAGACATTCGTATGCTTCGGCATAGTAAAAGTGCGATGTCAAATGCTTAACATCTTGGGTATTTCTTTTCTCTCTTTTATATACCCATGTATGATATGCTAAAATAAAAGAAAACATGCAAAGAAAATGAAAAGCAAAAAGATTAAAAATGCTTTAAATATGGTTGCAAGCGTGTATTCTAGGAGATGTGGGAGTTATAGGATGTACCTCGAAGGTGATAGTCCCCATCAAACAGTTATGATTGTGTGTGAGTTAAAAGTTATTTTCTCATATCTCAGATCGTCATAACATCTATACACATATGCAATCTTGCGATTTTTTTTCACACACAACACACAATATTCTCTGCTACTTTTGATACATGTGCAGGTACAATGTGATTTGGCCATCACAAAGGTTTTACATGTGCTAATGTATGCTCACTAAACTGTCATAACTTGTTTTTGAAATATAAAATTGGTTAGACTTGTTTAGTGTGTGTATGTGTTTTGCATGATCCTTGTGCTTATTTTCTTGTTGAGAGATGTTTTTGAGAGGTTTATATGTTGAGTGGATCTTTGGTTAAGATGTGTGTTGGATTGCATTCATGTCTGTGTTTTTTCCTTCTCAAAAAACTGCCTTTTTCTGATGGCTCGACACCTCCCTCGACACCTCCTCGATACCTGGTCATCTGTCGAGCTTCTCAAGTTGGTTCTTATCACAATCTCAACACCTCTTCGACACCTGATGGATCGATCAAGAAAGTTTCTGTCCTCTCGATAGATTCTTGACTCCTGTTGGATCGATCGAGATTCACCTATGCTGTTTGAGTCTTCTTTCTCGCCACCTGTCTCGATACCTTGTGGATCGATCGAGATTTCTTCTGTCTTCTCGACAGCTTCTCGATACCTGGTCGATCGATCGAGCTTCTTGAATCTGCATTTGGCCTTGTACCTCGATACCTCTCGATACCTGTATCTGTCGAAGGCATTTTCCTCGATACCTTCCTCGATACCTTCCTCGACAGCTTCCTCGATACCTCTCAACACCTCAGCTGTCGAGAATTACTGAGGTGCCTATTTAAGGGCAGATCGCGATTTTCACTCATTTCTCTCATTCTCTCTCGATCTGTCCATGGCTTTTCATCTCCCAAACTTGATTTTCTCACTCAAATCTTCAACCCCACTTGGATCTTGCTTATTCCTTGCTTCAATCTCTTGGTAAGATCACTTTTTCCTTCCTTTTTCATGCATTTCATGTTTTGAAACCTAGGTTTTGGGATTTTTTGAAAATTTTTGGGGTTTTTCAAAATTGATGAGTTTTTCTTCAAATTTTGGGTTGGGTTTGTACTTAAATGATTTCAAAATGTCATACATTGCATTTCATTTTCATTATAATGATATTTACATGCATTTAGATGTGTGCTTTATGTTTGCGTGCTTCTAGGATTGGATTGGGCTGAGCCTATGATGTTTTTTGTTCTTTGCATGTCACATGTTCATGCATTCCCATGCATACGTACTTGTTGTTCAACATATTTGATATATTTAAACTGTGTTGGGACTTTTCTGATTCTCTCCCTCTCTATCTTTTTCTCATTCTTTTACGTTAGTAGTGTCTATGGCACCCAAACGTAAATCTACTCCTGCTCGGAACCCTCTGCGTTCTGGAGCTTCTACTTCTTCAGATTCTACGCCCTTTAACATTCAGTTCCGTGATGGAGATGCACATAAGGCATTTTTGGAGAACTTTTCTAAATGAGGTGTTCATTTGGAACGCCAAATTATTCTGGCGGACTTCGCCGATACTGACCTTCCCTCTGTCATTAACAGTAGGGGATGGGGGTCAGTGTGTGACATCCCGGTCACTTGCTCTCTCGTGCTGATACAGGAGTTCTACTCCAACATGCACGGGATTGATCTTTCAGTACCTCATTTTGTCACTCGCGTTCGAGGTATGCGCATTCCTGTCACACCGTAACTTGTTGTGGATGTGCTTAGGGTACCTAGGATAGAGTTTCCAGATTACCCCTCTTGTGAGCGTTTGAGGACTGTGTCCAAAGATGAGCTCATCTCTGCTTTTTGTGAGTGCCCTGCTGATTGGGGTGAGCATCAGTTCACATCATGTAGGCTTTTTGCTAAAGGTCCTAGATTCATTAATATGGTGATGACTTTTGTTCTCCATCCTCTTTCTCACTATAACTCTATCACAGAGCCTCGTGCTCGATTTTTGCTTTCTTTGCTTGAGCATCTTACCATAGACTTCCCTTCACACTTCATCTGGTCTATCATAGAGGTCTATCTTGATTCGGCGTCCCGTGATAAGCTCATCTTTCCTTCTGCTATCACGCGGATTCTACGCCATTTTTCCGTTCCCTTTCCTATGTCCGACCACTTCACACACATATCTGCCATAGATGCCGCTACCGTAAAACGTAGTGAGGCACAGTTCAGGTCGCGACAGCCAGGTGCCACTCCTCCCTCCCACTCAGCGCCATCCAGATCCGCTCCATCTACATCTGCTCCTTCTTCCTCTTCGAGCGATGTATCCCTTGGTGATATTATGGCGCAGCTGCAGCGCATGGACACTCGTCTTGATACACTCTCTACTGAGTTGTATCAGGTGAATGTTTGTGTGGGTCGTATTGCACGACGACAAGCGATCATTGGTGGATTTGCTCCAGAGGCTACTCCTTCACCATCTACTCCAGTAGCGTCAGATTCTGAGGATGATGATGATGATGATGGAGATGCTAGCTCTGCCGATGAGATGTCTACATGACACTCTACCCTTTGTCACTCGTGACAAAAAGAGGGAGTAGTTTTGGGCTATGAGAGTAGTTATCTTAGGGGGAGAGTTAGTATAGGACATT
This sequence comes from Quercus variabilis, assembly GCA_030445155.1. Taxonomy (NCBI): domain Eukaryota; kingdom Viridiplantae; phylum Streptophyta; class Magnoliopsida; order Fagales; family Fagaceae; genus Quercus; species Quercus variabilis. The sequence goes on along the minus strand of CP129447.1, from coordinate 60,360,475 downwards.
TTTTTTTTTTTATAGGGGGAGTGTTGTCATATTTTTGAGGGATGTAGTGAGGCTATATGTATTTTTTTTCTTATCTCTTAGATACATTGGTCTTGTATATGAGGTCCTTTGACCATTTTTACATACATTATACTTATCTCATCTCTTATATATGTTGATGTATGATTCTTTCACCTCTCTCTTCATTTATTGTTTCTTTTCTATCTTTATACACATGTTCTTTATACTTGTATGCAATCTATTTATTTCTATTTCACACAAAATGCCTTGATGAGTTTTGTTTAAAGTGTTTCAGAAATACAGGTTGTCAAAATCTACTTATTATAAGCTCTCTTCTTACAAAGTTTTTCAAGAGTTTGTGTTAGGATAGATTTTATTGTATTCAACAAGTGAATAAGAGTTGAGTGATTTATGACTTCTCTCATATGCTCATTTGTTTGTTGTGGTTTTATCACGGATTGCCAAAAGGGGAGATTGTTAGGACATATATGTTTTAACTTGTTTAAGAACATATGTCACTTAGTTATGTAAATTGGCTAATTCTTTGACAAAACGCACTCTGCTTGTAATTGGGTAGTTCTAGGTGTTTTTAATACTTCAAGAAACAATGTTTCAAGGTCAAGTGTTGAAGTCATCAAGTCTGTCCAAGAGAAAGCAAGCTGAAGTGCAAAGTTTTTAAAGCTCGACACCTGCTCGACAGCTACCTCGACACCTGCTATCTGTCGAGATTTAAAAAGTCAGATTTCCAATCTGATTTTCTTGGGATCCATGAATATGTTTTTGGGCCTTCTTTTCTTCTAACCCTAAACATATAAAAGGATTATTTTAAGAGCCGTCTAGGGTGACACAAGTTGTATTATCATTGAGCAATCTCTGTTTAAGCAAATTGTGATCAACAGACGAAGTTCTTGACCTAGTTCATCTTCCATCAAGAAGTTGCTGTGTATTTGCACCATAGGGTTTTGTAACCAAGCATCTTCCTGCTATTCATCATAAAGGATGAACTGAAGAACTTTGCAGTCAACCATTCTTCCTCAGTTGGTGTTCTGAAGTCGCGTACTTGGATCCGCGCATTGGTTAGTCACGTACTTGGGAGTCGTGCATCAAAGGTGGAGACTGTCACTACAGATCAAGTCCAATTGGGTATTGGGGTAAGGGTTCAACTGTAAGTTGGTAAGGTACTTCGGATTCCTTTACTTGTAACTGCTTGATTTGATAATATTGGAGTTTCGGGAGTGGTGACTTGAAAATCACCCGGTGGGGTTTTTGCCATTAGGGTTTTCTCCATTCGTAAACAAATCACCGTGTTATTTATTTTCCGCTGCTTATTTAGTTGTTGGTGATTTGTTTGTGCTTCTATAAAATTGCATGATTAATTGATTAATTAATTACTTGGCTATATTAATTAATTAGGGTTAATCACAAGGGGTCATTCAGATTGTGACCTATCAAAAGACAATTTGAAGTGGTTGTAATTTATGTGGATGTTGTTAGAAATTACCTTTATAAAACAAGGACACTAATAGAAGAGCCTTTGTGCAACCCCAAGTCTAAGAAGAATGGGTACGATTAGGTATGGTTTTCCCTTTATTGAACTTTCTTTCAATTTGTGTTTCAAAGTTTGTAACTTTAATGGATTGGTACTTTGGGTATCTATCTATGGAGGAATATGTTCAAATTAGTTGAATAGGAGGGTTTTATTGTTTTAATACTTAGGTTGGATTTTGATTTGTAATTTGTTTTAAGGTAGACAATAATAGCTGATGATTAATTTTAGTTTTTTCCCTCTAGGTGTTTGTGTTTATCTACTATGGAGTTTGTGAGTGACCTACTATGGAATTTGTTAACTCAGATTCTTCAAGTCTTCATCCTCGTCTATGACACTATTTCGTTTCTCCTCCACCAGTTTTTTTTTTTTTTTTTCTAGCTGAAGTAATAAAGTTGTGAGAAAGCAAGATTGGTGTAATTACTTTACCTGATAGTATAAATTGATGGACCCGATAGCAATTTACTAGAAAAATATATACTAATGTGGATTTTGTTTACTCATGCACCACTAATTGTGATTTAAGAAGTGAAACCAAATTAATAGAGGTTGCTTACTGATTACAAATTTACAATAGCTTCTTTTCCTTGCATATAAACTTTTCATTTTTATTTAATATTTCAACTATTTCACATTATGTATTAATTATTTACACTTTACAGAATCCTCATATGTATGTGGTTAATACTTTATTTTTTATGTTTTCATTGTACTTTTCATTTTGCATCTATATTCTACCATGTTGATTCACTGAAATCACAGTTTAGATGTGACACAACTTATGTTTTCATGGTTTTTTAATGGGTCATAATTTGGTATATTTGCATTTAAAGGAATAAGGTAAACATACTGCAACAATGCAGCAAATAAATTTCACCAATTAGGTTCTCCTCTTACTATTTAAACGATTTTTAGCTTATTGTACATAATTTAGTAGGCCATTGTGTACAGGATGAAAATAAGCTAAGCTTGCCTGCTTTATTTTTGGGGCTAGGAGTCAAGAAATTGTCTCTTCAGGTATGATCTACATTGTCAATTTCAAGGCATGACATATAGGTAGAACCAAGTTAGTTTCTTCAATACTTCAAAAGCTGAGCAGTTGCATTGATAAACTATAATATATTTGGGTTGTTTGCATTTTTTTTTAAAACAGCATATGTTTTGGTTGTTTGCAATCCCGTGAACAAACTTTATTTTTGTTAAGAAGCAGCAGTAGAAGCACAAAGTTTATTTAAAGAGATTTTTGGTATTACAATATTTTTAGCCAGCTTGCTTTAGTAACCTCACTTAGAATTATACCTGTGAACAAACTTTATTTTTGTTAAGAAGCATAGTAGAAGCACAAAGTTTATTTAAAGAGATTTTTGATATTACAATATTTTTAGCCAGCTTACTTTAGTAGCCTCACTTAGAATTACAAGATTTTTTTTTTTTTTAAATGATATAAACAAATCATATACATTTTAAAAAATAAAAATAAAAAAACCTTCTAATATGCAATTTCGTTGAACATGATCTATGTTCTTGGCAAAGAATGCGACATAAGCTACATACCCATGTAGACATAGAGACGCATACATATTTATAGTGTTATGTAATTAGGACACATCAAAAAACTCAATATGTTAGGTTACAATGGTAAAGAGCCATTGCTTTCATGTAACGAAGATAAAGGATGCTTAACATATCTTGCATGGAGTTTCTCAAATTATAGTTTTTTTAATGCTTATGTTGGGATTGTTTTATATAATAATTGAACTGAAAAAAATTTATATAATTATCATGCAACATGCATCCATATTAAAGGAAAAATTAAAAGTCTTCATGGTTTCGGTCTAGTATTGATCAATTTGTTTAGGAAGTTATTGAATACAAAGCATGATTTGATAAACTTATCCTGTCATGAACTGACCTTCTTAGATTGATTTTTTAAAGTTGGATTTTGTTGAATATAAGTGCACAACATCTCATTAGAATCTACAACAATTGAGTTCTTGAGGAGATTTTCTTACCATTGGTCGGTATTTTATATACTTGTAATCATCTAATCAAAATTAGTGTTAAAATTTGATGTCTAAATTTCTGGACTATTTACAATTTTATCTTTAGCTTCAATTGATCAATGTATGAAGGAGTGTTAAGATTCTTTATAATAGCTTGTAAGGTTGAAATTTATCAACCATCTTGTTGGCTTTATTCTGTGCCAATTTGCTTGTAATTTAAGCACTTAGTAATCCTGTATTTAGGTGGGATTATTGTAAGGATAGTGTGTGAGAAGATGTGAAGAAAAGCTCAAGTATGTGCAAAGAAGCAGAGCTTCGCGGCTAGGACTCGCAGGTGGCTCACAGCTGCAAGTCGCCAACTTCAGGCACGTGAGATGCACGCAAGGAAGCTGAAGGGTCGCGCCAGCTGTCGCACTGCAGGACAAAAGTCCCAGGCTGGCCAGACCATTACGTCGCGACTTGATTTTACGACTTGGACAAGCCGCGAGACCAAGCCGCTAATTTACCCTGTTTGGCAAAAAACTGTTTCTTCGTATTCTCATCTCACCTCACTATATATAGACCCTTATACCCACTAAATTGAGAGAGCTTCCAGAGAGAATTTTGTGAGAAAAAACCCTAGAGAAAAAAAAGATTGCCTCATCCCCAATCTTCATCTAAGAAACTCTACAAATTCCTCTACTCTCTTCCTCTCCATTGTCATACCCTTGAGAGGTCTTTTACTAAATCCTTATCTCACTACACCCACGTCTGTGAGAAGGTTTATTTGGTGCTAAGGGAAGCTGTTTGGGAAGGAACCAATGGTGATTGGTTGATGCTATGGGCTATAGTGGAATCCGGTAAGCTAGAAAAGAAAAAGGTTCGAAGCAACCTCGTTGGAGCAAGAAGCTTAGAGGGCTTAGGTACCTGGGTAGATTAGGCTTGGAGGGTCTATTACTGTTCATGTATCCCAACTACATTTTCTAGTGGATTATTAACCGCTTGGAGGGCGGCGGAGAGGTTTTACGCTGATGGCTTCGGTTTCCTCTTCGATAACACATCGCGTGCTGTCTTTGTGTTTGCATCTCTCTTCCCTTTATGTTTGCCTTATATTTACTGTTGTGGATGTGTTTATATTTGGCTTAGATTAGTTACCAATTTAGTGATTGGCTTATGTTCATGTTCCACACATTAATTGTTTGATTATAAACTTGAATTGGTATTTTTATAATTTGGGGTCTAAACATTCAAGGGTGTTTCATACCCATATTGAACTTTCATAACTTTTGTAAAAATCTTCACATGTATTTTGTAAGTAGTTTAATAGTTATGATTTCATTATGCATTTTCAATATATGTAAATTTATAAGATTCATTCGAATGATCTTTTTTTTTTTCCCCCTCCCACTAAAGGATAATACTAAATTATAGCATCATCTTCCAATCAATAAAACATTGATTACTACATAAACAAAATTGCCAAAACCAAATGATAATAACGGAATACTAGCCTCTAAGCACATGCATGCTCAGAGGCTTTTTTATTTTTTTTGAAAAAAGTTAATAATTTGCATCTGTGGGGGGAAAAGGCCTAGTCTAATGTAATGGGCCTAGAGCCCCATGTGAGGATTACTGTGCGTCTGAAGAGAATGAGAGGTAAGGGCAAGGCCCGTCTGGAAGATGGACCCCTAGAAAGAAAAGTGATTACAATCCGAAGAGGTCGCCTTCTGTCCGAAGAGATTATATTCCTCTGACGCAAATAGTATGGATCAATTGAATGTATAAAAGGTCAAAATGATCTTCCGAGGACTCCTCCTGATCAAGATAAGCTCTGAGTATACTTGGAGACGATAAGAATGAAGAAATATCTAAAGAAAAAACTACTACCACCGTATTTAAGGCTCTGCAGCAACTTTTCTGGCCGCATTTATGTGGAGAAAACCCCTGAACAGTGTAACATCATCCACCGCCACTCACACAGAGCTAAAGGAGATGCTTGACATGACATATACTCAAGTAGGCTCACGGATGAGGTACAAGTGGACAATGGAGATGAGGAGAAGGGAGGATATATAAAGAAATGAGGCTTCTGAGAAGAAGGAGAAGGAAAAAAAAAAAAAAAAAAAAATCTTACTGTAGTTTTAAGAATTGTAATCGCTATATGATCAATAATATGCCTCTTTGGAAACGAAGTCATTCCATTTTTTATGAGTAACTTCATGTTGGTTTATACGGGTAGATTGTGATTAACTGTTGTCAATTCCATAATCAATCTAGCTCTTTCACCCATTCTTTAAAAATTCATTGTTTTGGGCTTGAGCCACAAATCCTAACCCTACAATTGGCGCCGTCTGTGGGAAGAGCTTGAGTGTGAGGGGAAGCAACAGTAGTTGGTCATGGCAGAACCAAGGCAACAACCAGTAGAATCTGGGGCGTCCCAGCATATAGATCATTTTCTCAATTTGGAGCAGAGATAAGATCGTGAAGGTAGTGTGCATACTACACACACTGAGCGAAGTCAACCTCGTGGAGGAAGTCATGTGTCTCATGCAGAGAAGAATAACATGCAAATAAAAATTGAAAGGTCAAGAATGGAGTTGCGCCATGCAAAAAGAAAACATATTGCCTCGCATTCTGATGAAGACTCGGGTGACAAACAAGACATCACTTACGAACAAAGGTCTCGAACACCAATCAGTGAATCTTTTTCCTAGGAAGATGAACACCGTCGCGAGAAGCAACCTCAAAGGCCATCACATAAAGGGGTGGGAAATGATGCCATGAGCAAGGCTTTGAATCAAATCTCTAGGTCACCTTTCACGCGCAGGATTAAAGGAGCAAAGCTTCCTCGGCGCTTTAACCAGCCAACTTTCACTATTTACAACGGACCCTGTGGAACATGTGAGTCATTTTAACCAAAGGATGGCTGTCTAGTCCAGAGATGAAGCTCTGATGTGCAAGATATTCCCTTCTAGTCTTAGACCCGTGGCAATGAGGTGGTTCGACAACTTGAAAGCAGACTCTATCAATTCCTACCAAGAGCTTACTCAAGCTTTTGGTTCACGTTTCATCACATGCCGAAGAGTGGCCAGGCCCTTGTCTTTTCTGCTATCCTTGAGCATGCGTGAAGGTGAAACTCTGAAGGCGTATTCAGATAGATATTGGGAGATGTTTAATGATATGGAGGGCAACTTTGATGCAATGGCCCTAGACATGTTCAAGCTGGGTCTCCCTACTGATCATGGTTTAAGGACATCCTTGTCCGGCAAACCTGTCACTAACATGCGTCAACTTATGGACTGTATTGAAAAATATAAAAGAGTTGAAGAAGATCAGCAGCAAGGGAAGGGTAAGGATAAGGTTATCCCTCAGAACAGGAAGGACTTCAGGTCGGATCGTTACAACAACAATAAGCCGCGGAGAGATTTCGCTAGGCAGTTGAGGTCAATGAATGCTCAACCAGTCAATACAGTGTTCAAGGAGCCAGTTCATCAAGTTTTGGAAAAGATCAAGAATGAATCATTCTTTAGGTGGTCGAGTAAAATGGTAGGGAACCCTGAGAGATGCAATCACAATTTCTATTGTCAATACCACTAAGATCATGGGCATGCCACTGAAGACTGCAGAAGTTTGTGGGATCATTTGGACCAGCTGGTCCGTGAAGGCAGGTTGAGGCATCTTTTGCACCACTCCAGTGGCCGAGGAGGTCAAGTGAATTTTGAGTCCGAGAAAAGTGATTCTACGAAACCTACATTAGGTATTATTAACATCATTTTCGCAGCGCCAGGAAGAACAGGGTCCTGGCCGTTCAAAGTTATGTCAATGGCTCGGCTACCAGTAGGGGATATTGGTCGAGATCTGAGGAGCTCTAGACCGACTGTCCCGCCTGTTTTAGGCTTTCCGAACAAAGATAAAGCTGGAACCATTCAACCTCACGATGATGCTTTGGTAGTCACCCTTAGAATCGGGGGATATGATGTGAAGAGGGTGATGGTGGATCAGGGTAGCACGGTGGAGATTATGTATCCTGACCTCTACAAGGGGCTAAACCTCAAGTTTGATGACTTAACTCCATACCGTTTTCCCCTAGTTAGCTTCAAGGGAAGGATGGTCACCCCGAAAGGGAAGATACGGCTGCCTGTACAGACTGGCTCAGAAGTAGTGGAAGTAGATTTCATTGTTATAGATGTTTATTCCCCTTATACGGCAATTGTAGCCAGACCTTGGTTACATACGCTAGAGGTTGTTTCTTCCACTCTGCATCAAAAAGTTAAATATCCATCCGAAGGGCGCATTTGTGAAATCCGCAAAGATCAATCCTCGACTAGACAATGTTTGGTGGCTGCCATACGACACGAGCCTAAAATTGAATCCTCAGTCAGGGTGGAGGGAGACTTATAGCAGTTAAGAGGTCGGTTGTCACTCGTCGAAGATCTTGATGAAGGCGCTAAATGTGAGGACTTAGTGCAAGTTTTAATTGGGGGCAATCCTGAAAGATACTTTCAAATCGGGTCTCAAATACCTCAACCAGAAAAAGAAGAGCTAATTGATTTCCTTAAAAGAAATATTAACGTATTTGCCTAGAGTACTTACGAAGCCCCAGGAGTAGATCCAGAGTTCATTTGCCATCATTTGAGGGTCAACCCACTGAGTATGCCTAAGAAGCAGCCTCCTTGACGGCCATCCAAAGAGCATGCGGATGCAGTCAAAGAAGAAGTGATGAAGCTCAAACAAGCTGGGGCTATTAAAGAAGTTTTTTATCCTGAATGGTTGGCAAATACTGTGGTGGTAAAAAAGAAGAGCGGAAAGTGACAAGTTTATGTAGACTTCACGAACTTAAATAAGGCTTGTCCTAAGGATCCTTTCCCTATGCCGAAAATTGATCAATTAGTAGATGCTACTGTCGGCCATCCTTGAATGAGTTTCCTGGATGCTTTCCAAGGTTACCATCAAATACCGTTAGCCCTAGATGACCAAGAGAAAACCGCTTTTGTTACCCCCATTGGTAATTATCATTATAAAGTGATGCCATTCGGTCTAAAAAATGCATGTTCTACTTATTAGCGGATGATGACCAAGATGTTTGAATCACAATTAGGCAAAAGCGTTGAGGTCTATATAGACGATATGGTAGTGAAAAGCAAAGTTATTTCTGAGCATGTGAAGGACCTTGATAACGTTTTTGAAACCCTGAGAAGACATAAGTTGCGCTTGAACGCCTCGAAGTGCTCATTTGGTGTGGGGTCAGGCAAATTTTTGGGTTACATGGTAACACACAGGGGAATTGAGGTTAATCCTAATTAGATAAAGGCTATTCAAAATCTGCAGCCTGCTCGGAATCCGAAAGAGGTTCAGAAGTTAACAGGGATGGCAACTGCTTTGAACCGATTCATCTCCAGGTCCGCGAATAGGTGTAAACCTTCTTCTCGCTGATCAACAAGTGGAAGGGATTTGAATGGACTGAAGAATGTGCCTCAGCTTTCCAACAACTTAAAGCCTACTTGGCTTGGCCACTGATTATGTCTAGCCCTGAACCAGATGAGGTCTTGTTTGCCTATATCGCGATGGTTCCCCATGCTGTAAGTCTAGTGTTAATAAGAGTGGATCAAGGTATACAAAGGCCGGTTTACTGTATGAGTAAGTCTCTACATGAGGCCGAGATCAGATACTTGCCATTGGAAAAAGCTATTTTGGCAGTAGTACTTGGAACATGAAAATTGCCCCACTACTTCCAAGCACATACTGTCGTTGTACTCACGCAACTCCCACTTAAGACCGTACTTCGAAGTGCCGACTACACGGGGAGGATAGCCAAGTGGGGCACTATTTTAGGGGCTTTTGATATCAAGTAGATGCCTCGCACTTCAGTCAAAGGGCAGATCCTTATGGATTTAGTGGCCAAGTTCACTGAACCCAGCTTAGAAGAAATAACGACAAAGAGAGACATGGATGGAAAATCGGTTGGCATGATTTCTAAACGAGATCCTGCCCGCTGGGAAGTATATGTGGACGGTGCTGCGAACCGAAAAGGTTCTAGAGTAGGGCTAGTCTTGATATCTCCAAAGAGAATCATCATTGAAAATTCATTAAGGCTAGATTTCAGTGCAACCAATAACGAGGCAGAGTATGAAGCCCTATTGATGGGAATGTCTATGGTCCAGAGAATGGGAGGAAAGACAGTGGAGTTGTTCTCAGACTCAAGATTAATTGTGGGCAAAGTACAGGGGGGGTTTGAAGCGAAGGATGAAAGAATGCAAGGATACTTGAATCGAGTCAAACGTCTGCAGGTAGAATTCGAATTTTTCAGCTTGCTGCATGTTCCTAGAAGCAGTAACGCACATGCAGATTCTTTGGCCACACTCGCCACCTCTCCGGAGCAAAATTTACCGAGGTTTATCCTCGTTAAGGATTTCCATGAGCCCACCGGGACAGGAGGGGATGCAGTTCGAGTCCACCAGATCAGAGACAATCTCTACTGGATGGACCCTATAATCAAATTCTTGAAAGATGACATTTTGTCGGAAGAACGGGGGGAGGCTGACAAAATTCAAAGGAAGGCGACAAGATTTTGGCTATCCGAAGACCAAAAATTATACAAATGATCCCATTCGGGACCATACCTGTTATGTATTCATCCAGAGACGGCTGATTCGCTACTAGAAGAGTTGCATGAAGGAATTTGTGGGAGTCACACTAGAGGCAGGTCTTTGGCTTACTGAGCCATTACTCAAGGGTATTGGTGGCCGAATATGCAAAAAGAAGCCCATGATTATGTAAAAAAGTGCGATCAATGTCAACGATTTGCGCCGAACATACACCAACCAGGTGGAGTCTCAACCCACTATCTAGTCCGTGGCCGTTTGCACAGTGAGGCTTGGATATAGTGGGTCCATTCCCAAAAGCCGCAGGAAACAGGAAGTACCTTTTGGTCGGCACAAACTATTTCACCAAATGGGTTAAAGCTGAACCTCTGGCCAATATCCGAGACGTAGATGTGCAAAAATTTGTATGGAAGAATATCATTACTCGTTTTGGAGTTCCTCATACTCTCATCTTGGACAATGGCTTACAGTTCAACAGTAATGTGTTTCGGAGTTATTATAGCGAATTAGGAATCACGAATAGATACTCTACCCCTGCCTACCCTCAAGGGAATGGGCAAGCTGAAGTAGTTAACAAAGTCATAGTTAATGGATTGAAGAAGAGATTGGACGATGCGAAGGGCAAGTGGGTTGAAGAGTTGTCACACGTGCTTTGGGCTTACAGAACTACACCTCGCAAATCTACTAGAGAAACCCCTTTTTTGATGACTTATGGCGCTGAAGTTGTCATTCCTTTGGAGACGGGGTTCCTAACTCTAAAAACTAGTTCGTTCAGTCCAACCAGCAATGATGAACTTCTAGAAGCAGACCTGGATTTGATCGAAGAAAGGAGAGAAAATGCAATGGTTCGACTTGCACATTACCAGCAGAAACTCAGGCAGGGCTATGATACCAACGTAAAGTTAAGGCCCCTAGAACCCGGTGATTTGGTACTCAGGAAAGTCGTTGGCACTACAAAAAACCCAACTTGGGGGAAATTAGGACCAAACTAGGAATGGCCATATTGTATTACTTCAGGGGCTGGCATTGGGGCATATTTCCTGGAGGACTTGGATAGTCATGTAATACCACGCCCCTAGAATGTAAATAACCTCAAAAGGTACTATTATTAATCGAATCATTTCTTTGGTCACTGTGATAACTTGTCATTCTTAATTGTTCCCTAAGTTTTTAAACTTAAATCCAATCATGCCTGTAGTCCTCGGACCAGATGATTTGGGTTAGTTAACACTCCTTATCGGTTCTCTAAGTGTTTAAACTTAAATCCAATCATGCATGTAGTTCTCGGACCAGATGATTTGGGTTAGTTAACACTCCTTGTCGATTCTCTAAGTGTTTAAACTTAAATCCAATCATCCCTGTAGTCTTCAGACCAGATGATTTGGGTTAGTTAACACTCCTTGTCAGTTCTCTAAGTGTTTAAACTTAAATCCAATCATGCCTGTAGTCCTCGGACCAGATGATTTGGGTTAGTTAACACTTCTTGTCGGTTCTCTAAGTGTTTAAACTTATATCCAATCATGTCTGTGGTCCTCGAACCAGATGATTTGGGTTAGTTAACTCTCCTTACCGGTTCTTTAAGTGTTTAAACTTAAACCCAATCATGCCTGTAGTCCTCGGACCAGATGATTTGGGTTAGTTAACACACCTTATCGGTTCTCTAAGTGTTTAAACTTAAATCCAATCATGTCTGTAGTCCTCGAACCAGATGATTTGGGTTAGTTAACATCCCTTGGTGATTCTCCCTAAGTATTTAAACTTAAACTCAATCATGCCTGTGACCCTCGGACCAGGTGATTTTTAGTTAGTTAATACTTCTGTGTTGCTATTAATACTGAAGGTTAACTTTGGAATGAATCTTGCCTGACATTCTTAACTATGTTTAACATCAACTCTAACCTATGCTAATATTCTTGGTGTACATGCGAAAAGATCTATCCAACTTTTTTAATACTTGTTATGTTCATTACTTAATAACAACTTTTATGTACTGTCCTTTTCGGAATCAATTTTAGTTATATATATTATCAGTAGGATAGGGTGATTATGTTTATCTGTATTACCATAATTGTAAAGTACAGTTATTTGTAGCAAGAATAAGTCATGTGATATACACCGAAAGTGAAAATAAAGTCTGTCTCATTAACCAAAACAGGATAGTCTACAATCCTTTACATTTCAAAAAAAAAAAAAAAAGGGTACAAAAGAAAAACCCTAGGTATCTAAGATTTTGTCTGAGGGATCACAGGGTCATCGGCCTTGCTCGTCTGAGTAACCGCAGCTGTTGAAACCTGATCCTTGGGCTCTGAAGAAGTTCTTTCTTTTTCTGAGTTCTTGCCCTTGTTCTTGGATGGTTCAGCTGGCTTGCTTTGAGCACCCAGTTAACCAGACTCCTTGAAAACCTCAAGTGTGGTCAGAGGGACTTGGCTGACTAAAGGTTGCTCCGAGGCTTCGGGGAGTTGTTCTGGGGGAGGAATGTCAGACTCTAGGAGCTCTCGGATGTCAGGATCGTAGTAAATGCTCCCAAGCAGCCTCAAATCCAAATCAGCAGGCACCCCGGCAGCATCCAGTGCTTTGCCCCGGGTTATGTCGCAGTAATCTCGGCTAACCGAGGCGAACTGCTCTGTTAACCCTTTTTCGGTTACGTCCACACCCAGTTTGAATGTTGCTTTCTTTTCGGTCTTGGTCGCCTCCTTGGCCAGCTGAGCGTCCCTCTGAGCCTGTTTAGTAGCCTCCTTGGCCTTTTGAAGTTCGACGTGAAGTTCCTTCATAAGAGCTTTCTCAGAGGCCAGATTGTTCTGAGTATCATTTAGCAGCTTGCGTTGGGCTTCGGCCTGGCTCTCAGCATTTTTGAGACCAGCATTGAGGCTATCCCTTTCTTGGGTCACCCCTTTTAGCTGATCGGAGATCTGAGAGACCTCTTCCTTTAAGCTGCCCAAAGCTTTTTCTGCCTCGGACCTAGAGTGGGCCTTCGCTTGGGCTTCAACATAGGCTTTTCGGTTCCACTCTTTGGCCACGTAGACTTGTTGGATAATCTGAACAGTAAAGTAAAAGAGTTAGCATAAAATACAAAAAATTTAAGTCCGGTATTGGTTTTAAGCCCGGATCAAGAACCTGAAGTGGGGGTGGAGGTGGAGGTAAATTCACCACTGGTCGAGAAGTCCTCGTCCCTTTGGACTCAGCTTTCTTGCCCCTCGGCCTCAGCAGAAGTTTTAAGTCGGACATCTCTTCTTCTTCTGAAGAGTCCTCTGGGAGAGTGGTTAGCAGAATTGGTTGGTGGACACTGGATTACCTGTCGGCCTCCTCCTCGGAGTCTGAGGAGGGTATTACCTGCACTCCCTCTGAAGCTTCTCCTTCAAATCTGAACTTGTCTATCTGTTCCTCTAGCGAAAAGGATGAAGTGCTGACTCTCTCTCCTATGACCACCGGCTCGAGAGGGACTTGTTGAACTGGTCGGATTAGCAATAGAACACCCAGTGGGTTGGGGTGTGGAACGGGCTTAAGATCGTATGGCGCTAAAAAGTGTCACCGAGCGACGTCTATTTGCCAAAGCCGGTGATCACCTTGTGTAATAGCGTTGTCGACCGGCTGAATATCTATTTTCTTGGGTGTGTAACCGAGTATAAGGGGGATGGACCGGAGCTGTCCGTCTTCACTCACAAATATCTCCGAGCGTAGTAGATAATTAAGGGCGGTGGTGTTGGTAAGGCTGAGCCAAGGAGCAGTATGTGCTTTATCTATAAATTAAAAAAAAAAAAAAAACAAACAAACAAACCTGGTCAGAAAATTGAAATATGACGGCATAAAAAAAAAAACAGGCTATGAAGAATGAAGATTCTAAGACTATTGTTAGAAATTCTAAGTCTAGGAAGTCACACCTGGCTCTCCTGCCTCGGTCGGACAGTGTATACCGTCGTGCCATGCACCCGAGACGATTAGATAGTCGTCTTTCATCCCTTTATTTGATTTGGGAAGGTAGGAGAACAATCTAACGATGTCGGATCGGGATTTAAGTTAGTATCCCGCCCCTTTTTGGCTATAACACTCATACATATGTACCAGATCATACCAGGTCAGCCCTAATCTTAATTGTAGGTTCAAGGCATTGATAGCTCCTAGTATCCTAAAGGTATTGGCTGCGCACTGCCTAGGAGAGAGTTTATAGTTGCGAAGGTAGTTCAAGGTGATGGAATCCATTGGGAGGGTCATTCCCCCTTCGATGAAGGCTATCATTGGGATTACGACTTCTCCCTCTCTTCGGGCCGTTATTATCCGCTCCGGAGGGCAATATCTCAGATTCACCCCCCGCGGTATGCCATAAGTTTGTTTAAATTCCTCTATCAACGCCGGACTATTGACGAGATGTTGGAATTTACCCATTTTTAGAGAATGATTGAAGCAGTGACCAGGAAACGGGTATCGAAAGTTGAAAATACTAGCCGAGAAGAAAATAAGGGACCAAAGGATGCCGAAACTTACACAGACGAGAATGGAGAACAATCTCTGAACCCAAAATGGACTCTTGGTAGATCCTGGAAGGAAAGAAGACAGAAAATTGAAGAAGCTTAAAGGGTTTTGAATGAATGAGTTCGCTGGGTATTCTGAGGATGCGTAAAGTAAAGAAAAATAACCTCCTCTGAGAGCTTATATACAGTGACAGGTGAAAGGGTGTAATTCATCCCGTCCAAATCCCAAAGAAGAATCTTGTCTGTTGGATCAACAATCCACCGTTGGATGCAAAAGACAAAACGCCGCCTGGAGTAATTAATACAACGCTTTGGAAATACGGAACTGACAATGGCAATAATGAAGCGCTTGTCCCTATGCCCGCACAGGTGTAAACTAGGGTATTTACGAGTTCTCTCTTTTAAACCTTTTTTTTATTTCTCTTTCCTCACATGGTGGGTCAAAATCTTATTCTTTCTCCTCGGATGCGAGGAAAAAATTAAAATTTTGAGGCGTTATTGTGGGGGAAAAAGGCCTGGTCTAATGTAGTGGGCCTAGAGCCCCATTAAAGGATTATTGTGCGTCCGAAGAGAAGGAGAGGTAAGGGCAAGGCCCGTCTAGAAGATGGACCCCCAGAAAGAAAAGTGATTACAATCCGAAAAGGTCGCCTTTTGTCCGAAGAGATTATATTCCTCTGACGCGAATAGTATGGATCAATTGAACGCATAAAAGGTCAAAATGATCTTCCGAGGACTCCTCCTGATCAAGATAAACTCTGAGTATACTTGGAGACGATAAGGATGAAGAAATATCTATAAAAAAAAAGCTGCTATCACCGTATTCAAGGCTCTGCAGCAACTTTTCTGACCGCATTTACGTCTAGAAGACCCCTGAACAGTGTAACCTTACCTACCGCCACTCACACAGAGTTAAAGGAGATGCTTGACATGACATATACTCAAGTAGGCTCACAGATGAGGTACAAGTGGACGATGGAGATGAGGAGAAGGGAGGATATATAAAGAAAGGAGGCTCCTAAGAAAAAGGAGAGGAAAAAAAAAGAAAAAGAAAATCTTACTGTAGTTTTAAGAATTGTAACCGCTATATGATCAATGATATGCCTCTTCGGAAACGAAGTCATTCCATTTTTTATGAGTAACTTCATGTTGGTTTATACAGGTAGATTGTGATTAACTGTTGTCAATTCCATAATCAATCTAGTTCTTTCACCCCTTCTCTAAAAATTCATTGTTCTGGGCTTAGATCACAAATCCTAACCCTACCGCATCTATTATAATTTGAAATTAATATATTTTCCAATAACAAAAAAAATAAAGAAATAAAAATAAAAATAAAAACTTAGGGGTGTGATGAGTGTTAAGCATTTGTGGGTGAAATAATTTTTTCATCACACTCCTAGGCTTTTTTGTGTTTGGAAAATATATTAATTTCAAATTATAATGGATGCAAATTATTAACTTTTTCTCAGAAAAATAAAAGAGCAGCTAAGCACGTGCTGAAAGGATAGTTATTTTTTAAATGTTAACCCATCTTTTTTTTTTTTTTTTGGGATAAAAATTTGAAACCCATCTCGATCATTGATACTGTGTTTTCAATTTAGTTTTCTTATTATTGTAAATTAAGACCAATGTAGTATTTCCTAAATTATAATCATTAAAACGATCGTGCATGACTGCTAATTTATTTGGTAGGTTGTTACTGGTTGTTACACAGGCAAAAATGTAAATTTAAGTTGTAGATTCAAATTAGAGCTAATAATAATTTACTATGTAAGCAACTTAAATTTGAAACCACATGTAGGCAACTTAAATTTCAGTTAAATTTCCTTAACCTACCTTTGTTAAAAACATGGCTAAATATATAATTTTGCTTTACTTTTATGTCTCTTTTCTCCAAAAACACAAAAAATATAAAAATATAAGATCAAATAAAATAAAAAATAATCCAACGAAACATTTGCATTATGAGATTTCAAACCACAGGTAGCAACTTAAATTTTGGTCAAATCTCAAGTGGGTAAAATGTCAAATTTTAAATCACAGGTAGACAATTTAAATTTCAAGAAAACCATAAGTGAGTAAGTTGTAATTTTCCCAAAAATAAATAAATCCATAAAAAATTATTAATAAATAAAAATCTCATGCGTTGCACATATTGTTTAATACCCCACAAAGGGTAATTCTGCGATACTCCCCAAAAAAGGGGAGTATGGTACTCACTAATAAGCAACTTACTATACCAGATTACCAAAACATCACATTTGATGGTTTTATCCTCACATTGTATAATTTCAACATCACATGTATTCTTTTGTCACATTTAGTGGTTTATTTATTTTTTCTCACATTTGATGGTTTCATCCTCATATTTTACAGTTTCAACATCATATTTGACAGTTCTTTTATCACATTTAGTGGTTCTCTTTTTTTTTTTTCTCATATTTAATTGTTCCATCCTCAAATTGTGCAGTATCAACATCACATGTTACTTTTTTTTGTCACAATTGGTGGTTCCTTTATTTTTTTCACATTTGACAGTTTTATCCACACATTACACAATTCCAACATCACCTTTGACAGTTCTTTTGTCACATTATCCTAACCCTACCGCATCTATTATAATTTGAAATTAATATATTTTCCAATCACAAAAAAAATAAAAAAATAAAAAAAAAAAATAAAAACTTAGGGGTGTGATGAGTGTTAAGCATTTGTGGGTGAAATAATTTTTTCATCACACTCCTAGGCTTTTTTGTGTTTGGAAAATATATTAATCTTAAATTATAATTGATGCAAATTATTAACTTTTTCTCAGAAAAATAAAAGAGCTGCTAAGCACGTGCTGAAAAGATGGTTACTTTTTAAATGTTAACCCATCTTCTTTTTTTCTTTTTCTTTTTTGGATAAAAATTTGAAACCCATCTCGATCATTGATACTGTGTTTTCAATTTAGTTTTCTTATTATTGTAAATTAAGACCAATGTAGTATTTCCTAAATTATAATCATTAAAACGATCGTGCATGACTAATAATTTATTTGGTAGATTGTTACTAGTTGTTACACAGGCAAAAAAAGTAAATTTAAGTTGTAGATTCAAATTAGAGCTAATAATAATTTACCATGTAGGCAACTTAAATTTGAAACCGCATGTAGGCAACTTAAATTTCAGTTAAATTTCCTTAACCCACCTTTGTTAAAAACATGGCTAAATATATAATTTTACTCTACTTTTATGTCTCTTTTCTCCAAAAACACAAAAAATATAAAAATATAAGATCAAATAAGATAAAAAATAATCCAACGAAACATTTGCATTATGAGATTTCAAACCACAGGTAGCAACTTAAATTTTGGTCAAATCTTAAGTGGGTAAAATGTCAAATTTTAAATCACAAGTAGGCAATTTAAATTTCAGGAAAACCATAAGTGAGTAAGTTGTAATTTTCCCAAAAATAAATAAATCCATAAAAAATTATTAATAAATAAAAATCTCATGCGTTGCACATATTGTTTAATACCCCACAAAGGGTAATTCTGCGATACTCCCCAAAAAAGGGGAGTATGGTACTCACTAATAAACAACTTACTATACCAGATTACCAAAACATTGCATTTGACGGTTTTATCCTCACATTGTACAATTTCAACATCACATGTATTCTTTTGTCACATTTAGTGGTTCATTTATTTTTTCTCACATTTGATGGTTTCATCCTCATATTTTACAGTTTCAACATCATATTTGACAGTTCTTTTATCACATTTAGTTGTTCTTTTTTTTTTTCCTCACATTTAATGGTTCTATCCTCAAATTGTGCTGTATCAACATCACATGTGACTTTTTTTTATCACAATTGGTGGTTCCTTTATTTTTTTTCTTACATTTGACAGTTCCATCCTCACATTATGCAATTCCAACATCACCTTTGACAATTCTTTTATCACATTTGGTGATTCCCTTATTTTTTTTTTCTCACATTTGATGGTTCAATCCTCACATTGTGTATCCTTACATTGTGTAGTACTAATATCATTTATGACTGTTCTTTTTTCATATTTAGTGGTTCTTTTATTTTTTTCACGTTTAACGATTCCATCCTCATATTGTGCAGTTCCAACATCACATTTGATAGTACTTTTGACACATTTGGTGATTCCTTTTTTTCTCACATTTGACGGTCCTCATATTATGCAGTATAAATATCACATGTTACTATACTTTTCTCACATTTGGTGGTTCTTTTTTTTCTCACATTTAATGGTTTTATTCTCACATTGTGCAGTTTTAACACAACATGTGACTCTTCTTTTGTCACATTTTGTGATTTCTTTTTTTTCTCGCATTTGATGATTTCATCCTCACATTATATAGTTCCAACATCACATGTGACCATTCTTTTGTCATATTTGGTGGTTCTCTTATTTTTTTTCTCACATTTGATTATTTCAATGTCATATTTGGCAGTACCAACATAATATTTGACAATACTTTTGTCACATTTGATGCGTCTCTTTTTTCTCTCACATTTGAAGATTTCATTCTCACACTATGCAGTACCAATATCATATGTCACTGTTCTTTTGTCAAATTTGGTGGTTCCTTTATTTTTTTCTCAAATCTGATTATTCCATTGTCACATTTGGCAGTACCAACATAACATTTTACGGTACTTTTATCACATTTGGTAATTCCTTTTTTTTCACATTTGACAGTTCCATCCTTACATGGTGTAGTACGAACATGACATGTAATTGTATTCTTGTCACATTCGGTGGTTCTTTTTTTTTTTTCTCACAATTGATAATTTCATTCTCACATTGTGCAGTTCCAGCATCACATATGACTATTCTTTTGTTACATTTAGTGGTTCCTTTATTTTCTCTTGTATTTGATGATTTTATCCTCACATTATGTAATTCCAACATCACATGTGACTGTTCTTTTGTCATATTTGGCAGTATCAACATAACATTTGACAATACTTTTGTCACATTTGGTGCGTCTCTTTTTTCTCTCACATTTGAAGATTCCATTCTCACACTATGCAATATCAATATCATATGTCACTGTTCTTTTGTCACATTTGGTGGTTCTTTTATTTTTCTCACATTTGATTATTTCATTGTCACATTCGGCAGTACCAACATAATATTTTACAGTACTTTTATCACATTTGGTAGTTTCTTTTTCTTTTCACATTTAACAGTTCCATCCTTACATGGTGCAGTACGAACATGACATGTAATTGTATTCTTGTCACATTCGGTGGTTTCTTTATTTTTTTTTTCTCACAGTTGATAATTTCATCCTCACATTGTGCAGTTCCAGCGTCACATGTAACTGTTCTTTTGTCACATTTGGTGGTTCCTTTATTTTCTCTCGTATTTGATGGTTCTATCCTCACATTGTGTAATTCCAACATCACATGTGACTGTTCTTTTGTCACATTTAGTGGTTCACTTTTTTTTTTCACATTTAATTATTCCATTGTCACATTCGATAGTACCAACATAACAATTTATAGTATTTTTATCACATTTTGTGGTTCCATTTTTTTCTCTCACATTTAATAGTTTTATCCTCACATTATGCAAAACCAAGATGACATGTGATAGTACTCTCGTCACATTCAGTAGTTCTTTTCACATTTGATGGTTTTATTGTCACATTAGGTAATACCAACATCATATCTAACTGTACTTTTGTCACATTCAGTGACACCCCTTTTTTTTTCCTCATATTTGACAATTCCATTGTTACATTGTGTAGTACTAACATCACTTCTTATCATGTCCTATCATTTCCTCTAATTTCCCTTTTAATTTTTAAAATAACATATAAGTGGACACCCTACAACTTATTGAAACCAAAGAATGTGAAACCATAATTTACAATGACAATGATTTTTAGTCCCTTAATAGATTAAAAAGGCATGCAAATACTCACATATTGTAAAGTCAATATGTTTGCAATTTGGTGTCTTAGTCTATATATCACAATAGCCTGACATCTTAATCTCATTATATTGAGAAAGTACAGCAACATCATCTTTCTCACAAAATGTGAACTATTTAATGTCTTTCTCACAATATAAGAACTCAATATTAGAACTTTATCGTTACGAGGTTTGCACTTTGTGAGAAATGATGCAATTAATTGTTGGATACGTCGTATTATTACGAGGTTTGTACTTTGTGAGAGATGATGCAATTGTTGGATACATAAGATATGTAAGATAATTACTGCATGATATGGGACATGTATTGTGTTTCCTTAATCAGATTTTTTTTTTCTATTTGGTCGTACTACTTATCTAGCAGCAGTGCAAACGTACAAAGGTTAAGTAAATTATACTAAAAATCAAGATGAACCAAGAGTTAGATCTGCATTTGATGCGAACATTACAGATATTCTCTAGATTTGCATTTGGAAGGATCCAAGATATAAAGATAATAATGGTTATTGAAAGGATAAAAAGATACGTCACTTGCTTAGAATCTAAAAATGGTTAATGAAAAGATAAAAGAGAAGTCAGATCCATCCTACATGCTTATACACTTATATTCCATACACAATCATTGGCATTCCTTCTGTCTTGGCTCAGACTTTAAGCATTTATCATCAACCTAGTTCTCATACAATGAAGGAGAAAAATTCCTCCATGATAGTGCATAGACTCGTTTCTTTGCCAGCAACTTCTTAGGAAGCTTATGCAAAGGCGTAGATTTGAGCAGGAAAAGCATGGCAGCACGCTCTTGCAAAGCACCTCCACATTTCAACCCATGTCCTCGCAATTCAGACTAACCTTTCCATGCCAAGAACCTATCATTATAGTAGTGGAAAAAAAGAAAACATTAGACGGATGCTGTAGAATCAGTGCCCCACTGACTAAAATCTAGGATTAGGATAAGAAATGATAGTGACATTACTGGTAATTAAATTGACACATGAAAATTGACACCTGCCTAAATCTCACTATGTTCATTTGGTATTTTGCTGCCTGTATTCTTCCCATGTTGCTCTCAGATGGTGCCAATGGCTAGGCGAAGACTTGGTACTCGTTCCAACTTTCCGGTCTGGTTTTGGATTCTCAAAGTGCTTTTGTTCCTTGGCTTCATGTCAGTTGTGACTGCCCTTTTAGTTTTACATATGCTGACTAAGTGACTATATCAAATTTATTTGCTGCCATCCTTGCCTTCACGCCCACAGGATGGGCTCTCATTCTTGTAAGTTTAAATTAGAAAGAACGAAGTAACTTAAGAGTTTTTAGATAAACTGTGCCAAACCTTTTAAAGAATTATTCTGTATAATCCTTTTGTGACAATATATGCTGCTCTTTTCTTCCCTTTATTTGCTCTAGCCCAAGAAAATTATCATATCTTTTTACTGTAATTGACGTAATATTTTCTCCATTGATTCTTTAGTTGTGAATTCCAAAATATACTGTATGTTCCACATTTCATAAAATTTCATACTGGACTTAGATTTTGAATTTGTTGAAGTTGCAATTTTACAGCAGAGACCCCAGTGCTGTGTTGTTTTCTCGAGTGTTCTCTCTCTCTCTCTCTCAATCTCACCTCATCATTGCTGCTGCCAACCCTAACGAACTCTCCCTTCTTCCCCAAAAATTCACAGTTTAGGGTTGTGAGCAAAGTTAACACGATTTGTGTTTTGATTTCAAGTAATAACTGATGGTGTAAGAAAAACGCTAAGCTAATCACTCGTCCATATGGCTTTCCATAACAACGTACAAAGTGGAGAATGAATGACTGTCACGCTCGTCCCTCTCTTACCATCCTCTTACACTCGTCCTTCATTCATTCGTCCAATGAAGGACGTACTAGTAGTGAACCTCGTCCGTCCTTAGGGATGGATGAGTGAGGTTCACCAAGAGTCATGACACTCCCAAAAGCCAAGAGTCATGTTGTTTGAATCAGAACACAAGTCCCGATGAGGCAACTCCCATGACAGTTATGGAAGTTACCTTCTGAATCCTCCAAACTCTACGACGATAGGAGAAATAACTGTCAAAACTAACACTATATAAAGACCCTTCTACGCAAAGGTATGGACACTTTTTTGATTCAAGAGAAAAATTGGTGAAGTCTTTGAAGTGCGTTCTTTTCTACTTCAATCCACTAACTTTACCATCGGAGGATTCAAGATCGGCCTCCACTAGCCTTCTTTGATTTTCTTTGGTTTTTTAAGACTCTCTTCAAGATCATCAACATCCAAAGACCTTTCAGCCCACTGATTTCTAAGGACTCATCAGTTGGCGCTATCTGTGGGAAAGAAGTAAGAAATTTGTTGTCTTTTGAACTTAGTTTATTAAGTTCTGTAATTTCTTTCTCCAATAAAGGGTTGAAATGATTCGGACAAGATCTAGGGCTACTAGTCCAGGCCCTCAACAAAGTAGGGACGCTTCTAGTAACCCTCATCGCGACCGTCAATCAGCACCCACCATGTAACCATCTTCATTCCAACGTATGCAATCCATGGCCGCTGCTATGGCGGAGTTAACTCGTCAGAACCAGGAGTTGGTCAGACAACTTGAGTTAAGGAAGCAATTTCATGAATGGAACACCGAAGAACGGGCCCAAAGTCAAGAAGAGGAAAGGAATGTTAAAACTGAAAACCAGTCAAGGGGTACCACTTCACTGAAGGTACCTAATTTGGAAAGGGAAATGGATCAAATGAGAAGGGTTATGGACGAGATGAGGGAAAATATGAGGAAAACAAACCCTGTGGAAGACTTAGTTCACAGGACTGATTCCCCTTTTGTGGCTTCCATCAATGCTCATCCTTTGCCACCTAAGTTCAAGATGCCTCCTTTAGATTCGTATGATGGGACGCGAGATCCTTTTGACCATATTGCCACCTTCAAAACTACTATGCATCTTCAAGGAGTTCCAGATGAAATAATTTGCAGAGCTTTTCCTACTACCCTCAAAGGACCTGCACGAGTGTGGTTCAGCAAAATACCTCCTAACACAGTGACATCCTTTGAAGAGTTAAGCAAATTGTTCGTTAACAATTTTATTGGAGGGCAGAGGCACAAACGTTCTTTGACTAGCTTGCTAACCATAGAGCAAGGGGAGAATGAAAGTTTGCGATCCTTCATCACGCGGTTCAACAGGGATGCCTTGGCGGTGGACGAGGTGGATGATAAGCTCCTTCTGGCAGCATTTTATAATGGAGTTCATTATGATTTATTTATCCATAAGTTATATGAACAAGCGCCTCAAACCATGGCTGAACTAGTTCATTCAGCCCAAAACTTTATGAATGCGAAGAATGCTATCATAGCCAAGAAGAGGAAGAGAGTTGAGAAAGTTGAAGCCAACCCAATGCGTCAGTTAGAGCAGGGCCCTCATCCTAAGAAGGGACGAACAGAAGATAAGAGGGATCGAAAGAAGAAAGCAGGTCCTTTAGCACGAAATCAACAGTACACCCCCTTGAACGTGCCACTTGAGCAAGTCCTTATGCAAATCAAGGACGAGCCTTCTTTGAAGTGGCCAGAGAAGACGAAAAGAGATCCCAACAAGCGCAATAGGAATAAGTATTGTCGCTTCCATAGAGATCATGGGCATGATACGGACGAATGCTTTGATTTGAAACAGCAGATTGAGAATCTTATCAGGCAAGGAAAGTTGAGAAATTTCCTTAGACGAGACCACAAGGACGAGAAATTGAAAGGGAAGGTAAAGGAATCATCACAACCACCGCTCGGAGAAATAAGGATCATCCTAGGGGGAAGTCCTACAAGACAGTCGTCCAAGTCAAAGAAAGCATACTTGAAAGCAGTACAGAACGTTCAACTCTCTAGACGATTACCTAGCGAGAGAACTACGGATGAGCAGGCGATCACCTTCACGGACGAGGATGCAGAGAGAATTCACCATCCTCATAACGATGCTATTGTCATCACCCTCCTTATTGCTGACTACAAGACTAGAAGAGTGTTGATAGATAACAGAAGCTCAACTGATATTTTGTATTATCCAGCCTTTCAACAGATAAGGTTAGGATGAGATCGGCTCCAACAAGCGAGCTCCCCCCTAATAGGTTTTGGTGGAATGAAGGTACAACCTGTAGGCAGTATTTCATTACTAGTGACAGTAGGGGTATACCCGCAGCAAGTTACCAAGGAGGTGAACTTCCTTATGGTAGATTGTTCATCCTCCTACAATGCCATAATTGGAAGGCCAACTTTGAATAGTTGGAAAGCTATAACATCCACTTATCACCTGTCAGTTAAGTTTCCAACAGAGTAAAGAGTAGGACAAGTGCATGGAGACCAACTAGCAGCAAAGGAGTGTTACTTGGCAATATTGGCCATGGACAAACAAGTCCAGGCCATGAGTATTGAAGAAAAGAGAGTCGTAGTAGAACTTGCTGAAGTGTTAGAATATGTTTCTTTAGATGAGACAAACCCGGGGAAATGCACCAGAATTGGGGCGGATTTAGAAGAAAAAATCAAGGAGGACCTCGTCCAGTTTTTGAGGAAAAACACTAATGTATTTGCTTGGACTCATGAGGACATGCCGGGTATAGATCCTAGCGTCATCACCCATTGTCTAAATGTATGTCCTTCCTTAAAGCCAGTGCGACAAAA
Source organism: Quercus variabilis (assembly GCA_030445155.1). Lineage (NCBI taxonomy): Eukaryota > Viridiplantae > Streptophyta > Magnoliopsida > Fagales > Fagaceae > Quercus > Quercus variabilis. The sequence continues at coordinate 60,335,262 of CP129447.1, read as the reverse complement.
GAAAAGAGTGTTTGCCCTAGAGAGAAACGATGCAATTAGAGACAAGGTTCAGAAGTTGATAACGGCAGAATTCATAAAGGAAGTATACTATCTAGATTGGTTGGCCAATATGGTGATGGTCAAAAAGGCCAATGGCAAATGGAGGATGTGTGTGGATTTTACTGATCTTAATAAAGCCTGCCCCAAGGATAGTTGTTAGGTCACAATCTGAATGACCCCTTGTGATTAACCCTAATTAATTAATTTAGCCAAGTAATTAATTAACCAATTAATCATGCAATTTTGTGGAAGCACAAACAAATCACCAATCAACTAAATATGCAACGGAAAATAAATAACACGGTGATTTGTTTACGAATGGGGAAAACCCTAATGGCAAAAACCCCACCGGGTGATTTTCAGGTCACTACTCCCGAAACTTCACTATTATCAAATCAAGCGGTTACAAGTAAAGGAATCCCAAGTACCTTACCAACCTACAGTTGAACCCTTACCCCAATACCCAATTGGACTTGATCTGTAGCGACAGTTCCCACTTTTGATGCACGGCTCCCAAGTACGTGACTAACCAATGCGTGAATCCCAATACGCGACTTCAGAACACCAACTGAGGAAGAATGGTTGGCTGCAAAGTTCTTCAGATCATCCACTTGATGAATAGCAGGAAGATGCTTGGTTACAAAACCCTATGGTGCACATACACAGCAACTTCTTGATGGAAGATGAACTAGGTCAAGAACTTTGTCTGTTGATCACAATTTGCTTGAACAGAGATTGCTCAATGATAATGCAACTTGTGTCACCCAAAACAGCTCTTAAAATAATCCTTTTATATGTTTAGGGTTAGAAGAAAAGAAGCCCCAAAAACACATTCACGGATTCCAAGAAAATCAGATTGGAATTCTGACTTTTTAATTCTCGACAGATAGCAGGTGTCGAGGTAGCTATCGAGAGGTGTCGAGATTTAAAAATTCTGCACTTCAACTTGCTTTTTCTTGGACAGACTTGATGACTTCAACACTTGACCTTGAAACATTGTTTCTTGAAGTATTAAAAACACCTAGATCTACCCAATTACAAGCAGAGTGCGTTTTGTCAAAGGATTAGCCAATTTACATAATTAAGTGACATATGTTCTTAAACAAGTTAAAACATATATGTCCTAACAATCTCCCCCTTTGGCAATCCGTGACAAAACCACAACAAACAAATGAGCATATGAGAGAAGTCATAAATCACTCAACTCATATTCACTTGTTAAATACAATAAAATCTATCCTAACACAAACTCTTGAAAAACTTTGCAAGAAGAGAGCTTATGATAAGTAGATTTTGACAACCTGTATTTCTGAAACACTTTAAAACAAAACTCATCAAGGCATCTTATGTGAAACAGAAATAATTAGATTGCATACAAGTATAAAGAACATGTGTATAAAGAAAGAAAAGAAACAACACATGAAGAGAGAGGTGAAAGAAACATACATCAACATATATAAAAGATAGGATAAGTACAATGTATGTAAGAATAGTCAAAGGACCTCATATACAAGACCAATGTATCTAAAAAACAAGAAAAAAATACATATAGCCTCACTACATCCCTCAAAAATATGATAACACTCCCCCTATCAAAAATGTCCTATGCCACAAATGTCCTATGCTAACTCTCCCCCTAAGATGACTACTCTCATAGCCCAAAACTACTTCCCCTTTTTGTCACGAGCGATAAAGGGTAAAGTGTCATGTAGACATCTCATCGGCAGAGCTAGCATCCCCATCATCATCATCATCATCCTCCTCATCATCCTCATCATCCTCAGATTCTGAAGCTGCTGGAGTAGGTGGTGAAGGAGTAGCCTCTGGAGCAAATCCACCCATGGTCGCCTGCCGTCGTGCAATACGACCAACACGAACATTCACCTGATACAACTCAGCGGAGAGTGTATCAAGGCGAGTGTCCATGCGCTGCAGCTGCGCCATAATATCTCCAAGGGATACATCGCTCGAAGAGGAAGAATGAGCAGATGTAGATGGAGCGGATCTGGATGGTGCTGAACGGGAGGGAGAAGTGGCACCTGGCTGTCTCGACCTGAACTGTGCCTCACTACATTTTACGGTAGCGGCATCTATGGCAGATATGTGTGTGAAGTGGTCGGACACAGGAAAGGGGACAGAAAAATGGCGAAGAATCCGCGTGATAGCAGAAGGAAAAATGAGCTTATCACGGGACGCCGAATCAAGATAGACCTCTATGATAGACCGGATGAAGTGAGAAGGGAAGTCTATAGTAAGATGCTCAAGCAAAGAGAGCAAAAATCGAGCACGAGGCTCTGTGATAGAGTTATAGTGAGAAAGAGGATGGAGAACAAAAGTCATCACCATGTTCATGAATCTAGGACCTTTAGCAAAAGGCCTACATGATGTGAACCGATGCTCACTCCAATCTGCAGGACGCTCACAAAAAGCAGAGATGAGCTCATCCTTGGACACAGTCATCAGACACTCACAAGAGGGGTAATCAGGAAACTCTATCCTAGGTACCCTAAGCACATCCGCAACAAGTTGCGGTGTGACAGGAATGCGCATACCTCGAACGCGAGTAATAAAATGAGGTACTGAAAGATCAATCCCGTGGATGTTGGAGTAGAACTCCTGTATCAGCACAAGAGGACAAGTGACCGGGATGTCACACAGTGACCCCCATCCCCTACTGTGAATGACAGAGGGAAGGTCAGTATCGGCGAAGTCCGCCAGAATGACTTGGCGTTCCGAATGAACACCACGTCTAGAAAAGTTCTCCGAAAATGCCTTATGGGCATCTCCATCACGGAACCGAAGATTAAAGGGAGCAGAATCAGAAGAAGTAGATGCTCTAAAACGCAGAGGGTTCCGAGAAGGAGTAGATTTACGTTTAGGTGCCATAAACACGACTAACGTAAAAAGAATGAGAAAAAGATAGAGGGGGAAACAATCAGAAAAGTCCCAAACACAGTTCAAATATATCAAATATGTTGAACAAGAATTACATATGCATGGGAATGCATGAGCATGTGACATGCAAAGGAAAAACATCATGGGCTCAGCCCAATCCAATCCTAGCAGCACACAAACATAAGGCACGCATCTAAATGCATGTAAATATCATTGTAATGCAAATGAAATGCAATGTACGACATTTTGAAATCATTTAAGTACAAACCCAACCCAAAATTTCAAGAAAAACTCAACAATTTTGAAAAACCCCAAATTTTATGAAAAATCCCAAAAACTAGGTTTTCAAAACATGAAATGCATGAAAAATGAAGAGAATAGAGATCTTACCAAGTGATTTGAGCAAGAAATGAGCAAGATCCAAGTGGGTTGAAGGATTTGAGTGAAAGGAGAGTGAAAGGGAGATGAACAGGCACGGAGAGATCGAGAGAAATCGAGTGAGAAATGAAGAAAATCGCGATCTGCACTTAAATAGGCACCTCAGTAATTCTCGACAGCTGAGGTGTCGAGAGGTGTCGAGAAAGCTGTCGAGGAAGGTATCGAGGAAAAAGCCTTCGACAGATGCAGGTATCGAGAGGTATCGAGATGCAAGGAGAAATTCAGATAAGAGAATCTCGATCGATCGCGAAGGTGTCGAGAAGGTATCGAGGAGGCAGAAGAAATCTCGATCGATCCGAAAGGTGTCGAGACAGGTGTCGAGAAAAAAGACACAAACAGCACAATTGAATCTCGATCGATCAAACAGGTGTCGAGGATCTGTCGAGAGGACAGAGACTTTCTCGATCGATCCATCAGGTGTCGAGGAGGTGTTGAGATTGCGATAAGAAACAACATGAGAAGCTCGACAGATGACCAGGTATCGAGGAGGTGTCGAGGAAGGTGTCGAGATCACACAAAAATGCAGTTTTTCGAGAAGGGAAAAACACAGACATGAATGCAATCTAACACACATCTCAATCAAAGATCCACAGAAGTGATAAACCTCTCAAAACATCTCTCAACAAGAAAATGAGCATAAGGATCATGCAAAACACACACACAAACTAAACAAGTCTAACCAATTTTATATTTCAAAAACAAGTTATGACAGTTTAGTGAGCATACATTAGCACATGTAAAACCTTTGTGATGGCCAAATCACATTGTACCTGCACATGTATCAAAAGTAGCAAAGAATATTGCGTGTTGTGTGTGAAAAACATCGCAAGATTGCATATGTGTATACATGTTATGACGATCTAAGATATGAGAAAATAACTTTTAACTCACACACAATCATAACTGTTTGATGGGGACTATCACCTTAGAGGTACATCCTATAACTCCCACATCTCCTAGAATACACGCTTGCAACCATATTTAAAGCATTTTTAATCTTTTTGCTTTTTATTTTCTTTGCATGTTTTCTTTTATTTTAGCATATCATACATGGGCATAAAAAGGAGAAAAGAAATACTCAAGATGTTAAGCATTTGACATCACACTTTTATTATACCGAAGCATACGAATGTTTTTGACACTGCACTTTTGCTATGTCGAAGCATACAAGTGTCATATTATGATTGGCGGGCAACAGTGGTGAGATGGTTATTTATGTCTTTCTCTTAGGATTTCTAGTCCAAACCGTCAAAAAGAGCGATATGAGTATTAAGTTTTAAGAGATAACCTAATCTTACTCATCACAAACAAGAGCCACAAAGCTCACTTGCTTAGTTGTGCATAGAGATGCTCATCTAAGCTACAAGAGATACAAAGTTTAGAAAACTTTGTTTCATTGGCCATTCAAGGTACACAAATACCAAAGTACACATAACACACACTGTTTTTGTATTTTTCAATTTTTCAAATTTTTTTTTTATATCAAAAACAAAATAAACAAAACTGAAAGTAAACACACAAAACATGTTAACAAAACAAAGCAAAAACTAGATGCAAATGCATGAGGAAGAGGGACAAGAGAAGGAGATCAATCCATGGAGATGACACCAATGTTTTGACGAAGGAATTCAAAACGTTTGCTGTCAAGAGGTTTGGTGAACAAATCAGCCTTCTGATCATCAGTGTGGATAAACTCAAGAGTGAGAGTACCATCTTCGACAAGCTCCCTAATGAAGTGATGTCGAATCTCTATGTGTTTGGTTCTAGAATGTTGAACCGGATTCTTTGAGATATTGATGGCACTGGTATTGTCACAGTAAATAGTGAGGTGCTCCTGACAAATACCATAATCATGGAGGAGTTTTTGCATCCAGAGGAGTTGGGTGCAACAGCTACCAGCAGCAATGTACTCAGCTTCTGCAGTGGATAAGGAGATGGAGTTCTGCTTTTTGTTCATCCAAGAGACAAGATTGTTACCCACATAAAAGCAACCCCCCGAGGTACTCTTTCTATCATCCGCATTTCCAGCCCAATCGGCATCAGAGTACCCAGCTAAGACACCATTAGTGTCCTTGCTATACCACACACCGAATTCAGCAGTGGTTTTGACATACTTTATAATTCTTTTTAAAGCAGTTATGTGAGATTCTTTGGGGTTAGCCTGATATCTAGCACACACACCAACACTATAACTAATGTCAGGTCTACTAGCAGTAAGGTAAATAAGACTACCTATCATGCTTCTATAGAGAGAAGAATCAACACTCTTGCCTAACAAGTCTACAGTGAGTTTAACATTAGGGATCATAGGGGTTCTAACAGAACTAGCAGAATCCAAACCAAACTTTTTCAGAAGATTCTTAGCATATTTAGATTGAGAAAGAAATATACCTGAGTCTTGTTGGCGAATTTGCAATCCAAGGAAGTGAGTCAGCTCTCTAATCATGCTCATCTCGAACTCGGCTTGCATAAGTTTTGAGAAGCCATGAGCCAGTTCATCCTTAGTCGAACCAAAGATGATATCATCAACATAGACTTGAGCAACTATCAACTCCCCATCTTCCCTTTTTATGAAGAGGGTTTGATCAGCCTTCCTTCTAGTGAACCCATGTGACACAAGATATTGTGTGAGTCTATCATACCAGGCTCTAGGAGCTTGCTTCAACCCATAAAGTGCCTTTTTAAGGTATAGTACATAATCCGGAAAGTGTGGATCAATGAATCCTTTTGGTTGAGCCACATAGACATCCTCTTTGAGTAGCCCATTCAAGAAGGCAGTCTTTACATCCATCTGATAGAGTTTGAAATTCAGTTGACATGCTAGGGCAAGAAGAATTCTGATTGACTCCATTCGGGCAACTGGGGCAAATGTCTCATCATAATCTACTCCTTCCATTTAGGAGTATCCTTGAGCCACAAGTCGAGCTTTGTTGCGAATCACATTTCCTTCTTCATCAGTCTTGTTGCGAAATATCCACTTTGTACCGATGATGTGTTCTCCTTCCGATCTAGGTACTAGAGTCCAAACATCATTCCTCTGAAACTGGAGTAATTCATCATGCATTGCTTCAACCCAACTTTCATCTTGAAGTGCTTCCTCAACTTTCTTAGGTTCAACCTGTGACAAGTAGCAGGAATAAGACACAAAGTTAGCAACACATTTATCAACTGTACATTTCCTTAACGTGAGTTCATTCATGTCTCCCACAATGACTTCTGGAGGATGATTTAATTTGATTTTAGATGAAGGTCCCTTCCTTTCTTGAGATTCAGACTCTGGTGAAATGGGTATGTCTGCAGGTTCTTCCACAATACTGGGAGTACTGGGAGTACTTGGAGAAGCAGGTTCTTGTTCAGTAATGTCTTGAACTTCCCTAGGCTCAGAAGAAAGAATTTCCTTGGGGAGTCCCTCAGTGCCTTTCTCAGAACTTGCCTCTGAAGACTCATCAATGACGACATTTACTGTCTCCATTACCTTCATAGTTCTTTTGTTGTACACTCGATAAGCCTTGCTTGTAGAAGAGTAACCCAGAAATATGCCTTCATCACTCCGGGAGTCAAACTTTCCCACATTCTCTCTATCCTTGAGGATGAAATAGGTACTTCCAAAAATTCTGAAGTACTTCACATTAGGCTTCCTTCCTTTCCATAGCTCATAGGGAGTCTTTTTGGTACCGGGTCTGAGGTATACCCTATTTACTGTATGACATGCAGTGTTTACAGCTTCTCCCCACAAGTTTCTAGCCACATCTTTGTTATGCAGCATGGCTCTAGCCATCTCTTGAATAACCCTGTTCTTCCTTTCTACCACACCATTCTGCTAAGGGGTAATGGGAGCAGAGAATTCTTGAGATATACCTGATCTTGTACAGAAGGATTCCATGTATGAGTTCTCGAATTCCTTCCCATGGTCACTTCGAATTCGATCAATCTTCAGGCTCTTTTCATTCTGCAGTCTTATGCATAAAGCTTCAATGTGCTCAGGAGCATCGGACTTGGATCGTAGTAGAATGATCCAAGTGTATCTGGTGAAGTCGTCTACCACAACCATGATGTATCTCTTACCCCCAAGAGACTCAGTTCTGGTTGGACCCATAAGATCTAAATGCAACAGCTCCAATGGTCTGGATGTAGCTGTCGTCTGAGTGCCTAGATGCTTAGCTTTTGTCTGTTTTCCAAGCTGACATGGTCCACACACCACATTGCTAATTCTACTAAGCTTTGGTATCCCCAAGACTGATTCATGCTTAGATACAATAGAAAGATGCTTGTAACTAGCATGTCCCATTCGTTGATGCCACAGATCTTCATTAGGCAAGCGAATGCTATTACACACAATATCAGCATCAGGAACCAATCCATAGCAGTTGTCCAAAGTGCAAACCCCACTAATGAGTTTCTTTCCAGACTCGTCCATGACAAGACACTTCCCTTTTGAGAACAGCACCATGAAGTCTTGATCACATATCTGACTGATGCTCAATAGATTCACCCTTAGACCTTCTACATAAAGGACATTCGCAATGTCTGGCAGTCCTGGCAAAGATATAATCCCTTTCCTTTTAATTTGTGACTTGCTTCCATCACCAAAGGTAACATTGCCACCTTTCTTAGACTCAAAGATCTTGAAGAGAGATCTGTCTCCAGTCATGTGTCGTGAGCAACCACTGTCAAGATACCACAGACATGTGTCCATTACCTTGAATGCAGACTTCATCATGAAACATACTTCATGCTTAGATGATAAATCAGAGGGAATGGTTCTTTCTCTCAACTGCCTTTTATGAGCTAAGCCTATAACTTTCACTCTTCTCAGACGAACTCCCTTGCACATTTTCATTCTGAGACAGTCTAGTTTCTTCTTAGCAAAACTGAGATCTTTTCTAATAGTCATCATAAGAGAGTTCAAATAACTTTTAAACTTGTATTTTCTGAGACACTTAAGCAAATAGTAGTTAGAAAAACAAGATGTATTTGAAGACAAAGATCTCATCAAGCAGGTTACAGCCAATGACAACAGGGGTCAATGGATCAACACAGCAAAGATTAAATCCTAATCAGAGTGTGCCTGCTCTGATACCACTTGTTAGGTCACAATCTGAATGACCCCTTGTGATTAACCCTAATTAATTAATTTAGCCATGTAATTAATTAACCAATTAATCATGCAATTTTGTGGAAGCATAAACAAATCACCAATCAACTAAATATGCAGCGGAAAATAAATAACACTGTGATTTGTTTACGAATGGGGAAAACCCTAATGGCAAAAACCCTACCGGGTGATTTTCAGGTCACCACTCCCGAAACTTCACTATTATCAAATCAAGCGGTTACAAGTAAAGGAATCCCAAGTACCTTACCAACCTACAGTTGAACCCTTACCCCAATACCCAATTGGACTTGATCTGTAGCGACAGTTCCCACCTTTGATGCATGGCTCCCAAGTACATGACTAACCAATGCGCGAATCCCAATACGCGACTTTAGAACACCAACTGAGGAAGAATGGTTGGCTGCAAAGTTCTTCAGATCATCCACTTGATGAATAGCAGGAAGATGCTTGGTTACAAAACCCTATGGTGCACATACACAGCAACTTCTTGATGGAAGATGAACTAGGTCAAGAACTTTGTTTGTTGATCACAATTTGCTTGAACAGAGATTGCTCAATGATAATGCAACTTGTGTCACCCAAAACGGCTCTTAAAATAATCCTTTTATATGTTTAGGGTTAGAAGAAAAGAAGCCCCAAAAACACATTCACGGATTCCAAGAAAATCAGATTGGAATTCTGACTTTTTAATTCTCGACAGATAGCAGGTGTCGAGGTAGCTATCGAGAGATGTCGAGATTTAAAAATTCTGCACTTCAACTTGCTTTTTCTTGGACAGACTTGATGACTTCAACACTTGACCTTGAAACATTGTTTTTTGAAGTATTAAAAATACCTAGATCTACCCAATTACAAGCAGAGTGCGTTTTGTCAAAGGATTAGCCAATTTACATAATTAAGTGACATATGTTCTTAAACAAGTTAAAACATATATGTCCTAACAATAGTTATCCATTGCCGCGCATTAACCAACTGGTGGACTTTACTACAGGCCATAGATTACTCAACTTTATAGATGCTTTTTCAGGGTACAACCAAATAAGGATGAATGAGGCCGACCAAGAGAAGACATCCTTCGTCACTAGTCAGGGATTATTCTGTTATAAAGTAATGCCCTTCGATTTGAAAAATGCAAGAGCGACATATCAACGACTAGTTAATCATATGTTTCGTCCACAGATCTGGCGGAATGTCGAAGTTTATGTGGACAACATGCTGGTGAAAACTCAGGACGAGGGAAGGCATCTAGACGACTTGTAGGAGACATTCAACACACTAAGGCAATATCACATGAAATTGAACCCTAGCAAATGTGCTTTTGGAGTGTCATCAGAAAAATTCCTTGGTTTCATGGTTTCACACAGAGGGATTGAGACAAACCTGAAAAAAATAAAAACAATTCTAGATATGAAGCCTCCACAGAGTATCAAAGAAGTTCAGTCTCTTATCGGGCGAGTTGCTGCTCTTAACAGGTTTGTTTCTAAAGCTACTGACAAGTGCTTACCATTTTTCAAGGTTCTAAAGAAAGCATTTGAGTGGACGGACGAGTGCCAGAAAGCCTTTGAAGACTTGAAAATGTACCTCGTTACGGCTCCGTTGCTGAGTCCGTCCATGGCAGGAGAAGAGCTATTTTTATACTTGGCAGTAACCCCGCATGCCGTAAGTTCGGCATTGATAAGAAAGGAAGGGAAAGTACAAAAATCAGTATATTATACGAGCAGAGCACTGAGGGGAGCGGAAGAACGATATCCCCTAATGGAGAAGTTGGCTTTCGCATTAATTACGACCTCCAAAAAACTAAGGCATTACTTCCAGGCTCATATCATCAATGTCATGACGAACCACCCACTCAAAAAAGCAATGAATAGATTGGAGGCTGCAGGACGATTGATTCAATAGGCCGTCGAGCTTAGTGAATTCGACATAAGGTACCAACCCATAAATTCTATAAAAGCTCAAGCACTAGCAGACTTCATTGCAGAGTTCACCCCAAGTTAGGATGATGTAAGTAAAATGGAAAACAACCAAAAATGGATCGTCCATGTAGATTGATCGTCTACGCAGCACGCCGGAGAAATAGGTGTGGTTTTGCAATCTCCAGAAGGTGATAAACTGAAATACAAAGTTCGCCTATAGTACCAAGCAACCAATAATGAAGTTGAGTATGAAGCTCTTCTCAAAGGGCTAGAATTGGCCAAGTGTGTGGAAGCTAAGTCAATACTCGTCTTGGGAGATTCTCAGCTAATCATGGACCAAGTGAATGGGGTGTACGAGGCTAAGGAAGAACGAATGAGAAAGTATCTTAGCAGGGTTATGCGACTTGCGAAAAAATTTGAGGAAACTAACTTCGTTCAAATCCCAAGGGAGGAGAACATGGAAGCAGATACATTAGCAAAAGAAGCTTCGGCTAGTGAAACGGTCGACAAGTTTGATGAAATTCAGTACATGCCAAGTATAGACATCCTAGAAGTGCAACAGGTATAGAGCGAAGGAAATTGGATGGCTCTCATTGTATCGTACTTAAAAGAGGGACGACTTCCAGAAGAAAAAGATGAAGCAAGAAAGTTGAGGGTAAGGTCAGCCAGGTATGTTCTTATGGATGAGGTTCTGTACAAAAGAGGCTTTTCCCAGCCTTATCTCCGGTGTCTGGCTCCAGACGAAGCGAACTATATACTCAGAAAAATTCATGAGGGAGCATGTGGCAATCACTCAGGAGCCAGATCACTCGTCCACAAAGTCATTCGTGCAGGATATTACTGGCCAAACATGCAAGCTGATGCTAAGGCCTATGTCAAGGTCTGCGATCAATGTCAACGGTTTAGTAACGTCCCCAGACAACCATTAGAATACCTAACCCTAATGACGGCCCCATGGCCCTTCGCGCAATGAGGGCTAGACATCCTGGGTTCTTTCCCAATAGGTGTAAGGCAAATGAAGTTTCTTACGGTTGGTATCGACTATTTCACCAAGTGGGTGGAAGCAGAACCTTTAGCTAATATCACATAACAAAATGTCAAGAATTTTGCGTGGAAGAACATTGTGTGCAAGTTTAGCGTGCCCAGGGTGCTGGTATCTCATAACGGACGACAATTTGACAATGCACTTTTCAGAGATTTTTGCACACACTTTGGGATTCAGAATCACTACTCCTCACCCACCCACCCACAAGCAAATGGATAAGCTGAAGTTGCAAACCGATCCTTGTTAAAAATAATCAAGACTCGGCTTGAAGGAGCAAAGGGAGTATGGCCAGATGAAGTACCAGGTGTTCTGTGGGCATATAGGACGACAGTGAGAACTCCTACAGGAGAAACTCCTTTCAAGCTAGCCTATGGGACTGAAGCAGTCATACCTGCAGAAGTGCACATGGCCAATCATAGAATGGCAACCTATCAGGACAAAGATAATGAGGAGCAACTCTGTTTGAACCTCGATCTAATAGACGAGGCGAGGATGGACGCTAAATAGAGGATGGCAGACACAAAAACCTTATGGCTAGGCAATATGATGCAATGGTAAAGCCAAAGCAGTTTGACATAGGCGACTTCGTCCTGAAAAAGGGTCTCCTTAGCCACAAAGAACCCAGCTCATGGGAAGTTGGGACCTAATTGGGAAGGCCTTTACAGAGTTGTCAACTGCAAGAGACGAGGATCCTATTACTTGGAGGCCTTAGATAGGAGAAATTTGGAGCATCCTTAGAATGTTGAGCATCTGAGGAGGTACTACCAGTAAAATGCCAGCTTAGATGAATATAACTTTGGACGAGTCTGGAGGCTGTCTATCTACATAAAAGGCTATTCTACATAAAAGACTTGTTTATTTATATTTGTCTTATTATTATGTTAAGGACAAAATTATGGTTTGGCTTGTGTTTGTTTTTCTTTGAAGGCAGGCATTAGTTTCTTAAGACATGCCTCGTCTATGAACAATATTTGTGTTGTGAATAGTATATGTGGAATGTACATGATGTTGTGTGAATCCATGATTTCAGTACCACTTTTTGTTCATATTGACTTGAAAAAAGCTAAAAAGCTCAACACGAGAAAATTCTCTGGACGCAGAGATGTAATCTCAAGATTTCCAAGTGAAATCGAGGCATGCTCGTCCAAAGCAAAGGACGAGATAAAACCTATACCTAAGATCAAATTACAAGCAAATCCAAGGCATGCTCGTCCATAAAATGGGGCAAGGTAAAACATAATACCTAACCATACCATGGATGAGGAAAAGCATGGGCGTTTTGAACTTGTTTAAATCACCCACTAAAAAACTGTCCACAGGCGAGCAAAATGCACAGACAAGTCTAAGGACGAGTAATGCTTTTACTTAGCCATTTCAAGTGATGCTTTTGCTTACCATTTCACATGGACAAATCACACTCAAGTGGAATTCCAATAAAAATGGTTTAAGCATGTATATGAAACGTAGACGAGCAAAACAGGAAATTCTATATATAAAAATAAACACTCTCGTCCATGCATATATAAAACAAACGATATTCATTTGATTGTTTCAAGGGTGGACAAGAAACGTCCTAAACACCCTTACAAACTTTAATTGTTTTATCAAAACTCGTCCTTACACATGGACGAGCTAAATGTACTTGAATTACATATATATATATTAAAAAAAAAAAAAAAAAAAAAACCTAAGTCATCAAGGTATTTTTTAGGCTGAGGCATCTAAGTTGGGGTCGTTCTGAGGTTGGGTTGTAGCATCGTCCTCTATGTTGGCCTCCTTAGAGTCAAAATGAAGGAGAGAGCTAGTGGTGGCAGCATTCAAATTGAGTACGATGAAGCTGAAGTCCACATCAAGAAACTTCTCAACAGCGTCCATCCTAAAGTCTTCAAACCCTACTGCATAGTTGATATCCATAGCATCAGTATATTGTTTAGATGCTTTGAATTCAGCCACTGCATCTTCCTTGGCTTTGGAGAGGAGATTGTTGTGCTCGCCGCTCTTTCTTTGCAAGTCTTCAAGATGAGCATCTTTTTCTGCAGCACTAGCCTTCAAATCCTCAACCAAAGCTTTTAGGTCCCTCACTTTGTTCGTCGTCTTAGCGGCCACCTCAGCCCATTGTTTAGCTTCTTCCTTCAACTCTTGTATCCTCGTCTCTAGCAAGATCCTCGTCTTGTCCAACCTGGTGGCCTGTCTGGACGCTGCTATAAACTTGGACATGCCCTATAAAGGTCCACAACAAACATAAGTTAAAAAAAAAAAATGTACATTTGGTCAAGACGAAGAAAAATGTTACCTTGAAAAGGTCATGGACACCAGAGTGTTCAAAGTCCTTGAGGGACATGTCGTAGCAGACGTTTATATCCCCATCCATAACAGCATTCTTGAAACGCTCCCAGGCCAGATCCTCGTTTTCAATCATGTTTGAAGGAGCCCTTTGGGACGGTTGAGACGAGGTAGGCACAGTTCTGGACGGTGGAGTCTTGGACGGGGTGGATTCAACAGGAGTGGACGAGTCGATATCATAGACTTTGGTTGGCTGTTGGGACGACGGAGTAGGCTTAACTACTTGAGACGAGCCATGCTTGACCTTTTTACCACGTCTGCTAGGAAGGTTTTCCAAATCCAAGTGTTTGGATATGGTATTCCTCTTATCTCCAGCTACAGGACGAGCTTGACGATCAAGCTCAGGACGGGTACCCTTAGCACTTACCTCATTTCCCTTATTGCCTCTCATGGTTGCCATTCCTATAAAGAGACGAAGAGAATTCACTTAGACAAGAAAATGAAAATAAAAAATACAAGGAATGCAGAAATCTAATACTTACTTTTTCTTATTGTAATCTCGTGTGCCAGTGCAATGTCAAACAGATTAGGACCTAACCCCCACTTGGCTAGTCGTCTGAGATTGACTAAGGAATAGAAATCTCTGTCTGTATGATGTAGAACAGACCGCACATGCCTTCCTTGAGCAGCAGGGGCGCAAGAAGTCACAACACAAGATCAAAGGGGGGTGCTAGTAGAGGCCATCGGGGTAACAGTGTCGGAATTGCATGAAATTTGGCAGGTTGAAGGGAAACGACGTTCTGATCCAGATTCATTGCCATGAACGTCGCCAAAATTTAGGCAAATTCCTTCGTTAAGACCCCGATAACAGTGTTTTTGCTATTTATAGTATTATTTGTTTTTCCTTAATAACTTTTAGTTTAAAAGTCAGAATAAAGTCCCGTCTGTTTTGGGACGACCCTTAAGGTCAATAGTTTATGATTTTGCATTTAACTCAATTTTGCCATTTTTAGCAAAATTCGGTAATTTGTCACCTAATCGCTTAATTAGTGCGAATTAGGTTTTTTAAACGTTTTTCTTCAGTATTTATATGTTTTGTAGCCGTCAGAGGCAAGATAGACTATTATCAATAAACACAGAATTTTGTCAAATTTTCTTCTGGTGGATTCCAGTTTATTCTCCTTGTGGATTCAGGGAAACCCCTCGTGGATTCGAGGTTTACTACCAGAAACTAACAGTTTAGTTTCTGTCCATCAAAGAGAGCATCGTGTGTGCTTCTCTTTAGGCTTCCGCGACATCAGTTGGTATCAGAGCCTTAACTTACCCTGGTCTGATGGCTAACCGGCGAGACGGTAACCACCACAACAATGACGGCGGTGACGACGTCAACAACCCAGTCCTCACTAGGGCTGAGTTCCTTGATTTTCGTGATGAAAATCAACAATTTCGTGATGAACATCAACAATTTCGTGATTCAACCCAACAGACTCTGGACCAGATTCAAGCAGCACTTGCCACTTTGCTTAACCGAAACCCTAACCGCGTTGATGAAGAGCGACGTGATAACCGAGTGCGTGGCCCTCCCTATCGTGGTCCAAACCGGAACAGGCAGCAAGACTACAACGAAGAAGACAGTGAAGAGGAGGAGTATGCAGAGAGAGTCTTTGGAAATCATCGTGGTCCCGCGAGGGATAATGGGCGAGATTATCAGGAGCAGAGGGACTATCGGATGAAAATAGAGTTACCATCTTTTAATGGTAATGTCTCCATTGAAGAGTATCTGGATTGGGTCAGTGAGGTTGAAAAGTTTTTCGACTATATGGGTACAGCAGAAGACAAACAGGTGTGTTTGGTGGCCTACAAATTGAAGGGAGGAGCATCTGCCTGGTGGGATCGTGTTCAATTAAACCGTACTCGGGAACGAAAGCTTCCAATACGGTCATGGAGGAGGATGAAAAGATTAATGGCAGATCGGTTCTTACCACCCGATTACCAGCAGGAGTTGTTCAGACAGTACCAGGATTGCAGGCAGGGTACTCGGACAGTTAATGAGTACATGGAGGAGTTTGACAGGTTGGCGAATCGCAATGATTTGGAGGAAACTGAAGATCAATGGATATCCAGATTTGTACACGGGTTACGAGTTTCCATCCGAGATCAGGTATCCTTACAAACCCTATATACTTTGAATGAGGCTGTAACCTTATCCAAGAAAATAGAATTTCAGCATCTCAGGACAGGTTCGAAGTTTTCCAACCGCAGTTCGGAGTCCTCTAGTTCCATTGCCAACAAAGGTAAACAGCCCATGTTTACACCACGGTCACAACCCGTGGTTAGGGAGAATAGTGGCGTCAACCAATCCACAGTGGCAGTAGCAAGTTCCACAGCCCAGCCAATAGCGAATGCCAACCCCTATGCTAGGCCAACTGGGAATAAGTGCTACAGGTGCGGAGAACCAGGACATCGATCTAGTACTTGCCCTAAGCGAGCCGCAGTGAATCTGGTAGTGGCAGAAGAGGGTGAGGTAGAAGGTGAACAGGAAGGTGAAGAGGTGTATAATGATGCAGATCCGTATGCCTATGATCTCAATGAGATCCAAGAGGATGAGGAAGGCGTGCCATTAGGGCGATCTTTGGTGATCCAAAGGTTGTTGCTCACACCAAGGGTGGAATACGGTGATCAGCGGAATGAGATCTTCCGAGCACGATGCACCATCAGTAAGAGGGTTTGTGATTTGATCATTGACAGTGGCAGTGTAGAGAACATTGCATCGAAGAGTTTGGTTACCAAGCTAGGACTGAAAACAGAAAAGCATCCCTCTCCGTACAAGATAGGTTGGATCAAGAAAGGTACGGAAACTCTTGTTACTCAACAATGTCATGTTACTTTTTCTATGGGTAAATGTTATGTAGATGAAGTAGTTTGTGATGTTGTTGAAATGGATGCATGTCATTTAATTCTGGGTAGACCTTGGCAGTATGATGTAGATGCTACGCATAGGTGTAAGGATAATGTGTATGTGTTTTTTAAGAATGGCAGAAAAATTGTCCTTGGCCCTATTAAGGAAGGCAGTATACCCAAAGCTTCTAAAGTGGAGGGGAAGCCAGCACTCCTTATAGTGAACAATGAAGATGAGTTTGACAGGGAGTGTAAGGAGTTGAAACAGGTATATGCTGTAGTGGTGACAGATGGTGAGCCAAAGAAGGTTATTGAGATACCTGAGGCAATTCAACCATTGATCAAGGAGTTTGAAGAGCTGTTTCCAGAAGAGTTGCCTGCAGGTTTACCACCAATGCGTGACATCCAGCATTGCATTGATTTAGTTCCTGGAGCTAGTCTACCTAATCTACCACATTACAGGATGAATCCTCAAGAGGGTCAGATTCTACAGGGGCAGGTGGATGAGCTTTTGAGCAAGGGGCAGATTAGGGAGAGTATGAGTCCATGTGCAGTACCGGCACTGCTAACACCAAAGAAGGACGGGAGCTGGCGTATGTGTGTGGATAGTCGAGCCATCAACAAGATCACAGTCAGGTATCGATTTCCTATTCCCCGACTAGATGACATGTTTGATATGCTGAGTGGGTCCAAGTGTTACACCAAGCTGGATCTCAAGAGTGGGTATCACCAGATTCGGATCCGGCCTGGAGATGAGTGGAAGACAGCTTTTAAGACAAAGGAGGGGTTGTATGAGTGGATGGTTATGCCTTTCGGATTATCTAATGCTCCCAGCACTTTCATGAGACTTATGAATCAGGTATTGAAACCATTTATTGGAAGGTTTGTGGTAGTTTATTTTGACGATATTCTGATTTACAGTAAGACAGAAGCAGCCCACTATAATCATGTGCGAGAAGTATTAGCAGTGTTGCAGGCCAATGAGTTGTATATCAACTTGAAGAAGTGCAGCTTCTTGACTGATAAGTTGCTGTTCTTAGGGTATGTGGTTAGTGCAGATGGGATTCATGTTGATGAGGACAAGGTCCGTGCAGTCAGAGAATGGCCAACCCCAAAGACAGTGAGTGATGTGCGAAGCTTCCATGGGCTAGCAACCTTCTATCGGAGGTTTGTTCGGGATTTCAGTAGCATAGTAGCCCCTATCACTGAATGTCTGAAGAAGGGGAGGTTCTCATGGGGAAAGGAGGCAGAACAAAGCTTTGCCTTGATCAAGGAAAAGTTGAGCACAGCCCCAGTTTTGGCATTGCCCAACTTCGATAAGGTGTTTCAGGTGGAGTGTGATGCATCTGTGGTTGGGATAGGCGCTGTTCTTTCTCAGGACAACAGACCAGTAGCATTCTTCAGTGAGAAAGTTTGTGAAGCTCGACGTAAATGGTCAGCCTATGAACTGGAGTTCTTTGCTGTAGTACGGACTCTTAAACATTGGGAGCACTACCTGATTCAGAGGGAGTTTGTATTATACACAGATCATCAGGCATTAAAGCACGTCAATAGTCAAGTTAGCATTAACAGGATGCATGCTCGGTGGGTAGCTTATATACAGCGCTTTCATTTCACTTTGAAGCACAAGTCTGGTGTCACCAATAAGGTGGCTGATGCACTCAGCAGGCGAGCATCGTTGTTGACCACCCTACGTACTGAAGTTGTAGGGTTTGATTGCCTCAAGGAGCTATACGAGAATGACGAGGATTTTGGTGATATTTGGGGTAAGTGTCAACAAACTCATACTGCTATCAATAGTATATACATCCAGGATGGTTTCCTTTTTCGTGGTAACCAATTATGCATCCCTAAAAGTTCATTGAGGGAGCAGATTATTAGGGAGCTGCATGGTGGAGGTTTGGGTGGACATATGGGCAGAGATAAGACTATAGCACTGGTGGAAGAAAGGTATTATTGGCCACAGCTCAAGAGGGATGTTGGCAATCATGTGAGGAAGTGTCCAATTTGCCAAACTGCTAAGGGACAATCTCAGAATACTGGTTTATATATGCCTTTGCCAGTTCCACAAGCACCATGGGAAGATTTATCTATGGACTTTATACTGGGTCTTCCTCGAACCCAGCGAGGTATGGATTCTGTTTTTGTTGTGGTTGACAGGTACTCAAAGATGTCCCATTTCATAGCATGCAAGAAGACTTCAGATGCTACTCGAGTGGCCAATCTGTTCTTTAAAGAAGTGGTGCGTTTGCATGGAGTGCCAAAATCCATCACCTCTGACCGGGATACCAAGTTCATTAGTCACTTCTGGCGGACTTTGTGGAAGCGTTTTGACACTTCCTTGAATTACAGCAGCACTAGTCATCCACAGACTGATGGCCAGACAGAAGTGGTTAATCGCACTTTGGGGAATCTGATCCGGTGTATCTCAGGCGAGAAGCCCAAGCAGTGGGATCTTGCATTGTCCCAAGCAGAGTTTGCATACAATAGCTCAGTCAGTAGAAGCACTGGTAAGTCTCCATTTGCCATCGTCTACTGCGTGCCCCCAAAACACGCTTTGGACTTGGTACCTTTACCTGAGCTTCCAGGAGTGAGTCAAGCAGCAGAAAACATGGCTGATCGTATTCAGGCTATGCAAGAGGAGGTGAGGCAGAAACTTGAAGATACAAATGCCAAGTACAAGGAAGCTGCTGATAAGAAGAGGCGTGAGAAGATCTTCAATGTTGGGGATTTAGTGCTAGTCTATCTTAGAAAGGAGAGATTTCCTGTTGGTGCCTACAACAAATTGAAGGACAAGAAGTATGGACCATTCCAGATTACTAAGAAGATCAACAACAATGCTTATGTGGTTGCTCTTCCTCCAGACATGAGCATTTCTTCTACCTTCAATGTTGCTGACTTGTATGACTATCATCCTCCTGATGAACCAGATAGTGGGAACTCGGGGTCGAGTTCTTTTCAAGTGGGAGGGACTGATGTAGAACAGACCGCACATGCCTTCCTTGAGCAGCAGGGGCGCAAGAAGTCACAACACAAGATCAAAGGGGGGTGCTAGTAGGGGCCATCGGGGTAACAATGTCGGAATTGCATGAAATTTGGCAGGTTGAAGGGAAACGACGTTCTGATCCAGATTCATGATGCCATGAACGTCGCCAAAATTTAGGCAAATTCCTTCGTTAAGGCCCCGATAACAGTGTTTTTGCTATTTATAGTATTATTTGTTTTTCCTTAATAACTTTTAGTTTAAAAGTCAGAATAAAGTCCCGTCTGTTTTGGGACGACCCTTAAGGTCAGTAGTTTATGATTTTGCATTTAACTCAATTTTGCCATTTTTAGCAAAATTCGGTAATTTGTCACCTAATCGCTTAATTAGTGCGAATTAGGGTTTTTAAACGTTTTTCTTCAGTATTTATATGTTTTGTAGCCGTCAGAGGCAAGATAGACTATTATCAATAAACACAGAATTTTGTCAAATTTTCTTCTGGTGGATTCCAGTTTATTCTCCTTGTGGATTCAGGGAAACCCCTCGTGGATTCGAGGTTTACTACCAGAAACTAACAGTTTAGTTTCTGTCCATCAAAGAGAGCATCGTGTGTGCTTCTCTTTAGGCTTCCGCGACATCAGTGTAGACAAGCCCTGTGGACGTGATCATGGTGCAACTTGCTCAAAGTAGGTCGTCCAACGGCAGTAATGGAATAAATTGAAGTTAAAAGAGATAATAATAAATAAAAGGAAAGAGAGAGAAGAGGGGGAAAGCTAAGGGACTTACCCTCAGGACGAAGGTTCCCTAGGTCCCCAGTAAAACGACCAAAAGTATCCCGGCCAATGTCTACAAGATTTCCAGCCCAGAATCTAGAGATGAAGAAAAACTTCATCTTCCATTTTCTGTCAGACGAGGCCAAGGATTTCACCAATCTACAATCTTTACTTCTGGCTGTGAATTGATAAAAGCCAAGAGATTGATGAATCTCTGAGGGTTTATAGCAGTAAAGGAACTCGTCCACAGTAATAGGACGGTCCCCTCCAAACACTTCCCTCCACAAAATTTGCATAGAGATAATTAATCTCCATGCATTTGGGTTGAATTGACACACTCCTAAACCTAACCTAACTAACAACTCTCTGGTAAAAGAATTTAAAGGAAACCTAAGACCTCCAAGAAGGTAGGCCTCATATACACCTATCCCAAAATGAGGATTACAGCACCACTCTCCACGGACGGGTAATCTAGGATTAAACTCATCTGGGATTTGGTACCACTCCCTAAGGTTATTTAATCTTTCCTCGTCCATCTTAAAAGGAATATCTACAGCACAACTATATACAGTTACCTCCGTCTCATCCAAAGGACTGGACGGAGGGATGGAAGACGAGGTACCTACCTGGGACCCTAAAGTTTTTATAAGTTTTTTCTGTACTTCTTCTAAGGGAAGCCCAGGGACCCCTGAGACATACTCCTTGTCAGTGGTGTTTCCCCTACTACTACTACTGGTATCACTAGAGTTATCACTACTCTCGTCATAATACTCGTCTATAGCTTTTTCTGTACTATCGCTAGACGAGGAGATGGTTATTTCTGACATTTTCTGAAAAGAAAATTTTGAAAACCTAAAAGACGAGGAGAAAGGGAGTACCTGGCTCTAGGACGAATTGAAACTATGGACGCGAGAAAACTCTTAGACGAGGCTCTAGACAATGAATGTCAAGGAAGGAAAATCTCAGAAGTGAGGAGAGTAGTGGGGGCATTCCACTATTTATAGATGGCTGACCTAAGCACATGAAACGACAACCAACCAGATGATGACACATGGTCTTCATCTCGAAAAAATAAATCGACGAAATGAACCATCAATTAGATTGTAACACGTGGCATCTCTAATTGTTGAAAGAAGCTCGTCCATCCAGAGAAGTAAATTACTATATTTTCTTAGACGACACATGGACAAGGGGGCAACTGATGGTGTAAGAAAAACACCAAGCTAATCACTCGTCCATATGGCCGTCCATAACAACGTACAAAGTGGAGAATGAATGGCTGTCACACTCGTCCCTCTCTTATCGTCCTCTTACACTCATTCTTCATTCATTCGTCCAATGAAGGACGTACTAGCAGCAAACCTCGTCCGTCCTTAGGGATGGACGAGTGAGGTTTACCAAGAGTCATGACACTCCCAAAAGCCAAAAGTCATGTTGTTTGAATCAGAACACAAGTCCCGATGAGGCAACTCCCATAACAGTTATGGAAGTTACCCTCTGAATCCTCCAAACTCTACGACGATAGGAGAAATAACTATCAAAGTTAACACTATATAAAGACCCTTCTACGCAGAGGTATGGACACTTTTTTTATTCTAGAGAAAAATTGGTGAAGTCTTTGAAGTGCTTTCTTTTCTACTTCAGTCCACTAACTTTACCATTGGCGGATTCAAGACCGGCCTCTATCGGTCTTCTCTGATTTTCTTTGGTTTTTCAGGACTCTTTTCAAGATCATCGACATCCAAAGACCTTTCAACCCACTGATTTCTAAGGACTCATCAATAACAGTTTTCTTAATTTCAAGTAATAACATCGTTCCCCTAAATGTTTTTTTTTTTTGAATAACAGTTTTCTCAATTTCTTTTAATTACGAAAATTTAAAAAAATAGGGAGCCAAAACGATGTCGTTTTGCTCATTTAACGGAGACACTTAACAGAATATCAAATTGACAACAATTGAAAGTTAGAGGATTGAAATGACAAAACTAAAAGTTAGAGAGGATTGAAATGAAAAAGGTTAAAAGTTAGAGGATTAGTTTTGGATTTTTGCCTATATTTTAATTCATTATCATTGTACTAATCAACTAATGTTACAATACTGCTGAAATATTATCAACTCATTGATGTTATACGGCTGGAATCACAAACCATATAAAGTGATGTTATAGTTGGAACCACAAACGATATTAAGATAAGTCAACGTTTCTCTATCTATGAAATCACATTATTAAGTATATATTAACTCATTATTACTGTACCACTCGATGCAAACTACTTTAATATTATCTCACTATTTAATAAACATAGATTCATTAATGCTTCATTAATGAACATATATATTAATAAATTGAATCCATCTCA
This sequence comes from Quercus variabilis, assembly GCA_030445155.1. Lineage (NCBI taxonomy): Eukaryota > Viridiplantae > Streptophyta > Magnoliopsida > Fagales > Fagaceae > Quercus > Quercus variabilis. The sequence continues at coordinate 60,312,515 of CP129447.1, read as the reverse complement.
CTACAAAATATATATCATTTGGACATGAACTACCACTGGACATCTATTATTTGGACATAAATTACTAGACATACATTAGTTGGACGTAGACCATGGCTAGAAATACATTATTTGGACATATACCATTGCTAAATATACCTTATTATATTGAACTTGAACTAAACCACGGCTGGATATGGACTATTTCGAACTACTTTCGACTCATCCCATTACTGGACATATGATGCTGTGAGCATGCCTTTTTTTCTTTAGCACTATGGCCCAAGGATCCTGGGCCGTGTGAGATGTTCTTGGTGGACTGGGATCAATTCTCCGCAGCTAACGGGCTGTTTTAAGAATTGATTGGCGCACAGAACAAACTTCCTACAATACAAACAACTAACAAAAAAAAAAGAGTATTCGTATTGAATGGGCTTTTAACAGTAAAGGAAATGCATAGTAAATGAAATACAATATAAAGAACGCGTTAGGGATCCTCTAATTAGTGAGGTGTGTTTCATTAGTTTTCTTTTAATTGCAATTACAAAGCTCGTTAAGACATGATGCAAGGTTCAAATGAGTTCAAAAATTACAGACTTTGATAGCCATTCAAACTTCAAAGACTTGCAAAGTTTGAATTCGTTGAATCCGAGCGTGTACTGTAGAGGTTGTCTCTGGGATACCGGGAATGAATTCCCCTGTTTTCCCTTTAGTTTTACAGAGCCTCTTCTACAACTTTTGTGAGACTTCCGAAAACAAATTTTAAATACCTTAGCAAATGATCTAATCATCCAGAATTCAATGTCCTATCCTTTCCCCCCCCCCCCTTTTTATAGCACAGCCTCGGGCTCCCGGGGTACTACCGATTTTCCCTTTTGCCCTTTGAAGTCGGTTCTGTGCCTGGTTGCTTCAGGATCATGTTGTTTCCCTTTTCTTCATAGTTTCTTTCTTTTTGTTGTGACCAGATGAAAATCTCTTAGCTAGCTTCCCATTTCCAGATTTTCCCGTTGGCTGACCTAAGGCCTTTTGATTTTTGCTCCAGCTTTCCCAGTTGTACTTTTCTTGTCTCTTTCTTCAAATGGTTGGAACCAAAACTCCTACATTTTTGCTTTGTACTTCCACTGTATGCCTGGGTTATAAGGTCCGCGTGCCTTTTGTCTCTTTTCTCTCTTCAAATCTGCTTTAGTTTCACTTCACGCGTCCAGGGATCCTTTGCCTCTGGTACTGCTTCTGGGCGTCCCGACTCAGTTCTTCTTTCTGGGCTTCCTTCGACTTGCTGTTCTTTTATCTGTTTTTTTTTTTGGGCCCTTTTCTTTGTGGACCTCTGGATCAGGTCCTCTGAGCTCCTTTCCTTTTCTTTCTTTTCTTCTTCCTTTTCTTTATTTCCTCTCTCTTTTTTTTTTCTTTTGTGTGAAATAGGCTCAGAGTCTTCTTCCGCCTCTCTTTTTTTTTTCTTTGGGCCTATTTGTGGCTATTTAATTATTTTGAGCCTCAACATTTAGCCCCTCGAGCTCATGGGTTGCCTGCAGCCCATGCGTGAGTTTTTTTCTTTTGTAGTATCTTTTTTTTTTTTTTTTTTAATCCTTCTACGGAGATCCTGATCTTCCATTTCTTCGGCGTCCTGGCTCCTTCGCTCCTTCCTTTTTCTGTGACTCCTCCCTTTCTCGTGGGACGTGGCAGTTGGGTTGAAATAAAACTCCCACCACCTACTTTTACGTTTCCAATAACACTCATTAATAACTGCCGCTAACTTCTTCTCTTTTAAATTTAATTCTTGGCAACTGGCGCGTCTTTCCACACATCATCTTCTCTAACTGCTCTTATTTCTTCATTCTAGCATTTTCTCATTTACTCTCCTTTTTTTTTTCTTACCTGAGTCTTCTATTCTCAACCCTTTTTCTTTTCTTTCGGTCAGTCTCGTCGCCATCTTCTTTTCTTTTTTTCCAGATACCCCTTACTTTAATGGCTTCTTCTTCTTCTTCCCGAAAAAGAAAGGAGCGTACTCCCAGTCCCTTTGAAGGTAAGGGCTCCTTTAGTTCTACGCAAGATGAGCCTGTCGTGGGGCGCCCTGCTTTTCCTTTGCGAGACCCCTGGTATACTCCTAGCTTATTCTTTCCTCGGGTGTCTCATGGTGAAACCCCTCCATCTTCTCACACCTGGGTATTTTCAGGTCAAGCGGGTTTTGCTGGTTCTGCACAAGTTCCAAACCCCAGGGAGATTTTTGATCTTCAAATTAGGCAAGGACTTCGGGAGGCAGTCCCCATCTTCTTCGATTTTGTCGCTGGAAAGATCCAAGGCTAGCTCATTTGGGTGGATAATGAGCTTTCTGACGAGGAGTTCGTGGGTCGCTTGGATCGTGCTGGCGTCCTGAAGGCAGTGGCTATTTCTAGGAATCTCGAGGGTTTCAGAGATGCCAAAGGCCTTAGGCATTTGGTACGCCGTTGGTGTCCTACTCTACACACTTTCTCATTTTCTGTTGGTGAACTGACTGTTACCTTGGAGGACGTGGTCAATAATTTTCTCCTTCCGGTACTTGGGGATGAAAACCCCTTTGATATCAAGCTTTCTGACGAGGATCTCGAAGTGGAAGAGAAATTATTTGCTCACTTTGGTGGACGTACTGCTTCTTCTGGTGGGAAACCGGCCAGGATGGGTAGGTGGGTTATGACTCTTTCTCGTGAAAAGGATAAGGAAGTCAGGCGTGACGGGTTCCTTGCATTCTGGCTTAGCAAGTTCCTATTCAGCGAGTTCCCCGGGTATGGAATCAAGTCCACTCTTTTTCCTTTAACAATTAAGTTGGCTCAGGGCGCCCAATATCCTCTAGCCCCGATGTTTTTGGGCCATGTTTACTCTCAATTGGACCAACTTCATGGAGATGAGGCTGAGGGTGATTCTTGTTATGTTATCACTTCTTCGCTTCATTGTGCCATTCTCCAAGTATTTATGTGGGACCGCTCTTCAGTTACCTTAGCAAAATGTAGGAATCTAAAGTTTGTGAAAGATAAGTTTCAGGGATCTCCTGATGTGGTAAAAGGGCTTTGTGGCAGTTCTACTGACAGCCTCCCTATTATTTTCCGTTGGTTGAGTTTAAAAGGTGGTAATCTTAATTTGGTTGAGTTATTTGATCAAGCAGGCCATTTGAATTGGCGCTCCCCCCGGGAGTTTGGCCCTGGTTTTGTTTGCAATTCTGTGTTATCTCCCTTTCTGACTTCTATAGGGAACACTTTTGATTTGCGTAGTGGTGATGAAGGCAGCTTAGCCTACTTGGCTTGCATTAGTCCTTCCTGGCTTCCTGTGCTTTCCTCGACTGGCCCACGGTACACCCATTATTCGGCGCATTGAGTACTTCGGCAGTTTGGCTTTGATCAAGACGTTCCCCTAGTGTTCAATGACATAGTTCCTTCTCTTCCTTCCTTGGATCCCTTCATGAGACTTCAGGCCTTCTCTTATTGGTCAAAACGGAGTCCTCAGTTTGTAGTGCCTAACTTTTAGAGGGGAGTTTTTGCTTCCAGCGGCTATGTTGGTTATTGGAGGAGGGTTCAGAAGTCCTTTGCTGATTATGCTGGTTCTGGGGTAATTGGGAGAGTACCCAACCCTGACATTTCTTCTGCCCCAACATCCAACAGGCGTTTGTCCCTACCTACTGCTGGTGTTGTCTCCACAGTTGTGAGCAGCAAAACTGGTTTTGCAGAATGGCATGCTTCCAGGGAAGGCTGGGTGACTTATGCGCAGGATTTCCCAGAGAACTGGTTGGGGTGTGATCTTGTTGTTGGTGCTTCTGCTGGGGTACCAATTAAAAAAGGGGCAGTAGAGGCCATAAGTGCCAGTACTCCTATTGGCATGAGTAAAGAGAAATCAGTTAAACAGGAAAAGTTGAAGGAGGCCACGGCTAAAGAGAGTGTAGAGGATGTCGACCCTAAGTCAAAGAGGAAGAAGAAGACCGGGAAATCCCAGAAGCAGTTGGTACTTGTTGAAGAGAAGGAAGTGGAGCAACCTTTGGCTACAAGGGGCCGAGTGAAGACTAAGGTAGAGTCTTCTCTTCCCCAGGCTCCTGTGAGTCCTTCAGTTCATGGTTCCTCGGGACCCTCTGGGCGTACCCATAGTAAACAACAGAGACCTGAAGACCCTGTTGAAAGAGAGAGAAGGGCAAGGCCTCATCCCTCCTTTGCTTTTTTAAGTTGCAGTTTTGTCGTTTCTCCCCTTTTCCTTTTTTTTTTGGACTAATGGGTGATTGTGTTTTTTTTTTTTTTGCAGTCTAAGCGTAAGCTAGATCCCAAGAAGGGCAAAAGTCAGTCTTCTGGTGAAGATGTGGTATGGCTTTCCTTATCTGTGTCTTTTGCTGCTTCCTCACATTTATTTCATAAGTGTTATATGTCCGTGCTACCCTGTTACTTGCGTCCTTTCTTTCTTTTTCTCTTTTTTTTGTTCCTCACCCCTTTTTTTTTAGGTTGAGGTTCCTCCCCCTGTGGTTGGTGAAATTTTGGAGGAAGAGATGGCTGTAGCTGCATCCCAGAGTAGGGAGGAGGAGGTTCCTAGTGGTGGCATGGCTGAGGAGACTGGGCAACCAATGCAGGACGTCCAGGCTGCCCAGGATCCTGAGGCTCCCAAGCTTCCCGCGTCCCCAAGTCCTCAGCTTGAGCAGATTCCTAGTCCTGTCAAGACTATGTTACCCCAGACTGGGTTAAGTACAAAGACTTTGGGAGGCGCATCATCATCTGGGCAAACAGGTAAGCCCTTCTTTTCTTTTATATAGCCTTTTAGCTTTATCTCTTTTGCACCCCTTCCTCTTTTTTGAGTTCTTCCTTTTCTTTTCTTTCTTTTTTCTTCCTCTTTCCAGGCCAAGCCACTGCGAGATCTGCCTCTAGTGCTGCTACTTCTTTGGAATCGGAGGATTCTGAAGGTGGGGTGTTGACTGTTTTTTTTTTTTTTTTTTTTTGCATTCTTTCTCTTTTTTTTTTTTTTTTTGCCCTTTTTTTTTTGGTTATGGCGAAGCCCCCTGTGTCCCTGCCTTCTTTTAGCTGTTTTGCTGAGGCTTCCTCACCTTTTCTTCAACTTGCCATGTGTTCTTTCCCAGCGTCCTTCAAGCAGTCAGAGGGGCACGAGGAGGGGACTCCGCCCCAAAAGGCTGATACTGGTTTCTCTTCTACCTTTTTTTGTTCCTAACTTTTCTCTTTTTCTTTTTTTTTTAAAAGAAAGAGCTAAGCTTGCCCCCCCTTTTTCTCTTTCCTTTTCTTTTGCAGGAGTTAAAATCGAAGATTCTGAATTTGTGGTTCCTGAGGGGGGGTGTAGGATCTGCCCAGGTTGCTGGCCCTCATGTTGTTCAGGGGATTGAAGGTTCCTTTGGGACTCCAGGTGACGGCGCAACAGTGGGGGAGGCTCCAGAGGTGGTTGTTTCAGATCCTGCTTCAAGGCTCTCCACCTTTTTGGCTCGCTTTGATCGCCTGGAGTTCAACAGCCTCCCTGCCAGTCACTTCTGCCATTTCGGGCCCTCCTATGGCAGCTTCCTGCGGTTCTCTGTGCCTGTGGAAGGCCTACCACTGCTAGAAGGGCTATTTAAAAGGCATGGGGACTTTACCCTTGGTTTCAGAGGAGGAGTATTCTTGGGGAACATTCTGATGGAGCTGCTGTGTGCCGTGCTGATTTCTTTGAGGGATTCTTCGCTAGACTCTCTATCTGAGGAAAAGCTCTTGGAATGGAGGGGAGTTGTCCAGGATCTCTTGGAAGCAAAGTTCAACGTGTCCTTCTTGCTGGAGTATCTACGATTGTTAGCCCAAGTGCTTTTCCAGAGGCAAGCTTCTAAAGGCATTGATGCTGAGATTGCTGCTGCTGAGGAAGCTTTGGCTCGTGCTCACAAGACTTTGCAAGATCTGAAGGTCAAAAGGCAGAAGGTTCTTTCTTCTTCGGCTGCCCTTGCTTTACCCTCGGATGGCTCTTTGTTGGCTGGCCTCCTTTCTTAGTCTTCCCTCTTTTTTTTTTGACATGTATGGACAATTTGGGATTGTATAAATCTTCTATTTCTTTGGTTGGACAATGCTTTCTGGTTCCCTTTTCTTTTTTTGCTTTGAGACTGCTTCCATGTATTTATGCTTTATGGTGGCTTCTAAGTGTCAATCCCTTTTTAATGGCATGTGGGTCTTCTTTTCTTGTTTCTTTCTTCTTCTTTTTTTCACTAAGTCCTGATCTGTGATTCTCACAAGTTTGTTGTTGGTTCCAGTCAGGTACCCTCTTCTTCTTTTTTGATTGCGCAAGTACTGAACTGGGTACATTGGATAATATACATACATATAAATATATATATTTTTTTTTTGTCCCAGTTCATGAATCTTGGCAGGTTTCCTCTTTTTTTATCAAGTACTGGGTTAGGTATCCTCAGTATATGCCTGGGATCCTAGACCATGTATTTGAGACTTAGCTGCTTCATAGCTACCTATGGGGTGATTCTGGGTTATGCATCAAAAAGATTTCCCCAGGTATCCTCCCTCTTCTTCTTGGTTACGCAAGTACTGAACTAGGTACATTGGGCAATATATTTTACCTGTCCCAGCTCATGAATCTTGGCAGGTTTCCTCTTTTTTTTTTATCAAGTACTGGGCTAGGTATCCTCAGTATATGCCTAGGATCCTAGACCATGTATTTGAGACTTAGCTGCTTTGTAGCTATCTGTGGGGCGATTCTGGGTTATGCATCAAAAAGATTTCCCCATGTATCCCCCCTCTGATTTCGTCTGTATTAGGACTTTGTGATACTTAGGATTTAATAACTGAGAAAAAGAAGAAATTTCATTGAATTTAAAACATGAATGTCATTCAAGGAATACAGCAAATCGAAACAAAGAGAGTAAGGATCATGTAATGTCTTCTACCCCGAGCCTTGAGCAAAATTACTTAAATAATAATATGTAGAAAAGACAAAAACACTTAGCAAGTTGGATAGCTTGGCAAAAAGGGTTCCGGTGTACTGAGACCTCTTCCTTCTCATGCGTAGTATGGTTTCAGCCATTTCCCATTTATGGGCTCTGTCAGGATTATCTCATCTTCCTTAGTAAGGTAGTAGTATCCACTATCATGGGTCTCCCTGATGATGTAGGGCCCTTCCCACTTTGGGGCAAATTTGGAAGGTCCTGTTAGGTTTCTTCTTACATGTTCCGCTGTCCTTAGTACCAACTGCCCTTTAGTGAAAGTCCTCGGGCGTACTGCTTGTGCATATGCTCTTGTCATCCTTTGCTGGTACCTCTGGCTTCTTCTCCTGGCTAGCTCTCTTTCTTCTTCTACTCCTTCCAGGTCTGCTAATCTCCTTTCATTGTTTGTGTCCTCGGTGTCCTCCTGACTTTCCTTAAGTACTACTCTTGGTGTGGGAACAATTAGTTCTACTGGGCTGATGGCTTCTGTCCCATAGACCAGGGAGAATGGTGAGAATCCCGTGGCCATTTTCACAGAGTTCCTGCATGCCCAAAGTACATCTGTCAAGTGGTCGCTCCACTTTCCCCCATACTCTTGCTTCATTTTTTTGAGGATCTTCAATATCACCCTATTAGTGGCCTCTGCCTGGCCGTTTCCTTGTGGGAAGTAGGGTGTAGACCTTCCATGCTTGATGTAGTAAGCGTCTGTTAGCCCCTTCATGTCTTTATTTATGAATAGGGTTCCGTTGTCACTGATTAACCTCCTGGGGATCCCAAACCTTGTAATGATATGGCCTCGAATGAAGTTTGCTACAGCTGCTCCAGTGGCCTTTTTCAAGGGGATGGCCTCTACCCACTTTGTAAAGTATTCAGTGGCTGCCAAGATCCATATGTAACCACCGGATGGAGGATTTATAGGCCCTATGAGATCGAGCCCCCAAGTGTGGAAAGGCCATGGAGTTGTCATATCTTGTAACATGTTTGGGTGAGTATGGACGGCATCCCCAAGGACTTGGCATGTGTGGCAGGTTTTGACTATCTCTTCGGAGTCCCTTTTCATTGTTAGCCAGTAGTACCCCAACAGTAGCAACTGTTTATAGAGCCTCCTCTTTCTTGGGTGGCTTCCACAATCACCAGAATGGACCTCCCTGAATACTTCCCTTGCTTCCTTTGGTCCCAGGCATCTTAGGGGATCTCCGCTGTATCCCCTTTTGAATAGGATCCCGTTTTGTAAGAAATAGCTGGCTGTGAGCTTCTTGAGCTAGTGGGCTAGTGTCCTATCAGTTGGTAGGATCCCTTGAGCCAAGTATTCCATGAAGGGAGTCCTCCAATCTTCTGTAACAAATACAGCATAGCTTTCTTCCTTGTCCACCAAGGATTGGCATTCTTGACATTTTTCTTGTATAGTTGATGCTTCTTTGTTCATATTTGGCCAGTAGTACCCCATGCGTTGCATCCTCCTGTATAGACTGATCTTTTCTGAGGTCCCGCAGACTTGGGTATGTAGTTCTTCCAACCTTAGCTTCCCTTCTTTCTCATTGATACATCTGGATAGGATCCCTCCGGGCAGTCTTCTGTATAGTTCTCCTTCTATCAGAGCGTAGTCCCTCAGCTCCTTGACACTCCCTCCGGATCCTGTTTCCTTCATTTTTTCTTTTACCTCATTCCTCCAGTCCCACTGCTTGGACTCTCCGGGGGATATCTATTGGAGGATCTTTAAGATGGAATATTCCTGCCTTCCTATTCTGACCAGAGTGTCTTTTCCCTGAATGGTACTTGGGATCCCAGGGTGGCAAGCGCATCTGCAAACCTGTTTTCACTTCTCTGCGTATACTCTATGCTAAAGGTCAGGAACTCCCGCTCCAGCCTCTATGCCCATGTCCTGTAGGCTGCCAAACTTTGTTCTCTTAGTGCAAAGTCACCTTTCACCTGAGAGACTACAAGATTGGAATCTCCCAGTACTCTCATGTGTTTCACCCCAATACTGAGTGTTATAGTTAGCCCGGTTAAGTACGCCTCGTACTCAGCTGCATTATTGGAGTAGGAAAAACTGAGCTTAAAAGACAGAGGTATGGTGTCCCCATTTTCACAGCTCAGTACAACCCCCACCCCATTTGAGGTTGCTGTAGCTGACCCATCGAATCTCATTGTCCATTTCTTTCCTAGGATTTCTGCTACTGCTACTTCACCCGGGATCTCTTCATTTAACGAGCTCTCCTCCTTCCCTGGGAACTATGCCAGGAGGTCAGCTATGGCTTGACTCTTGACGACCTTGGGGGTCCTCAAGTCTATGTCATATTGAGAAAGCAGGACCAGCCACTGTACGATTCTTCTCGTTAGGAGGGGCTGATGCAGAAGTGCTTTTATGGGGTATGACTTAGTCACTAGAAGGATTTGGTGAGCTGAGAAATATCTCTTCAGCCTCTGTGATGCGTAAATAACCACTAAGCAGGCTTTTTCTATCCTAGGATACCTGGTCTCGGCGTCCTTGAGTGTTCTGCTCACGTAGTAAACAGGTTGCTCGTTCCCATTATCATCCTCTTGCGCCAGTAGGGCTCCTATTGCTTGGGCGTTTGATGCCAAGTACAATAACAGGGGTCGCCCACGTACTGGTGCCTGGAGAGTGGGCAGATGATTCATGATCTGCTGGACCCTTTGGAAGGCTTCCTGCTGTTCTACTCCCCATGTGAACTCAGTTCCTTTCTTTAATAGCTTAGATAAGCCTCCTGTGGCCAAGGCCAGTCCTGGCACGAATCTCCTAATGGAAGCTTTTGAGTTCCTTCACTGTTGTTGGTCTTTTCATTGTGGGAATGGCTGCAGCTTTGGCTGGATCTACACTTATTCCTTTGTGATGTACCAGGAACCCAAGGAATTTTCCTGCAGATACTCCAAAGGCACATTTCATGGGGTTCATGCGTAGCTTGTACTCTCTGCATCTTTTAAAAACTCATTCAAGTACCTGGAGGTGTCCTGTCCTAGTTTTTGACTTGACCACAATATCATCCACATAGTCTTCCATTTCCTCATGCATCATGTCATGGAAGATGGCTGTCATAGTTCGTTGGTATGTGGCTCCTGCATTTTTGAGGCCAAAGGGCATCACAGTGTAATAAAAATTTCCGATTGGTGTCCTGAAAGCTGTCTTCTCGGCATCCTTGGCAGCCATACGAATCTGGTTGTACCCATTATACCCATCCATGAATGAGAACATAGAACTTCCCGCAGTTGAATCCACAAGGAGATCGATATTAGGGAGTAGGAACTCATCTTTAGGACATGCCTTATTCAGGTTGCGAAAGTCTACACAGCAACGGATCTGGCCGTTCTTTTTCTTCACAGGTACTACGTTAAAAAGCCATCTGGGGTGCTGAATGGGCTTAATAAAACCAGCTGCTAGCAGCTTCTTGACCTCTTGAGTTATCTGGGCTTCTATGTCTGTGTGAAAGACCCTAGCTGGTTGGATTACTGGTCTAACTCCTGGGTCCACATTGAGGGCATGAACTACTAGCCCGGGATCCAGGCCAGGCATCTCATCATAGCTCCATGCAAACACATCTGAGTATTCTTTGAGCAAAGCCACTAGTGGCCCCTTTTCTTGTGTTGCTAATTGACTACTGATGAAAACAGGCTTCTGGGATCCCAGCTCAGCCCCCAAGTTTACTTCCTGCAATTCTTCCTCAGGCTGGATTTGTGTTTCTTTAACTGGTTCATCTGGGACTTCCTCTTGGGCTATCATACATTCTGGTGGTCCGGGACCTTCCTGCACGATGCACTCAGGTCCCGCGCACCTTCACAAGCGATATATTAATCTTCCCCCGGGTTCCCGAACCACTACACACTCTCGGGATCCTGAGGTGCTGGGCTCCTTCTTTTGCCTTTTTCTCTTCAGGAGGTCCCTCAAGTCACGGGTACCTCCTCCTTCTTCTTTTTCCAAGATAGGTGTTCCTGGGGTCCCTAGCATGGGACTTTCATCATCGGGTTCTAGCTTATCATAGAACATTGCTTCTATAAAGTTTACTTCTCCTTGGCTGAAAGGGTTGTGGTTGGCAGGGATCCTTACAGGCCTCCCATTCAATCTCCCCTTAACACACTGATGGTATGTAGATGGTATAAGGCGGTGCTTATGGAGCCATGGCCGTCCCAGCAGTACATGGTAGGACACCTCTGAATTAATTACATGAAACCTGGTCAAGGCTACTATTGGCCCCACCCTTAGAGCTAGCTGTATATATCCTTCAGTTGATTCTACGGATCCTCTAAATCCGGTTATCTCCATGGGAGCCCCTAGGATCCTCCTTCCAACTAAACCCACGGCTTCCAAGGTACTTAGGGCTATGAGGTTGAGTGATGCTCTTGTGTCTATTGGTGCTCTCCTGATTTGGACACCATTTATGGTGGCCATTAGGTAGAGAGGCCTGCGGTGGTCTGAATGCTCAACCTCCATGTCTTCATCGGTGAAAGTTATGGCATTGGTTATCTCCAGGAAAGCTCAACTGGCATGTGATTCTGCTGTGAAACATTCCATTCCTGAATCTGCTGCTATGGTCATACAAGATTCCGTAGCCACCCTCCTTGCTTCTGATCCAAATCCCAGCTGATTGAATAGTGATCTGAACTTGGGATTCTTCTAGAGGGTCCTAACTGTGTTTGGGTGGAAGGATCCTTCTGGCTCTTCTACTTCTGCCGGGTTCCCATGGATTACCACAGCTGCCACCCCCTTTCCTTTGTGGTTGGGCAGGGGGTTCCTTTGTACTTCTGGTTCCTTCTAGGTGAGCTCCAGGGTTCCTTCTCTTAGCTTCCTGTGAAAAAGCCTGCGGAGGGTCCAGCAATCTTTGGTGGAATGCTTAACATAGTTATGAATCCTGCAAAACAAAGAATTTTTCCTTTCTTCCTCGGTCGGTGGCCTGGACACAGTGAACGGCCTAACCACTCCATCCCCGATCTATTTGTCCAGGACGTGGTTTAATTCTTCTTCAGTACATGGGATCACTAGTGGTTCCTCTAATGTTTTTCCATCGGGCCTCTTCCTTTTTTCTCCTATTGATGCTGTCATGGCTTGGGATGCTGGCACCCGCTTCGCCCTCATAGTTTGTGCTGTCCTTCTTGTTCTTTGTAACAGATCAGCAAACTGTGTGATACATAAATTTTCGAGGTTGAGTCTGTAATTGAAAAGCATGTTGGAGACACAAGTCTCCACGAGCTCCTTTTCTTCATGGTCCCCATAACAGTCTAGGGACACATCTTCAAATCTTTTGATGAACTGGACAGGATCCTTTCCAGGCCTCTGTCTTACCATCAGAAGACTTTGGAAAGTGACCTTGTCCTCACCAGGGTAATATTTTGCACAAAACCTTTTCATCATTTCGTCCCAGGTCTTAATGGACCCAGGCCTTAGTGTGGTGTACTAAGTGTATGCTCTGTCCACTAGGGACTTAGCAAACTCCCTTAGACACAGCTCCCCGTCTCCTGCATAGGGGCCCATGGTGTGGACAAACCTACTCACGTGCTCTAGTGCACTTTCGTTCCTTCCATCAAAAGGGTGGAACTTTGGTGGCTCATATCCCTTGGGGTATGGCTTGCCAAGGAGTTCTAGTGGGAATGGGGGATCCCGAGAAAATTGCTTGGGGATCCCGAAAAGTTTTCCCCTTTCTTGTTCCAGGAGGGCATTGACATCTGCCAGTGTTAGGTATTGGGGGTTAGTTCTTCCTCCTACTGCTGACCCTCCCTCTGGTTGGGCTCCATCTTGGTTGCCCACGTGGGGGGCGTTGTCTCTGACTTCCTGTGTCTTGCCTTCTTTAAGAAGGCGAACTTCTTGTTGCAAATCTTTCAACATCGTGGTCATCTGAGCTATAGGGTCTAGCTCCTGCCTTGCATTCCTCTGTTCTGACACGGCCTCGTGCTCTGCTAGGGGCACCTCGCCTCTTTGTCTGGAGGCCACTTCATTTTCTCCCACGGGCTCAGAGGCCGTAGGTGGCACATTAGTACCTTTACTGTTCCTTTGTCTTGGAGGCATGTTCTGCGAAGGGATTGCTTCTTCCCTTTTCTTTACCCAGTCCCTAATGGAGTCGCCAAAATGTGAGCATGCCTTTTTTTCTTTAGCACTATGGCCCAAGGATCCTGGGCCGTGTGAGATGTTCTTGATGGACTGGGATCAATTCTCCGCAGCTAACGGGCTGTTTTAAGAATTGATTGGCGCACAGAACAAACTTCCTACAATACAAACAACTAACAAAAAAAAAAGAGTATTCGTATTGAATGGGCTTTTAACAGTAAAGGAAATGCATAGTAAATGAAATACAATATAAAGAACGCGTTAGGGATCCTCTAATTAGTGAGGTGTGTTTCATTAGTTTTCTTTTAATTGCAATTACAAAGCTCGCTAAGACATGATGCAAGGTTCAAATGAGTTCAAAAATTACAGACTTTGATAGCCATTCAAGCTTCAAAGACTTGCAAAGTTTGAATTCGTTGAATCCGAGCGTGTACTGTAGCGGCTGTCTCTGGGATACCGGGAACGAATTCCCCTGTTTTCCCTTCAGTTTTACAGAGCCTCTTCTACAACTTTTGTGAGACTTCCGAAAACAAATTTTAAATGCCTTAGCAAATGATCTAATCGTCCAGAATTCAATGTCCTATCCTTTCCCCCCCCCCCCTTTTTATAGCACAGCCTCGGGCTCCCAAGGTACTACCGATTTTCTCTTTTGCCCTTTGAAGTCGATTCCGTGCCTGGTTGCTTCAGGATCATGTCGTTTCCCTTTTCTTCATAGTTTCTTTCTTTTTGTTGCGACCAGATGAAAGTCTCTCAGCTAGCTTCCCATTTCCAGATTTTCCCGTTGGCTGACCTGAGGCCTTTTGGCTTTTGCTCCAGCTTTCCCAGTTGTACTTTTCTTGTCTCTTTCTTCAAATGGTTGGAACCAAAACTCCTGCATTTTTGCTTTGTACTTCCACTGTGTCCTGGGTTACAAGGTCCGCGTGCCTTTTGTCTCTTTTCTCTCTTCAAATCTGCTTTAGTTTCACTTCATGCGTCCAGGGATCCTCTGCCTTTGGTACTGCTTCTAGGCGTCCCGACTCAGTTCTTCTTTCTGGGCTTCCTTCGGTTTGCTGTTCTTTTATCTGTTTTTTTCTTGGGCCCTTTTCTTTGTGGACCTCTGGATCAGGTCCTCTGAGCTCCTTTCCTTTTCTTTCTTTTCTTCTTCCTTTTCTTTATTTCCTCTTTTTTTTTTTCTTTTGTGTGAAATGGGCTCAGAGTCTTTTTCCGCCTCTTTTTTTTTTTTCTTTGGGCCTATTTGTGGCTATTTAATTATTTTGAGCCTCAACAGATGCTTAATTAATTGTTCTCTAATATTAGACATCATTTAATATATATAATAATGATGTTCAACTATTTCACCCAAAAAAAAAAATGATGTTCAACTCATCATTTAATTAAAGTTGCTCAATTAAGTATATTAGTTATTTATTTCAACCATTATCATGATTCTTAGATTTTGAGTTTTATCTATTTTGTAGGCTTAAAAATGCACCAAAAGCCATTGGTCTATGCAGCCCAATGTCGAGTTCCAGAGTGAACTCCCCAAAACAAATCTGAGTCTAGCAAAATCATACCTCCAGCGGAAGACATGTGGCTAAGCGCAAAAACGGCCCTAACAGTAGTATTGTCATAAAGTTCTAAATTATGTGTAGTTTAGGAGATGTAAAGCTAAGTATAGTTAGCGGAGTTAGTTATTATTCTAAAAACATCTCATTATCTAATTAGTGCTTACATTAGTTTGTTAGTGACCCAACCTTTACAAAATCAGTTATGTATCTATATATTGATCTTGTATCAGAATCAATGTGAATCAAGGAAACAATTTTCCAATTCTGTTAAACTCTCTCTCAATTTCTTTGCTTTGTTTTCTTGTTTCCTTGTGTTGCTTGCATTTCTGTTCAATAATAGTGTCCAACCAAACCCGGTACTCAACCCACCCGCCTAACCTGGCCGACCCAACACTGGTGACGGTTGACGGCTGATCTATGCTCCCAAAACTTGAGATCGGCGGGTCAGTTGATGGGTTAGAGCATGGAAAATCGATTTTCAATCGACTTGACAGGAAAACACACCGAAAATAGCTTTCTCTGCCGATTAGAGTGGTTTGCCGGTCTAATTTTGTCCGATCTGTCGAGATCCGGTGAGATCTCGTCAAGATCTCGTCAATATCTCTTCAAGATTCGGCCTAAAAAGCTTGAGATCCACCAAGATCTCTTCGATTTCGGTCAGATCTAGCAAAAATAAGCAAATTTCGACAAAATCCAACGACGATTCGCATAGTCTGAGCCCGATCGAAAACCGACTAGAAACTAGCGACGTCCAACCACCCGAATCGTTGCCTTCAGCGGGTCGGCGGTGAGTCCAGATTTAGGAGACCCAAAGTGGCCGGGTCGGTTTCGAGTTGGGCACAAACTCGATTCGGACTGACCTATGGACAGGCCTATTCAATATAGACCAGTAAGTTTTTGTGAATCTCTTTTTCATTGGGTTTTTATTCTTCTTTAAATTTTCTATTATTATAGTTTGATTACTTCTTAATTTCTATGAAATTTTTCTACCTCCAGATATAGCAATTCATCTTGATTATTATTTTTTAAATGTTAACCCATCATGATTTTTTTTGTTTTTGATTGAAGCCCATCTTTTTTTTTCCTTTTTGATAAAAATTTGAAACCCATCTTGATTATTGATACTGTGTTTTTTTTTTTTTGAGCAAAATTATTGATACTGTGTTTTTAATTTGGTTTTCTTATTATTGTAAATTAAGACTAATGTAGTATTTCTTAAATTATAATCATTAAAACCATCGTGCATGACTGTTAATTTATTTGGTAGATTGTTATACATAGGCAAAAAAGTAAATTTAAGTTTTAGATTCAAATTAGAGCAAATAATAATTTACCACTTATAATTTATTGTGAAAGTATTGTAAACCTAATACTTTTTATTTAAAAATAAATTGAATTCATAAAAAATGATTAATAAATAAAGATCACGTGCATTGCCCGGATTGTTTAATAAAAATAGAACTAAACATGCGGACCACAAACTGAGTGGCAAACTGGGGGGTAGCGAATAGCGACTAAACTCTTAAAATATTGTCCAACGAATGCGACGAGGTTCGATCCACCAGAAACGCAAAAACATAAAACAAGCAGCGCTTTCTTTCGTCTTCTTTAACACGCACAAAATCAACAAAATCAAACCAAACCCAACTCAAAATCAACCCAAAACAAAATCAACTCAAAATCAAACCCAAACCCAAAATCAAAATCAAACAGAAAATCAACTCAAAATTAAACTATTAACTGAAAATCCATAACCCAAACCCAAAATCAAAATCAAATACAAACCCAATGTTTCAATCATCTTCATCTTCATCATCATCATCTTCTGCTCTATTCCTCTTGGCTTTCAAATTGTCAAAAAAAAAAAAAAAAAAAAAAAAAAACAAGAGCTCAACTGACCGGAACGTTGTGGAGGAAGTGAAAGGGAAAAAGGGAAAGAATGAAGACAAAATGAGAAGTGGAATGTTCTGGAGTGGTAGGGAAAAAGGGATAAGAAGGAAAAAAAAAAAAAAAAAAAACCAAGAGCTCAACTGACCGAAACTTTGTGGAGGAAGTGAAAGGGAAAAAGGGAAAGAATGAAGACAAAATGGGAAGTGGAATGTTCTGGAGTGGTAGAGAAAAGGGGATAAGAAGAAAGAAAAAAAAAAAAGAAAGAAAAGAAGAGATGTTACGTGTGTGGATGAGAAAAAAAGTGGGAAAAAACTGAAAAAAAAATAAAGAAAGAAAGAAGAAAATGTTACCTGATATTTTCACAATAAATTTTAAAAGGTAGGTTATTATTAGTTAATATTGGTGAGAAAAAAATAATTTTTTTATAAATAGAAAAAAATTATTTTAATAGTACGTTAAAATTAAAATTAGTATCAATTTTTATCACAATATTTTCACAATAAATCTTAAAGGGTAGGTTATTATTAGCTAATATTGGTGAGAAAAAAAATTTTGAAAAGAGAAAATTGATTTAAGTAGAAGAAATAGTTGATTTAAGTATGAAATAAACTCACATAAAAAAAAGTATGAAATAAATTTCCTTATATATACATTGTCCTTTTTGGTAATTTATTCTTCAAATTGTCACTTTTATAAGTGCTAGCCAAACACTCAACTTTTTCAAAAAACACTTTTAAACAGTTTTTACCAAACACTCAGCTTTTTGAAAATGCACTTTTTCATTATGCACTTTTTAAAAACTCCACTTTTTCATTATGCACTTTTACAAAAAGCTGAACCAAACTCACCTTAATACAGGCACTCCACAAAAACAAATACAAACCAGGCACAGACCCCACGCAAAATAGTGCGTCACCTGTGGGACCGAGGGTTGAAAGGTGCACAAATAAAATAAAATAACACCACCACAAATACAAACCAGACCCCACGCAAAACAGTGCGTCACATGTGGGACCGAGGGTTGAAAGGTACACAAATAAAATAAAATAACACCACCACAAATACATATCCTCCCAATAAAATAAAATAAGGGGCCAGAACAAAAACGCAAACTCCCAGATCCTCCAAAGCAAATACATATCCTCCAAATAAAATAAAATAAGGGGCCAGAACAAAAACGCAAACTCCCAGATCCTCCAAAGCAAATACATATCCTCCAAATAAAATAAAATAAGGGGCCAGAACAACGCAAATACATCCTCCAAATTATATAAAAACGCAAACTCCCAGATCCATAAAATAAAATAAGGAGCCAGAACAACGCAAATACATCCTCCAAATAATATAAAAACGCAAACTCCCAATACATCCTCCAAATAATATTGGGTCCGTTTGGATTGAGCTTATTGTTGCTGAAACTGAAAATTGAAAATTGAAAACTGAAAACACTGTAGCAAAATAATTTTTAAATGTGTAAATAGTGTCGTGGGACCCATTTTTAATATTTTTTATTGGATAAACAGTGTATAAACAGTGCATAAACAGTGCACGCACTGTTTACTCACAGTATTTTTTGAAAAAAAAAAAAAAAAAAAAAAGGGAAAACGCGTTTCAGCAAACGCGGACGCCGAATCCAAACTGCACCAATATAAAAACGCAAACTATATAAAAACGCAAACTCCTCCAAATAATGGGTCCGTTTGGATTGAGCTTATTGTTGCTGAAACTGAAAACTGAAAATTGAAAACTGAAAACACTGTAGCAAAATAATTTTTAAATGTGTAAATAGTGTCGCGGGACCCATTTTTAATATTTTTTATAGGATAAACAGTGTATAAACAGTGCGTGAACAGTGCACGCACTGTTTACGCACAGTATTTTTTGTCTCCAAAGTCAAACCATGCGGCCAAGAAAAAAAAAAAAAAAAAAACGCGTTTGCTGAAACGCGGACGCCAAATCCAAAACTGCACCATAATACAGCCATGGGACATACAAAATATAATACAGCAAAATAATACAGGCAAGTCGCACATCCTCGCACATCTTATATATAATAAAAGATGTGCGAGGGGACCACATCTTATATATAACCACATCTTATATATAATACAGCCATGGGACCACATCTTTATATATAATACAGTTATATATAATACAGCCTTATATATAACCACATCTTATATATAATACAGCCATGGGGCATATAAAATATGATACAGCCTCACATCTTATATATAGGGTCCGTTTGGATTGAGCTTATTGTTGCTGAAACTGAAAACTGAAAATTGAAAACTGAAAACACTGTAGCAAAATAATTTTTAAATGTGTAAATAGTGTCGTAGGACCCATTTTTAATATTTTTTATTGGATAAACAGTGTATAAACAGTGCGTGAACAGTGCACGCACTGTTTACACACAGTATTTTTTGTCTCCAAAGTCAAACCATGCGGCCAAGAAAAAAAAAAAAAAAAAAAAGGGAAAATGCGTTTCAGCAAACGCGGACGCCGAATCCAAACTGCACCAATATAAAAACGCAAACTATATAAAAACGCAAACTCCTCCAAATAATGGGTCCGTTTGGATTGAGCTTATTGTTGCTGAAACTGAAAACTGAAAATTGAAAACTGAAAATACTGTAGCAAAATAATTTTTAAATGTGTAAATAGTGTCGTGGGACCCATTTTTAATATTTTTTATTGGATAAACAGTGTATAAACAGTGCGTGAACAGTGCACGCACTGTTTACGCACAGTATTTTTTGTCTCCAAAGTCAAACCATGCCGCTAAGAAAAAAAAAAAAAAAAAAAAAAAAAAAAGGGAAAACGCGTTTGCTGAAACGCGGAGGGATTTTTAAGAAAATAACTACAAAACCCAAACAATTTTATTAGTTAGCCAACGTTTCAAACATATTGCATTTCTAACAATTCGACTTCAAAGGAGTCGATTTCACTGTTCATAGAACCTATTTTTAAGCATTTGTAATACATAGAAATCGACTCCAGTGGAGTCGTTTTCTATACAAAGAAAACGACTTCAGAGAAGTCGTTTTCTATGTATAGAAAACGACTTCAGAGAAGTCGTTTTCTATGTATAGAAAACGACTTCAGAGAAGTCGTCTTCCTTGTATAGAAGACGACTTCTCTGAAGTCGTCTTCTTTGTATAGAAGACGACTTCTCTGAAGTCGTCTTCATAGAAACCCAGACCTGCAAATCCAAAAAAAAACGCCCAGACCTGCAAATCCAAAACTCAGGCGACCAATCAATCCAAAAAAAAAACGAAACCCAAACAGCAATGACAACGAAACCCAAACCCACGAATGACAAATCTGATCTGATCTGATACTCGAAATGGAGTCGTCGAACGGACCTGACTCGGGGTTTGGTCAGAATCAGCGCCTGGGTTCGGCGCCTAGGTTCTTCGCCGTCGGTGTTGCTAGGTTCGTCGGGGTCTGGTGAAATCGGCGCCTGGGTTCGTCGGCGCCTGCTTGCTGGTCGGTGTTTGGGTTCGTCGGCACCTGGGTTCTTCGTGCTTCGCCTGGGTTTGCTGGGTTCGCTCGTTGGTGTTGCTGGTTGGTGTTCGTCGGCGTCCTTCGTGCTTCGCCTGGGTTCGTTTGCTTCTCTTCTGTGACAACACAACTGAAGCTTAAGTGTGTGGTATTGGGTTTTTGAACAAATCGACTCCAGCGGAGTCGTTTTCAATACAAAGAAAACGACTCCACTGGAGTTGTTTTCTTTGTAAAGAAAACGACTCTAGTGGAGTCGTTTTCTTTGTATTGAAAACGACTCCGCTGGAGTCGAGTTCTATGTATTAAAAATGCGTACAAAGGTTCTATGAACAGTAAAATCGACTTCTCTGAAGTCGAATTGTTAGAAATGCAATATGTTTGAAACGTTGCCTAACTAATAAAATTGTTTGGGTTTTGTAGTTAATTTCTTAAAAAACCCAAACGCGGACGCAGAATCCAAAACTGCACCATAATACAGCCATGGGACATACAAAATATAATACAGCAAAATAATACAGGCAAGTCGCACATCCTCGCACATCTTATATATAATAAAAGATGTGCGAGGGGACCACATCTTATATATAACCACATCTTATATATAATACAGCCATGGGACCACATCTTTATATATAATACAGTTATATATAATACAGCCTTATATATAACCACATCTTATATATAATACAGCCATGGGGCATATAAAATATAATACAGCCTCACATCTTATATATAATACAGCCATGGGACATACAAAATATAATACAGCCAACTCAGTCAGTTATGGGACGTACAAAATTCAACTCGCAGACACATCCTCTGCGAGGGTTGTTTGCCAAGTCGCACATCGCACATCCTCGCACAAAATAATACAGCCAAGTCGCACAACCAAGCACATCCTCTCCGATCTGTGGACGGCCGTTGTTTTTCTTTTCCTCTCCGATCTGTGCGTGAGTTTGTGTGGATCTGGTGGTGACTGCTTGGATTTGATGGGGAGTACGATTATTTCGTCAAGGTTTTATTAATCGGCGATTCTGCAGTTGGAAATCTAAATTTCTGTATGCTTGTGTGTGTATATATATTTTTTTTTGAGAAGATTGTGCATATAATTTGGATATGGGATTTTTTTAAAATCTTTCAACCTATTTTTTCTTTATGTGACAAATTGTATAGCTTTAAATTTTTTTTTTCTTTTCTTTTTGGGGATAATAGGATTTGAAACCATGTTCGTAAGACAACATATGTAATAGCTAGATTTGCTAAAGATGTAAACGATGTCCACGAAAATGGCATGTTTTTTTTTTATAAAGTCTATGGAAGGGTTTGGCTGATTGGCATTTCACTATGATTTTAAACTTGTATTTTAAGGGGTTTAACTTTTAATCGGTAACATTCTTCAATGAATATAAATAAAAGGTTAAGAACAAAAAACTTTAAATATCGGTTTCTAAATATGATGGATTGTTTACAAAACTTATGCTATAATTAAACATTGACCTAGTCAAAAATAAGAACTTTTCTCTTTTATGCAGTAGATGTAATACTTTAGTTTCTTTGGTGATATTAAGAATATTTTTACACTTCTTTACACAGATCTGGAAGGGTGGCTCTAGAAGACTAGACCTGTTCTTCACCTTTTACTTAACGATTTTCAGGGAATGTAAGTTTTATTTTCTCCCAGAATTATCACATTTTGGAATCACAGTTTATTAGTTCCAAATATTTTCTTCTTTTATTCATTTTGCTCATCATTTTTTTTTTTAAATTTTTTTTTATGAATGCTCATAAATATTTAATTTTGCAGATAATTCGTAAAGGGTTCTTCTATGGAGCCAAACGTGTGGGGGCATAAAGTCCAGGTATTTTTTAATTTAATTTTTTATATTGGACATGTTATAATGTATGTTTTTTTTTTTCTCCATTTTTACTTATGTGATCATTACAAGTTATGGAGTCATAAATGTTGTTGAAACCCATTCAAAGGGATTATTAGAATTTTAAATGTTGATAGGAATCATAGGATTTCTTAGAATTTCAAATGTTGATAGGACTCTAGAGACTAGAAGATAGAAAAGTTTTCATGCAAAAAGGTAATAGATTAAATTCTATTACCAATAGTTTACTATGAATAAAAATTTATTTTCTTTATTCTAAGAAATTTGAATTCTGCTTCACCTAAAATTCTATTACCAAAATTTTAAAGTAATTTTAAATAAATTTAATATATATTTTGATTATATATTATATATTGTTTTTTAATATATGAAATTTATATGCTACACACTGTATTTGCACAAACTAACTCAATATCTGTGTATATTACATTTCATAAAATTATTGTGTTTTTTAAATATTTTTTGTATCATGTGGGTGACAAGTTATTAATACTAGTCGCTTATTCGTGGAATGCACTAGATAGTTAGCAAATGTTAAATAACTTTGATACTGATTAAAATTCCCAAGATTGGCTTGTTTTAATTGGAGTAGAAAATAAATAAGGGTTACGGTTTGTGATGGAGTTAGCACTGATTATAATGATGTATAAAAACCATGGTTTAAAAATAGGACGTGTTAAAAAATTGAAAAAGGGGTGGTTACCTGTTATCTGGTTTGACCGGGGTTGAATTGATAATACATAAATAAATAATTTATATTTAAAAAATTTAAAAATAATTCACAACACATAATAACAAAGGTACACTAAAGTTCATTTATATAGTGGGTATGATAAACATATCAAGCTTAAATCCATTAAGCATGTAACCCGTAGATTGTGAATAATGTACTAGAAGTTGTAAACATTTATATGAATATGCTGGATATGATTAAAGAGCATATTTGTAGTTTGCCAATATGAATATGCCAAAGAAAAAAGATATCCAGAGATCCTCTACTTTCATTAGAGCCACCAGCCCTTGAAGAGGTAGAATTAGCCATATTTAACTGTTTTTTATAGATCCATATGAGAGTACAACCAATATAGTTTAACTGCAATCTTGCTTTTGATGGTGCCTCAACAATTGTTGTTCTGTTGAATTGACTACCCCTTCATTTGAAAAGCTCCAGTTTTGTTGATCCTGGAAGTCTCAATGTAGTCTGCAATATATATAAAAACTTAATGATATTGAAAACTTAATCACTCCCATGATATAAATATAAAAACATAGTAATTTACTATATAATCTTACGAGCCATCTCTCTTAGAGTTTTCTCCAATGTGATTGGGTCTTCAGCACTTGTCTCAATGAAACGGATCTCAAACTTACTTGCTAACTCCTGCGTTCATTTAGGCACAGAGAGAAAAATAAATTTAGATGGTAACAAGCATCAAGAATAATAATAACACTGGATTTTCTTGAATTACTTCACTATATATGGGTCAAAATGCAGGGGAGATTTATTTAATTTAAAATGAACTTATTGTTATTGGTGAAGAAGTTACATAGGTAGATAAAAATTAAATATGTAATTTTGCTAAACTTTTATATATCTTCTTAAAACACAAAAAACATAAAAATACAAGATAAAATGAGATGTAAAAGATGTTAGTAATGATAAAAGAAGATTCCTTTGCCTAAACTAAAGTCCACTCTATTGGTTGGTCATCCAACTCAACTAATTACAAACTCCCATTCTTCGATTCAGTCCACAAACTTCCTACAAGCAAATCATGTAGTATCACCTACAAATATTTGAAATTTTATCTTTCATTTTTGAAGTACAAGTCTTCTAGCTAGGCCTTAATAATAAGGTAAAAGGAAAGGACTTTACAGTTTACACTGTTTAAATAAGGGAAAAATTGGTTTTTTGATAGGAATTGAATAGAAGGCTCTGTTTGTATAGAGAATAGAATGAAAGAAATGAAGGTGATGTTACTTGAAATTGATTTACTCAATACATGCGGTGAGATTTGCCAACTAGGCAGCTTGCTTGGCTACTGGCTCTTTGATTGCAGCAAGGGCTTCAGGAGATGATGGCTAAAAGAAATTGGCCATTGACCCAGAATTTTGGGGGGCAAATTGGTTACATATGCATAACACAAACAAAACTAAAGAACGTGTGTTCAAAAGGTGATCATCATAAGTACAGTGCTAGGCTGGTGGCACTGAATTTCAGCCTCTGTATATTGTCTTATGTTGGGACTGAAATTCAGTCTGTTTTTCATGTAAGCAGTAGAGTGTTTGGTGGTTATATATACTGTTTTGCATTTGATAGGAAGTGTTCATAAAAATTGTGCAATTAGTTTCTACATTAATAATTTTCATTGAATCCTTGATTTCCATATAGTCATTGCATGATTTCAATTAACTATATGTCTACTGTTGTATTCTAATTACTCTCTAATCTGATGACTATTGTTTGTGTTTATGATGCACTATTAGGACGTATTTGGAATTTGAATTTTTAAAGCCACCAAATAGGACAGACATGAGTTCAGTTAGGCTTGCGTTTGCTCCCTCTTTATTACCTTCCATAATTCTAACGGCACACTCCAAACTTGTGCAACTCTTCTAGGTGAGATAAACTAGTTAGGAGTCCTCGTGGAATTTTCTGTATTCCATGTGAAAACTGTTTTGGGAAAAATGATTTCATTGATTAATTAGAATTACAAGGCTAAACTATATATATATATATATACAAGCCACAGAGTAACTAACTAGCGGAAAAGGTGCTAACAGAATAAAACTAACACTAACTGATCACTAATCATTACATCAAAACTACAAGTTGTTTACATGCTCAAAACTACAGATCGTTCTATTGTTCATTTACTTCTTGACTTCCCCTGTTTCTCTTGTCTGCACTGTCAGCTTCTTCAATAGCAGCTTTAGGTGCCTTCTTTATTTGATACTCCCCCTCAAGATGGACTGAGGGTAAATGAATATTTATCAGTCCCATCTTGGAAATAAGCTCTGAGAATTGATTAAAACTCAAAGCTTTAGTTAATAGGTCAGCTAATTGACATTGAGTCCTTGCATGATTCAACTTTATCACCCTAGCCAACACCTTATCCCTAACCACGTGACAGTCTATCTCCAAGCATCTTGTCAAATCTAACAACTCTAGATAACTAAGATTTTTTTATTTCTCTTGGTAGCTCCTTAATTTTAGAACCTAAAAAGCAAAGAATTTCTAGTTTCCTAAGTTCTCCCATTGCTGACACATCTGTTAACTCGCAACCAACAAATTGCAGGGTTTGAAGGAAATGAATTGATTGTGGTGGTGATGGAAAGGACATTTACGCTTTGGTTGTTTTGAAGTAAAATTTTTGCAGAGGTAAATTATTTTCATTTTAGGGTGTTTACTGTCAACATAAAAATATAGTGGAAATCATTTTTGAATTGCATGTTTCATTGTAAAATGAAAACTTTTTCATATTTCTCAAAAGTCAATAGGTGTACAAACCACCACCACCCACCACCTCCCAAAACTCCACATTGGAAGAAAAGACAGCCACCAAAACAGTACCAACCACTGAATTACCACCAACCATTCAAGAAACAGGAACCAAAACACCACCAACCATTCAAAAAACAACCATCAAAATTGCCACCAACCACCATTGACCACTCAAAAGACAACCACTATCAACCAAAAATCTAGATCGAAAAAAAAAAAAAGAAAAAAAGAAAAAAAAAAGATAGAAAAATCACCCAACCACCATTAATCAACAAATACCTCTACGAACCCTGATCGAAAATCTAAGAAACAAAGAACATAATTTGAAAATCTAACCTTAGCGAAGGTGAGATTGAGTATCCACCAAAAACCCAAGCCCGTCGTCGGCCTCAAGGCAGTGCGAGAGAGAAGAGAAGAGATGGTTGTGGTGTCGGTTAGTGGTGTTGGTTAGTGGGTTGTGGCGTCAATCAGTGGGTGGGCAATGGTGTGAGATGGGTGTGCGAGATGGGTGGAGATGAGAGGGCTTTGGCCTTGTGAGTGAGAGAACTGTGAGATGGAGAGGGAGAAGAACTAAGAAAGTTAAGAGAGTGGGGAGATGTTGATAAAGAGTTGGGAGTGAGAGATGCGAAAAGGAGTGTAAAATGTCTTACTGATTTTTCAAGTGTAAAATATCTCACAATTTTTGCCTATTTTACATTTGTCCAATTATTTTACTGCAAAACAAACGTGATAAAATCTGAAAATATTTTCCTGAAAATATTTCACATCAAAATAAATTGTTAGAGTCAAAACCTTTAAATCGTTCATCCCTTTAAACAGATTGGGTGGGAGTGTCTGCGAACATGGTCGCTGCAAAAGCTCAAGTTTAGGATACTCCAAGCCAAGATGCCTCTTCAAACTTTTTATCAACCATATCTTATTTTTTGTGTTTTTGGGAGAGATATAAAAGTGGAGCAAAACTGCATATTTTGTCCTTTTTTTTAACTGATGTGGGTAACGAAATCTTAACTGAGTTTACTTTAGATGAGTAAAGTGTTAAATTTTAGATCACAAGTAAGCAACTAAAATTTCAACCTCACAAGAGGTAAGTTGTATTGCTTCCAATGATTCGAGAACAAACTTGTTTTAAATCTTACTGGTAAGTTCTATTGCTTTCAATATTTAAAACAAATTTCAGATCACAGGTAAGTTTGTTCTCAAATCATTGGATTGTCTTCAGTTCAGATGTTTACCATAAAATGAGATTGTCTAATTTGATTGTTAATTAGAATTTCCATACCATAAAACAAATTGTATGTGAAGGAGGGAGATAATAACACTCGGTTCTTTCATAGATTAGCGAACTCTCATAGAAGAGCTAATCACATTAGAAGCATTGAGGTAGATTGTGTCTTATATGAGGATGGTTTTGCTGTACAATCTTAGGTGGTTCAGTTCTGTCAAATCTCTACACAGAGATAGATATGTGGCGTCCAACTGTGGATGGTCTGGATTTTGATTGCATTAGAGAGGATGAGAGGTTGTCTTTGGAGAAGGAGTTCTCTAAAGAAGAGGTTACCCAGGTTTTGTCAGAGATGGAGGGGGATAAAGCACCTAGGCCTGATGGCTTCACCATGGCTTTTTTTCAAAAATGTTGGAGTGTGGTGGAGGTGGATGTCATGGCTGTTTTTGAGCACTTTCATAGGTATTCAGTGTTTGAACGGTCTTTAAATGCATCATTTCTCTCTCTAATTCCCAAGAAAAATAATGCAATTGATGTTAAGGATTTTCGGCCTATTAGTTTGGTAGGAAGTGTGTACAAGCGTTTGTCTAAGGTGTTGGCAAATAGATTGAGGGTTGTGCGAAATAGTCTCATCTCTGAGTCTCAAAATGCTTTTATTGGTGGGAGACAAATTTTGGATTTAGTGCTTATTGCTAATGAGTGCTTAGATAGCAGATTGAAAAGTTAGGTCCCCGGGGTGGTTTGCAAACTGGATATTGAGAAAGCCTATGACCATGTGAATTCGGATGCATTGTTCTATTTGTTGGATAGGATGGGTTTTGGGGTGAAGTGGAGGGGGTGGATTAAGGCTTGTATAACCACTGTTCGCTTCTCTATTATTGTGAATGGTTCTCCGGTTGGGTTTTTTGGTAGCTCTCGTGGGTTGAGACAAGGTGATCCGCTGTCCCCTCTTCTTTTCCTTTTAATTATGGAAGTATTAAGTAGGATTTTGAAGAAAAATGGGGATTGTGGTTTGCTTCGTGGCTTCCATGTGGGGCCAACTAAATCTATTGGGGTTCGCATTTCACACTTGCTGTTTGCAGACGATATCATTTTGTTTTGTGATGATTCTAGAGATCAGGTGTTGTCCATTAGACTGGCTTTGTCTTGCTTCCAAGCTTTTACTGGCTTGAAAGTTAATGTGGGGAAGAGTGAGATTGTTCCGGTTGGGGAGGTTGGAAATATAGATGCTTTGGCTTCCATTCTTCGATGTAGGGTGGGTAGTCTGCCTATGAAATACTTGGGAATGCCGTTGGGCACCCCATACAAAACTGCTTCGGTGTGGAATCCTATATTAGAAAGGATGGAGAAAAAGCTATCAGGTTGGAAGCGTCTTTATTTATCAAAGGGGGGTAGACTTACCTTGTTGAAGAGTACTCTCTCTTGCCTTCCTACGTATTATCTATCATTATTTGTCATCCCTGTAGCGGTGGCTGATAGATTGGAGCGTATGCAGAGAAATTTTTTACGGGGATCATCAGAGGAGTGTTTCAAATATTCTTTGGTGGCTTGGGAGAAGGTGTGCTTACCAATAGATAAGGGGGGTTTGGGGGTAAGGAAGTTAGTGCATTTTAATAAAGCCTTGTTAGGAAAATGGTTATGGAGGTTTGGGCGGGAAGGCACTCATCTTTGGAGGAGGGTTATTGCAACTAAATGCGGACAGGGTCAAGGGGGGTGGACCACTAAAATATGTAGAAGGGCCCATGGATGTGGTTTGTGGCGTGGTATTCATGATGGTTGGGAGGTTTTCTCCAAGCATGTGGCCTTAGTGGTGGGTGATGGAACTCGTATTCTTTTTTGGCATGATAAGTGGGTGGGAGATGACTCACTTAAAAGGCTCTATCCTCAGTTGCATTTTTGATGTATTATGCTTCCAGGAGGGTGGAAATGTTTGGAATTTGAGATTTCATAGGGATTTTCATGAAAGGGAATTAGAGGCTGCCTTCTCGTTCCTTGAGCTCATTCAATCTTGGATCCCTAGGGGTGGTGGGAGTGACACTTCTCATTGGTGTCTCAACGGGAATGGCAGGTTTGATATCCAGTCCTATTACTATAACATGAGGGGTGCAGCTGCCTCCAATTTTCCATGGAAGGGTGTTTGGAAAGCTAAGATACCTAAGAGGGTGGCATTTTTTGTGTGGACAGCGGTTTATGGGCAAATCCTTACATTGGATAATCTCAGGCTTAGGGGGCGTTTTTTGGTGAATTGGTGTTGTATGTGCCATAGGAATGAGGAAACTGTGGATCATCTCCTCCTCCATTGTCCTGTAGCTCACTCTCTGTGGGTTTATATGCTTCAGTTCTTTGGGACCCAATGGGTCATGCCAGGCTCTGTGGAAAGCTTGGTGTATTGTTGGAGTTATTGGCTGGGTAAATTTAATTCTGACATTTGGAACACGGTTCCCGGCTGTTTGATGTGGATTGTTTGGACGGAAAGAAATTGGCGCTCTTTTGAGGATACTGAGAAATCCTTGTCTCAATTACAAGCTCTATGCCAAAAAACTTTATTTGATTGGTCTAGATGTTGGGGCTTCTCAGATTGCTCCACTGTTTTGGAGTTTATTTCTTCTCTTAGTATTGCTCTTTAAGTTTTTTCTTGCTGTTTGTTGCTGTTTGTTTGTTGGTTGCATTTCCTTGTGTTCACCATCATGAACACCTTGTATTTGCTTTGTTCTGTTTTTCAATGTGTTTAATAATACTCTTATTACCTATCAAAAAAAAATATATTAAGTACCCATCAAAAAAAGAAAATGCATAAATTTCATTTGCTCAAAATTGTTTAGGATAAATTGATTTTTTTTTTTTGGTGTATTATACCAAAAAGAGAAAAGCATGCACTACAGTTTTTCATCGAGGAAATTTATTTTCAGAATTTTATAAACAAAATTCATATCTAGAATTTAAGGTTTATGCGTTTGCTATCGGTACCAACGTAATGATTCCTTGTTGTGAATGTACCTAATAAAACATCGGTTTTATTGAATTGAATGCTTTTATTATATCCTTTATGCTTACAAAAATTTCAAGTAGATAAAAAATCGATTAATAATTATGTCATTAATCAATTGCTTATATTTAAGTTGTGATATAAAATTTTGCATAAAAAATAAATTTATTGATTGAATAGTAAATAACATATTATATAAACAAAAATTTTTGATGTGTTTTTTTTTTTTTTTTTTTTTTTGATGTTTTATGTGTTTTTTTTTTTATAACGTGTTGAGAACATTAAAAAAAAAAATGTAATCTAACTGTTAAATCTTCAAAGTTGATATTGCCAACAACATAAATTTGAGAAAGCCATAGGAAAAAAACAAAAACAGGAAAAAAAGGGGTACAATCCAACTCTCTAAAAAAAAAAAAAAAAAAACTAACTAGTTATACTCCTAACTCAATCCAACCCAATTATTATTGGTAAAACCTTACCTACTTACCGAATACTCAAAAATCTCTAAAATGACCAAAATACCATTAATTTTAAAAAATAACAAAATGCTCCACGAGCTTTTAAAATGACTAAAATACCCAATAACCTCTAAAATAACCTAAATGCCCCCAAAAATGACTGACATACTGAAATCTCAAATATTTCCAAAATACCTCCTCTAATTTTAATGAAATACTCCCCCAGCGTTGAAAGTATACCTAGATTCTTAAGAATGTTTAAAATGATATTTTAGCTAATTTTAAAGATTTTGGGGGTATTTTAGACATTTGGAGTGTGAATATTGCTTATCTATCTACAAAAAATAATGCAAATTATACTATCTTAATTTAATAGTAAGAGCTGAGGAAATTTACCTCTGCTGTTATTGTCTTCACAACCTTTTTCTCATCATTGTCTTCCAAATCACAGTTATTACCAATTAGAAGCATGTACACACTATCATTGGCATATATATCATTCCTTTCCACCCACTTCTTTGCCTTGTTGAAACTCTCTATCGCAGTAACATCGTAGACAATCTGTCACATTCCAACACATATTTCTCAGGCAAGTAAGATGACAATAATAATAATTAGAATGGAAGTCTGTGTTGACTAATGCTCTATTTGTTTTGTGGTAAGAAAATATTTTACACATTTTACAGAATTTATTTCGCAGTTAAATAGCTAATCAAATGTAAATTATTTTCAGTCAAAGAAAAAACTCAAAGCAAAACTTTGTAAAATGTTTTATGCTTGAAACAAAAGTAAACCATTTTACAAAATTGCTCTCTCACAAACTTGCTGTGTATGTGTAGATTTGTTCATTTATGTTGTTTTTATTTGTTGATGATGATAAAAAGAAACAAAATAAAGGAAAATAAAGGAAAAGAGGAAGAGTGATATTAAGGTAAAAGCTTTGGGGAGATGAAAAGGTAAAGGGAAGGAGAAAGGTTGGAGAAAGTGTAAATGTTAAAAAAAATTTGTACAATTTGATGAGGACAATTTTTTTTATTTGAATTTAAGTAAAATATTACTTTTATTTTTTAAAACAAAAAGGGAGAGAAAATATAAATAATTTAATGATAAGAAGAATGTGGTTGAATTTCAATATTGTATAAAATAAGATGAGAAGTAAAAAATAAGTAAAATTAAAAGATATAATAATAAATACTAAATTATTCAAATCATGCTATATAATAGAATAATATTATATTCTTATCTACTATTTTTAATTCTTTATAATGTAATCGGATGACATTTAACAATCAAAGAGAACAAAAAATAATAACTTAAAACACAAAACTAAATTGTATCAACCTAAATTAAAGTTCTAAAAAACACAAAAATTTATCAACTTAAAGCAAAGATACAAGAAAAATAAAAATCCACCAAGAGAGAAAGAGAGAGAGAGATAACATTTTTGTGAGGGAAAACTATGCAAAGAATAGAAGAGAGGATGACAAATTTATAATAAAAGAGAGTGAATAAGAAGAGACAAATAAATGAAGATGAAGGGTAAGTTGAATAGTGATATTAAAGTAAAGTAGTGAGGAGATGAAAAGGTAAGGGAAGGAGAAAGGTTTGAGAAAGTGTAAATATTTAAAAAATAAGTAAATGTTAAAAAAAATTATAAAAAGATTGGAGAAAAAAAAAGGATAATAACGTGGACGTTGATGTGGCTTAACAAGAGCATAGCAACAATAACATTTCAGCTTTTAGATATAGATATAGATATACATAATATAACTACAATAACACTCAAATTTGGTAGGTTTCGATGCATAGATGAGCATGGATACAAGTAAAACTAGCAGCAAAAAAGAATTATGGCAATGCTCTCAAATATATCTGAATAGTGCCATGTGAAATTTTATCTATACGTTGCATGTGAAATTCAGCACTAAATTTTATCTATAAGTGTTTCTTACAATTATCCCATCTGGCATAAATTGATAATTGCTCCGAAAAATCTTGAACTGCCCCTGCTCAGAAAACTCAAACTAAAAGCACAGGAAAAGAGTCTTTATTATTATGTGGAATGATGATTAAGCTTCATGCATATAGACCATAAAACAATATTGTTTAGAGATCTTAATCCTTAATTTTAAAGCTTGCCTACAAGTAAACTTTTGACTGTTAAATTGGAATACGAGATGCATGCAACCATATTTGTTTCTTTTATACGTGTCTGTTTCTTTTGTTTCTTGTTGTTCATCATCATGAGCTTCTTGTTTTTTCATTTTTCTCTCATTTATAATAGCTTTCTGATTACCTATAAAAAAAAATTAGGCATGGCATTTATATTCCTCCATATTTTCCTTTTGATAAGTGATATTTGGACCTAAGGGACATTAGAACTTGTGACCTCCACTTCATGAGGTGTGGTCCCAGCCAAAATCACAACTGACATTTGTGCTTACTAGCAATTAGTTTGTACTAGCAAGAAGCTTTGGTGTTTGGGTGGACAAATAGGGATAAGGGCAAGAAGCAATTTTTTCTTGTAGCAAAAGATTATATTGCAGCCAATGTACCAAAGGGTTCAAAATGGCTTAAAAGTTGATGTGGAATTGTTGAGAAGGCTAGGGCTGACGGTGACAAGGAAGATCACAAGGAAAAAGAAGATTAAGTATACAAAGATTCAAGAATTGTGGTCTAGTTTTGATGTCCAACCTTCTTAGCACCTTTGATAGGTTATTTTAGTTATTATTGAGTCTTAGTATTGACCCTTTCAGGTTGAAAAGGTGTTGGATCAGTTTTAATTAGAATAAGGGCAATTTGGTAATTTCTAAAAAATTTGGAATGGACTATCCTTGGCAAGGGCCATGAGTCTTATTTTATGTTTAGAGTCCTCCTATTTGGTATAGGAGTTATTAAGTCTTTTATTTACTTGTTAGTAGTATTTCTATTCATTCTAGGAATATGTTATTTAGAGTTCAATTCCTCCTAGGAAAGGGTTATGGCCTCTATATAAAGGTTCTTTTGTAGTCATGTTATTTTCAAAATATTGATTGATTAATAAAATTCAGCAGCTTATTTTAAGCTTTGTTTGTGTGGTGCAAACTTCTCCGAGGTTTGATGCCAAGGAACCCTAGGCATGATGCTTAAGATGACCTAGGTGTGATTGCATAATGTTTTATCTTTCTTAGTTTTTCTTTGTCCCCTATTTCAGCCCAAAATAGCCATCAATATTCATTCTTTTCTAACCAAAACTCTGAAACATCAATTCTTACTCAAGAAATCATCATGAAACCTAATATAGTGCTAAATTTCTTAAAGCTCAAACATCAAGGGGTGTAATCGGTTAGTGCTTGGTGTTGAAGGCAATTTTTGCACCAAACCGAGGATTTTGGTTTTGCCATATTTGGCACTGACACCGACCGATAGGGAAGGAATACCAAACCAACTTGACTGCAGTCAGTTTCGATTCAATTTAGTTGGGTTTTGGTGTTTGGATGTGAGAAAAAGCAAGAAGAAAAAGAGAAGAAAATGGGTTTTGTTGTTTGGGATGTGAGAAACAAAAGCAAGAAGAAAGAGTGAAAATTGCAAGAAGAAAAAGAGAAGATGACCAGCGGCATGTCAAGAAGAGAGAGAGAATTGGGGGAGAGGGTGGCACTGGAGGCTGGAAAAAAAAAAAGATGCTATAACTATTGCTAAGGAAATAAAAGATGCCAGGGTTATAAAAATAAATAAATCACTCAAAAGGGTTGGGTGAACCACCTATCAATTTGTTCTAAGAATCTCTCATTCTATCTAGTTCTAATTCACATTAGAGCCCATCATATGTTCTTGCATCAATACCCCATATGCAAAAAACAAAAAATAACAATTCTACTCACAATCTGCAGCTTGACTTTCTTCCCATACAGCTCCACTGTTTTGATTTTCTGAAACATAAACCTCAAATATTCAAGTATTGGTCCATACAAAAACTATAAACCCAAACATATACATACACACCCACATGCATAAATTCCATCATAAACCTTTAGAAAATCGTAAATCATTTATTGATAAATAAATGGTTCAGATTTTACAGCATTATCAGCATTTAATCAATATATCAATATATATAAAATCGAAGCATCTGAAGTTTTTACAATTTTCCACATCAGCATAATATTAAAAAAAAAAACATAAACAAAAAAAAAAAAAAATCACGCAAAATAAAACTTTTCTAAAACCCGATAAATGCAAAACCGGCTCTCTACCTTCTCCTTCCTCAAAAAATAGCTCTCTGCCGTCTCCTTCCTCAATCAAAACCCAGCATACCCACCATACCCACAAACCAACAGAGATCTCCTTCCTCAGACCCTATTTCTCCCATTCCCCTTCTCCTTTCCTGTTCCACCCACAACCACCACAACTTAGCAGGCAGTAGCAGCACCACCACCCACAACAACAGCAACCCACGAACCACCATTATCAGACCATATCAAACCCACAACCCAAAAGCAAAATACAATTTTAAAGATATGCTATTGCCCAAAGTTAAAGTCACTGCCAAACTTCATTCCTATAACTCCGTTATAGAAATTTGAAATCTGGGGGAGTTCGATTCTAGATGAATGCTGCGAAAGAGAGAGAAGAGTGGCCCAAAATTTACCACATCCCTAACATCGAGATGGTAACTTCTTCTAACGCTATTCTCTTCTCCTTTAAATTAATAAAAATTTTACTGACTCCAATTGCTCTTGCTATAATTTCCTTCAGCTTGGGCATGTATACTAATCTGAAATAACAACTCATATGGTGTTCTTTAGGGCATGT
The DNA here is from genome assembly GCA_030445155.1 of Quercus variabilis. Classification (NCBI taxonomy): domain Eukaryota; kingdom Viridiplantae; phylum Streptophyta; class Magnoliopsida; order Fagales; family Fagaceae; genus Quercus; species Quercus variabilis. Next base: position 60,277,785 of record CP129447.1, on the reverse strand, counting down.
AGTTTGTTAAGATAAAGTTTGGCAAAGAAGAAGATGACGAAGAAGAGCAAGAGCAAGAGGACCGATGATTTCTGTGATTCTAGGTTCATGATTTGAGATTCAAGTAGAGATTTTTGGATGACGATGGTGAAACATGATTTGTGTGTATGGGCAAAGTTCATTCTTCGCTTGATTCAGTTATAGTCTAATCCAGTCATGGGTAACTTATTCAAACCTCTTCTTCTGCTTCGTCTTCTTTTATTTATTGTAACTAAATATCGATTAATTATCCTACTTATCTCTCAAATTTTGAACAGTGGTTGTGCTTTTAATTGTGGCAATTTAAATATCAGTTTTTGCTTTATTTGACAAAATGATAAAAAGAGTCTCTATGATAGTGCCTGTGAGGTGTTTGATGCTAGGTCTTAGTGGCATTGTGCATATGGGGAGCAATGATAAATTTGACAGAATTACAGCAAATTTTTAATTATTTTCTATTATTTGGAACTAAATGGAGCCCTATTCAATGCACAGGGGAAAATTTCATATATTTTCCTACAAACTTTTCTAAAACCGGATAAACTCTTCTCCATAATCCTATGTTTACATAGCTTTTACTTTAGAACCTATTCAATGCACAGGGGAAAATTTCATATATTTTCCAACTAACTTTTCTAAAACTTGATAAACTCTTCTCCATAATCCCATGTTTACATAGTTTTCCTACTTCATTTTTCTTGACTTTCTATCTTCTGGGTATTAAATTTTCAAGAGTGACTTAAAGAATTGGGATTCTGTTATGATGTTGGACTATTTTTTTTCATGTATGAAATATTACAATTTGATCTTTTTCAAATTTCAAATTTATTTTATTGATATGGATTGCAGTGACTCCTTCTAGTGGATTTCCAGATCATCCACACATAGGTTCTACCCTCATTGTTGTTTTTGATATTATGTGCATTCATTAATCGTGGATCATTGTGTATAATTAATTACGTATATTTTGATGTGATTTATGTTCTACAGGTTTTGAGACTGTCATGTACATGTTACAGGTATACTTTGTCTCAAAGCTATTCAATTACTTGATTACTATTAGGTTTAATAACCTAATAGTAAAGAAACTAAAGTTGAGTTTTTTGGATTTTAAGTAGGCATTACTCATCAGGATTGTGCAGGCCATAAGGGTACAATTGGACCTGGCGATGTGCAAGTAAGATATATCAATTGCTGAAGAATTGGGATCCTTTTCTGATGTTGGACTATTTTTCATGTATAAAAAATTACAATCTGATCTTTTTCAAATTTCAAATTTCTTTTATTGATATTGCTGACTTGCTGTTGATCAATAGGAATTAGAAAATTTATGTTAGAGCTTTATTATATGAAACTTATTCCTCTTGGTTTCATATATTTTTTTGTGCAGTGGATGATAGCAGGTAGAGGAATCATCCAACCCTGAAATGCCTGCAAGAAGAAAAACTCAAAGGGATTACAGCTTTGGGTCAATTTATCCTCGAAGGACAAAATGTCAAAACTCTTCTTTTTATTGAAGGGGTTCTTAAAAGTAGAAGTTCTCAAATCAATGATTTTATCAAAAGTTCATTCTCTTGAGTAATTCTATCCCCATAAACATCCATGACTTAGATTTGCTACCACAAGAAGAAAAAAGCTTTAAGTGGATATTGTTTGGGTTGGTTGGCAAATTCTGATTATAAATAAAATTTACTAGAAATATGTTATTATGCTATAAGTTGAAGCCTATGAATTTATTTATATAATCGTTTCTATGTTATATTGTGATTAAGATGACTAATATTTTGGTAATTGATATTTCTCAAAGTTAAGTTGGTTTATATATTCTTTATAGGTCTTATTGATTTCTTTAAGTTATAATTTTTTTTATACTTTTAGCATTTAGATGTATTTGTGTGTTGTTATCTTTAGAATAAATAGATTATGGCTTTGGGAATTTACCTTTTTACTAAGTAGCTTATAAATCTTGGGGTTTTGAAGCTTATTCCATTATAGTTTGCCACAAACCCATTTGATATGACCTATTATCTATGACTTTAAAAGAAAAGATTTGTGAAAAGGCTTTTCTTGGCCCTGTTTGATGCTTTATCAATGGGTATCATGACAACAATCTAAAATCTAATTGGCATGTATAAGTTAGGAAATTAATAAAAATAAACGCAGCAGCACAATTGCATTTTTTTTATTGATTCATTTATATTATTTTGTGCAATTTTTGCAGCATATTTTCCTTTTAGCTATGTACTAATTATAAAAAGTAGATATGTTATCTAAGAATTAAAAATCTATCTCTAATCTGAAACTCACAAAGACAGACTTCTCAGTTTGAGGTAGAGTTGGCTTCTTGATATTTACAATTAATAGACAGTTGATCATGAATTTATAAATATATAATGAGTGCTTTATCGAATTGATAGTTCATTTTAGGTGTGTGTTTCCAACTTCTTTCAATTTCTTTTTTTTTTTTTTTTTTTTTTTTTTTTTTTTTCTTCTTCCAGTTTTACAGTATCTTCTAATATACTTTGCAGAAATTCTAGAATGGTAATGCACATTTAGCTAGAAAAAGAAAAAGAAAAGTTGTGCACATCACTTTTAAGGATTATGCAATCACATGCTGCTGAATGCAAATTAAACTTGAAATGTCATGCTTACATGTTTGCATGTACCAAATTAAAAATGTCATATTAAGTTTTCACATACTAACTTGATTACTCATATGCATATTAAATTATTTATCAGATGAATGAATACTCATGCATATTGGTAGTATCTGAGAAGAGTACTAAAGATTCAATATCACATCACCTAACTTTTTAATATTGTTATTGTTGATGTGATGCTACTTTAAAGTAGTGAGAATGGGAATTTGAATTGTGCATGATGATCTATAGAACAGATGGGGTTTGATGGAACTGATGTAACAGAGGGTTCTGAGAGGCTAGCAGAAGCTATAGGTGATGTTTCTGAAGCTGTGATATGTGCTACTGGGTCTAAGCCTGGATGGGATTTGTTTGCTCCATGGAAGGTCAGCAAATTTTCTGCCTGTGTGATTGATATCTATGCTGATTTGGCCTTTTGTAGCCTGTTTCATATTTGTATTTGTACATTGTTCATATTCATGCCCTATCTGTAGTCATTTTTATGCTGTTGTCTTTGTTAATTGTCATTCACAACGCCTTAAGAAAATAATGAGATTTATACTTTTAAAGTCCGGTGACACTATAATGTAGTTGTCACTAAACATTGGCTAACGGGGTTTCAGCTGTTACTTTGATATATGTGTGTGTGTGTGTGGAATTCTCCAGCACTGTTGTTTACCGACGTAGTTTTGTATCCATCAACATACTTTGATGTCAACCACAAGCATGTTGATGAAGGCAATCTTATCTTAGTGTCAAACTAATTGCCTCAATGCATAGGTAACATAGAGTTTGATGTTTTTATTTTGAGGAGAGTATCATACTTGTTCAATCAGAGAAGGGTTGTAAATACCCTTTTATTTTATTTTATTATTTTAAGGATGATTTTCTATTGACTGTTCTGCATTTTGTGTTTACGATTTCACACTTATATTGGTTTGTGTGAAAATCTTTTGGTATTTACAACTTCTTGTCATGTACTTTCTTTTAGCTTTGTTTGGATTCAGCTGTTAATCAATCATAATTAAAATTTATCCTGGAAGGATGTTGGTAGAAAGAGTAGCACACTATTTGTGATAACTGATTACTATAGTCCTATAGTTGAGTAATACAGTAGTCTTCTTGTATTTGAACATAATCTTTGGACACTTTAAGAAGACAATAGGATTCCATGATCTTCTTCCTGAGAAAAGTTAACGCAAGCAGATATGTCTTCAATTAATAGTTGCAACCTTTTCTCAAATGAGGGCATCTGTGCGTGACATGCATACAGGTTACAGTCTAATAAAAAGAATTGTTCTGGGTGTTAAAATACAGTGATAATATAGTGTTGATTATTCTAATGTTGAATAGGAATTTAGGAATGGCAATTGGGGAAGTCCTTATGTATGGTGCCTTTGATATTTGATGGCCTAAAGTTGCAGATGCATATGTTTCTTTATGATGCTGTTTGGTAATTTAAGTGTTGCTGTCTGAAAAATACAATGTGTTTGCAGGTTGATTTTCATGATGGAAATGATGAGTTACTAAATTCAATTGTGGATTAGTGAAACTAAATAATATATTTCTTATTCTGTTAATGGGACATTTTCATCTGGTGGTCTTTGTTATTGTCAAGGAAGTTATTTTCTTTTTCAAGGCATATAAGCTGCACTTTTGGGAGATATAGGGTACCATGGAAAAGAAAGAACACTGCCAAAGGCCTGAAAACAACTTGTTACTCTTTGGGACCAAGATTTAACTTTGCCTTGAGGTTAAAAATGAGATTACATCATACAAAGATACAATTGTATACAATAATGAAGATTTCCAACCATGAGAAGTGGAAGCATATGAGCATAAACAAACTATTTTTGTATTTATTTGTATGTAAGTTTTTGGTGTTATATTATTGCAATTTTAATGTGGAAATTGTTGCTATAGACCTTGATTTATTTGTTCAAATATACAAATTTTATTTATTAGTGCATAATAAAGAAAAAAAAAACATATAATATATTAAAATAAATTTCCTGAACTTTTTTATGCATAGCACGGGATAGCGACTAGTTAAACATAATCAGCACTAACTCATTTATTTAAGTAGTGATGATGTGACAAATTCTAAACAGCTCATTTAACAATAAATAGATATAAATTCAATAATGGAAACCTCTAAAGCATCTTAAAATCCCATATGCATGTACGGAGGGGAGAGAGACTTACAGAATCAAGGCCAGCACTGTCTTTGAGGCTGTATGCGTTAGATTCAGGATCATCCTGAAGATCAAGGAAAAATATAAAGTTTTGAGGAATAAATTACCGAAGAAAGAAAAATCAACCTAAAACCTGTATAAATCACTAAAATTAACCTCTTTTTTTTTTTTTCAAAAATAAAATTAGAAATTCAAATAAAGTATAGAAGGAAAAATCACCACAATTTTTGCGAGTAGGCCCGATTTGGAGTCGCCGACTCTCAGGATCTTAAACACAGGATAGCTAAATTTTCAACAAAAAAAAAAAAAAAAAAGTAAAATCAAATAATGAAGAAAATGTTGAAAATCGAAATTATAGATCGGAGGATGGTGTTTGTATAGAAGGAAAACGAAAACGAGGGACTTACTATTCGTCATTCATGATTGAAGGTTTTTGGGCTTGCTCTGGATCCTCTTCGGTTTCTCTTCTGGGCAGCTAATCAATCAAAATTGTGAACAGTAAACCGGATCTATTTCTATTTTTTTACATATATAAGTGTGAATGTGCGTAAAGTAATTTGCACTGTATATAATGTGCGTTTGAATATTGTTTATTTTATTAAAAACAAACAATCTTATATTGAAAATAAAAAAAAAAATTTAAAATACTGAAAATAATAAAAAAATATTATTTCTAAATTGCTGTCTAGCTTTTCCTCAATGTACTATCAGGAAAACTGCTCCCCCCCACCAAAAAACTTTCAGGTAGTGAACATCGCACAAGGAGAATTGAATAACCTGAACCGTTGTGATTTGGGGTTTGCACGTGCAATGTCCACGAATGCTGTTATTTTGAGATCCATAAAAGGTTTGTCCAATCTTTGCGTTAAAGTTCTGGTTACCTTTCTATTTTGTGAAATTTTATTGAGATGCTATGATATCCTTGAGGAATTAAGGTGTTCTAATACAGGCACTCCACTGTATATGGCTCCGGAACTGGTACGGGAACAGCCTTACAACCACACAGCTGATTTATGGTCCCTTGGAGTTATTCTGTATGTTAAATCTCATTGATTGTACTTTGGAATTGTTTATTGCTAAATTAGTTGGATTGGATGCCATGTTGGTAGTGCTATTGAATCTTTTTCATTTGAACTGTAACTTGGTTTAAGAAATTTTCTAATTTGATTGATTGCTTGCATTCTATTCTTTATTTTTAGTTTACTTCAAGTTTTGACTCTCATCCAGTTGCACTTGGGCTGGAAAAGGGGTATGAAGCACCCTTATTTTGTGTTGCATTGACCAAAAGGAAACACATTCAATCACACACGGGCTTTGGGCTCAATTACTTAATAGTCTCTTTTTTCTTTTTTTTAATGGTTGCAGGTCTTGTTATGGCTTTAATTGGTTCTCTCTTCAGTATAATTGTGGTAAGCTTTCACTTTGTTCAATATATACATAGTTGTAGTCCACATCAATTTCATGTAAGAATTCCATACAATCATTTTTCTATAACATTCTAAATATTTTAATGATGATTCTTCACAAAACTCTTGTCAAGAAACTTTTACTTAAAGAAAAGGAATTTTGTTTGACTTTATTAAACAAAGATTCTGGAGGGCAACATGACGTAAAAGATCATTAATTTTCATAAGCCATTGTAGTTTGATATAAATATTTCTGCACTTGCAAGACATAAATTCACTTGGTTTGTGGTGTATAGCCTGCATTGTTTCTGAAATGCTGATTTATGCCAACCAACATGACATAAAATGTTTTAATGGATGGATGTGTCTTTGATCCAGTCAATAATAATGCCAGCTTTATGTTTTTTAAAAATCAAGGGGAATAAAGCTACAAGGACACAGGTAAGCAAAGTTTTACTCTCTCTCTCTCTCTCTCTCTCTCTCTCTCTCTCTATATATATATATTCTTTATTCAAAATCATCTTGGAAGAAAATTATTCTATCCATATGGGGGAAGAATCTGACAGCAATTTGGTCCTACACAATACCATGTCACTTTAGATAACGGCTGATATGAAGACTATAGTTGTGGGCTCTGTTTATTGCAGATAGGACTAATTCCTTCAAATTTAAAAATATGCCCATTACTAGCTGTAAACAGTGGAATCCAAAATGATACATCAAAATATCTCCTTTATGGCATGGTGAAATCTGATGATGGGAAAATTAAAAATAAAAAAGAAAAGAAAAGAAGACCATTAGGTGGACCTAGAATAAACTAATTTTATAAGATGGTGAGTTCTACTTGAACAATGAAAGTGGTTAGGATAGTGAATACTGACTCAATAGCAAATGTAAATTTAAATTCATTGATTATCCCCCTGCAAAGTGTCTTTCAAATCAGAGGAAAAAAATTTGTTTTAGGAGGATCTTAAGGCTGAATAAATGTAATGGCAATAAGTAAGACCTGAATCCTGAGATTTATCAAAGAATCTGTCAAACTGGCCCTTCAAGACTGGTTCCTAGTTTATATTTTTCCCATGCAAGACTGGTTCTTACAATAAGACCATAAAGGAGACTTACTGGGGATCCAAAGGACTTGCTTGAACTTTTTTTGCTTTTGTGAAGAATATGACATTTAAATTGTTCTATTCACTGACATTTGGAGACTCACGACAATAGATTTATTGGTCAAATTATTGGATGCACATTGGGCTATAAAAAGAATGGATGCCCTTCCAAACTCTTTTGGGCTTGTGTTGTCTAACATGTAAGTAATAGGATCTAGATAAAATTGCAAATTGGGCTTAAGGACCAGTAACTATAGCTATAACTCAGTAGTGCCCCTTGCCCAAATGTAGTTGGCTCAAGTAGACAATTACTAATTCACCTCATAAACAAGTAGCTTTGTTTTGTTCAGTGAAAATTTACTGATTTATCAAAAAGCAATCACCTATTTATTTATTTTAGTTGTAGAGAATGCTGTCATATGTGCTCTAAACAATGCCGTCATCTGCTTCTCAAGGGTATGATATACATCATTTCTACAAATAACTATTTTTACTTATAGTCGAGCTTATTATCATCCCATTGTTAGCCTTTAGTCTGCAAGGAGTTACTTATAAAAATAAATAAAAGAAAAATGGATTTTTTTTTTTTTGGTGTAGGATTTGCTCTAGCATGTATTGTTTCCACTAGTATGCAATGCCATGATGGCTTCTTCTTCCTCTCACTTTATTATGCATTCATCAATTTACTTGCCCGAGTTTATGACACTTCATTCTTGTAGTATCCATATTTCCAACACTTTGCTTTCTTATTGCAATATATGTTTAAGACATTACAAAAAATTAAAATTTTTTTCTTCTTTGTGTCTATTGATGCATAGACAACACTATGGAGTGCCTTATTATAACCATTTTTTTCACTGCTGGAGGCAATGAATTGTTCTTCTTATAATTGTGCATTTGCTTGCAAAGCCAAGTGCGCAATAGTTGGATATGTTCATTTTAGTATTATACATTGCTATGCTCCATACCTACACTTTTAGAGAGAGCCTGACACTGGTGTTGGTGTACAAAGGCTAAATATCTACCCTTGGTCTTATCTATATAAAAAAACTCACGCTTCTTAGTGATTGTGATGGGACCTCAAAACTGATGTACAATGGATGCTAAATTATTCTAGTTTTTGTCCCAATGTGATTGTGTAAGCCTGAGATAATAGAGATCATGAGTTCATGATATACTTAAATTAATGAGATATAGCATGGAAGTTTACGGGGCCTGGTCCTTTTTTTTTTTATTTTTTATTTTTAAATGGTTAGAAATCTCCTAACCTACTACCCAAATCCCTCCCCTACCCTCAACCCCTAGGTACTTAGTACCTAGAGAGGTGCCATTAGACCAATTGGGTCATTGGCTATTCTTTTTACAATGCTAATAGTGAGTATGGGACTTACATTACCCAAGAAAAGTCAATGCATGGAGAGCATATGGCATCATAAATCCCCACGACACACCACACCTAGGGTTGTGACATACTAACTGCAAGGAATTCAAACATAGCAAACCCCAAACTTATCAACAACGAAAAAACTATAGTGCAAGGACAAACTGGAGAGAACTATAGTGCTATGCTGTTATCATTAAGACTCCATTCTATTAGTGGACCTAAAAGTATGCTCCTAGCCTCCATAAGAAGAATCAAGTAGAAGGAAAACAAAATACTCTCTCTTGTCAATTAATCCCACTTCAAAATGACCATTGTAAATAAAAGGTGAAAGCACTACTTGGAAACACACATCAAAATATGGGCTGCTAAATGAAGGCGGCTATGCAGCAGTAGTCCCTAGCTTGAGTTGATACTAATACCAGAAATTATTTAAAAAAAAAAAAAAAAAAAAAACAACGCTATAAAAAAAACTGACTTTATTTAATGGCCATTATAGCCTGATATATCTAATTGTTTTGAAACCTTGTTTCTTAGCTTTCGCTAACTGTTAGAGGCTAACCTCAATGCAGCTCAACTGAAGAAAAAGACCAACAAGCCCAAGAGACCTTCTATTCAGTCATTAACATCTTGTTTGGGGTTCTTCTGTTGGTATCAATCAGCTGGTTGTTGATTTGGAAAACTACCTTCCACAGAAGCAACAGTAAGTACATGAACACTTCTTTTATTCTCTATGTCCTCTAATTGTTTACTAAAACATCTAGTTTTTTTTTTTGGTGCTAATTAAATATCTAGTTATTTATTGATATTGTTTTTTTCTTATAATATTTATTTATTTATATGGTTTAAGAAATCCTTTTCAATTTCTAATAAACAGATCAAATGAAAATCTTATATTACATTAGGGACATAAAAATGTTAAAGGGGCAAATTTAAAATGACCACAAACTAAGGGTGCCTCTAGGGGCTCGGTTTCTAACACTTGTTGGTCTTTATTTCTGTCAGGAATGCTAGTCCATCAGAGGGTCTTCATTTTGGTCATGGGTTTAGTGAGATGTTATAATTATTAAAACCAATTGGCATTAGGCACTGTTAAAGACCTCTCTCTCTCTCTCTCTCAGAGTCATGTCTAATCCAAATTAATGTCTTAACATAGGTGTCTCAACTCTAAAGCACATTATAATTAATAAGGCTATGAGTATATATAAGTTGTATAACCCATAATGTAAAAATTTTAAAAAGTTAAAACTCGTCATTATGTCCAAATCTGAAATTTAAACTATCAATTAATATAGTCCAAACCTGAAATTTAAACTGTTTTTGCTACCTTTTTATTATAAATAAAATGAATACTAGACCACTAGTCTCTAGTTGAAAGGTAGGGCACATACAGTTTCATTTCATTAGACTTGGTATTAATGCTTCAGCTTTTATATAACACTTTTTGGCTTAATCATTTGATCCTCAAGTTATTGTTTTTGTTTTCTTCTCCCTTTTGACATTTTGTCATATAAATCTCATTTATGCAAATTTCATTTACATAATTTCTTTCATAATCTAAATGATTATATAATTGGAGTTAAACCACAAACTCAGGGGTACCTTTTGCAGCCAGCCTCCCCTCCTGAGTGCTATGGTTCATGCCATATACAGCAGGACTGGTGATATGCAATTGGTTAGAAAATCTCTCCCTGCACTTCTTAAAGAGTATCACTTTTGGAATTCAGGTACCATAATATATATTTTCTTTGATTTTAAGTGGAATTATGTTTACATTTCTTCCTTAGCTTCATTTTTTGTGGCTTGAACTTTTTGGTTGTGGAGGTTTTTGTGGGTGTGGGGTTTTGATTTGTGTGGGAGTGGGTTTTGGGTTGGTGGTTTGCGGCAGGTCTGGGTCGTGGTGTGTTGTGGTGGCATGGGGGTTTTGGTTGTGGAGGTGCAGTGATGGCATGGGGCCGTAGTTGTGTCTGGGTTCTGATTGGTTTGGGTTGGATCCTTGGAATGTGTTTGATTTTGGGTGGATTTTGGAATGGACCTATAGCCGTGTTTTAAACGTAGCCCAAAGTGGGTCTATAGCTGCGTTTTTATAAGCGTTTTTTTATAAAAACGTAGCTATAGGTCTCAGCTTATGGGTTGTGTAAAAACGCAGCACTAGGTCTCGTGGGGGGCTATAGTTGCACAGGATAGGCTGTGTTTGGAAACGCGGCTATGGAAAATGCAACTATAGCCTATAGCTGCATTTTTAGAGTCTATAGCTGCGTTTTTCAAATGCGGCTATATCCCTTTTTTTTTTTTTTTTGGTAGTGCTGGATTTTTAAATTTTCTTCTTCTAAATGGTTCAAGTGAGGTGATTGATGATTTTGTTAGTTTGATTACCAGAGAAAAAGAAGAAAATGATAATTTAACTGGCCTTGAGTTTGTTGGCGGTGTAAGTATGTAACCAATATTTGATGTTATGAGCTTATGACTCATCCAGTTGAGGTTGATGAAATGTAGAAAACTATTATTTCATTACGTATTTCTTCTATATGCTGATCATTTTCATTGATTCAATTATATGTTTTTGTTCTTTAGAACTTCTTTGCTTACATTATTGGAGTCCTGTTAATTGCAACTTAGTTTTGTAAAGGAAAAATTTGACAATACCCAAACATAATGAATTCATGATTATGGTTTTATTAGATTTAGTAGTATGAACTAATATCAACTGCAGATTACGTCTTAATCTGACAAGCTAAGAATAGAGCCATTAATTTTCATGATATGTGACACAAAGTTTTACTTTTTTGAATCATGTGGTGAAAGTACCAGGTTTGGGGGGTGTTCATTTGTTTCTTTTAGGTTTCATTTACTTGTGTTGGTTTCTAAGTTGTGCATAGTCTAATAAATATATATTTTTGGTTTATTTAATTTTTTTGTTGTGTAGGATCATAATGTATGCTATTGGAGAAGAACAAAGTTGAAATGCGCATAAGAGGATCCTTAAGTGGCTTGGAGGACATATCAATATATTTTACCAAAATGTCAAACCCGTTTGTCATGTGGAGAAAATCAATCAACATGGAGGAGATGTTTTCAGTGACTTTTGTAAATCTGGACTCTAGTACCAGCTTACTATATATACATTGTAGTTACTATATATACATTGCAGTGACTACCTATGCAGGAGCCCAAAAAACAGGGCTTGTGATGTATTATACCTACCTATTTAGATTAGATGTAATATAATATAAAAATGTTCACAACTATAAATCATTTAACTTATGAAATTAATGGAATTCTATTAATGTATGAGTTTTGAAAAAGCTTATTGCTTGAAGTGCTAATGTGGAAATTTAAAGAAAATTTCTCCTTTAAGAAAATAGTAGAAATTTCCTGAGAGCTTATTACTGAAAAAGCTAAAGAAAATTATCAAGAAAATAGTGAATTTATCCTATCAAGAAGAGGCCAATATATGGGTTACATAAAATCATTCTTCTCAACTAACACTGACAATATCACTTTATTGGATTGCTTTGATATACATTAAGCGATGAAATATCAAACCAAAAGGTTTACAAATAGTAAAATGTTCTCCTCAACTACCATGAATTAAAATATCAATTAGCATTTACAAATGGTAAAATGTTTCAAAAAAATAACACCCAATGACTCAATAATTATACAAAAAATAACACCCATTTGTGTTTGGGATGCATCTATCTTCCAGCCACTTTTTTATTTATTAGAATTTTTTTACATCTAGTTGTTACTCTCCATTTATTGCTTAATCATGATTTTTTCTAATGCACCACTCCTTTAGGGCCTCCTTGAAGACTACATGTGATACAAATTTGAGTCCATCTATTAGCTATACATTCTTCATGCCAGTGTGTTGGTTAAACTAATGGAACCTAGGCCTTGAATTCCCTTCCTTATCAAATGAATTTGTAGGAAGTGACAGTAGACATTTATCCATGGCTGCAATACAAAATTAACAAGAAGATTAATAAGAAGAGATGGAAAGAAAGAACAATATAGAGAGTAGAAAGAAAAATAAAAATACTAACTTCCCCATCCATAAGCTAAACTATTCCCTTAAAGTTAGAGATTTTTACCCATTTTATTCCCCCCCAAAAAGAAAAAGAAAAAAAAGAAACTAGTTTTGTCCATATTCTTGCCACTTATTAAATAAAGAATATACAGAACATAAATCATTGCAAATAGTCAGTAAAGAGTCAAATAATTGTAACGAGTCATTCTATGTGACACACATAATATCCTAAATACTAAAAGGTTCCCTTATTTTCAAAAGGAATTTTAATGCAAAAACTTAACATGATCATTTGGTGTACATATTACAGCATCAATAACCATTAACTAATTGAGGTTTGAAAGCCAAGTGCTAAAATACCACCTCTTTGCAAGCATTGAAAATCAAAATGAAGTTTTTAACCCACAAAAGTTAGTAGAAATGCATCAAAATAAACTTGAATTATTGTCAAAAAGTTGCAAACCCATCTAAAATCCTACCAATCAACCAAACCCCATTAGAGATAATCCTGGAATATGATTACCTTACTGCCACTGATTATATCATTTGTCTAGTTTATTATTACTAATATATGTAATGTTGTTTTAGTATTAAAGTAGTTCTCATGATGAACTACCTTAATGTGTAGCAAGTAAACAATGGATATCGTTCTATGCAGGAGAAAACGTGCCAAAGTAGCCTAGCTTGTTGTCCCACTCCCACCAATTAGCTCACAACCATATGGTGCAAAAGTAAATCCTCATCAACGGATTCATCATAATAATATACTCAAAAAGATTAAGTTATTAGAAATGTATCAAAAAGATTAAGTTGTTATGTTCTAAGGCTTCTTTTTTTGTTTAGTCAAATTTGGTAAGCCAAAATTCATTGTTTTATGCACAGTTTTCTTCAATTGGCTTTTTATTTTTTATTTTTTTTAATACACAATTAAAATTAGTTAGCCCAGTTTAAAATCAATAAAAATTTACCACCTAGAATTTATAATGAAAATGTTGTTGATGTAGCATTACTCTAAAATAAAATAATAAAATATCAGACTAAAACCCACCATAGCTAGAAATAAAAAATATTGTAAAAATATCGTGACATTTTGTTATGTTCCTAAACTTCTTTTTTGGTTTAGTCAATTTGTTGAACCAAAATTCATTGTTTTATGCATAGTATTTTTAGGTTGATTTTTTTTAACACATTGTTTCAAGTTAAAAACACACACACACACACACACACACAAATTGAGGAAGTAGCACTTTCCTCCTTTATGTTTGGGGTAGTTTCATTCCCCCCTAAATTGAAGTTGAATAATTTTCCCCTTTATATTTTGTAAATGAGCATATGCTCCTATTGTTACTCTCTTAGTTAAACCCTAACGAAATCTTATAATTCCTAAAATATTCCATTGTGGAATGTCTAAAATACTCCTACTAAATTTTAATGTCTCAAAAAATTTCTTCTTATATTTTGAATACTATGTGATAGACTGGTAGTCATGCTTGGAAAGTTAGAATGATGATTGTGGGGTCAGAGAATTTGGTATCCCCAGCCCATTTCACATCAAGTCCAAGGCCCATGCCGAGGAGGGATAAACGCCCGAAGACGAAGTATGAAAGCCCAAATTGCCCAGGAACTTTGCCAAGGACGACCCTATCCTCGGAAAATTGAGACCATGGGAAGAGGAAGTAGTGGACTAGTAAAGGTAGTCTTTCAGGGCATCCAAGGAGAAAGAACAAGTACAACATGTCAGCCGTGGAAGCATGGTGGAGGAGCCTGTCCAGGATGAACTGTCACCTAGCCGCATTAATGAGGAAATGACCCCTGAGCAGCGCTTCCTCGGTTACTACGACTCACAGGAGGTTTGGTAAAGTGGCTGATAGGACAAGTTGTCAAGGGAAGGCATGGATGATCAACAAGTAGAGGAAAAGGATTGTTGAGGGAGGACTATATAATGGGGAGAAACAGATTAAGAAGGTGGGACGATCCCCATGGGAGAAGGACGACTACCAAGCTCTTCAGACCAGGCCGAGGACAGATTTTTGAGGATGATTTCGGTTCACAGGCGTTCGATGGTGGAAAACACTGCGTTGGGCGTTGTCTGCTTACTAGGGCCTAGTTCTTAAACCCGCTCTCTACAAATTCATTTTATTGGGCTAGTTGGGCTTGAGTCCACTCATTCAACAGTAGAAGTGCTCAAACCCAGTCCCTACAATTGGCGCTGTCTGTGGGGAGAACTTGTGCGCTAGCAAGAGTAATGGACAATTGTTCTTAGATTGCTAGCTTACAGAAGGTTAGGTAGTTTTTCGTCACCACCAACGACACCGATTCTGAGTCCCATTAAAAAAAAAACAACAAACAACGACGCCTTTACTCAAGAAATGATTATTGCAGAAAAATAAAAGATTCAGAGAAAAGGAAAAGTGAATAAACATTGTAGCCTTTTTATTAAATAAAGAAAAAAGTACACTATACAAACAGAGGCTCAGAAGGGCTTGTTCTAAAGCCAACTATACAAACAGAGGCCTAGACGGGCTTGTTCAAAAACTAACCCTAGAAAGGAAGGCTGAGGCAGGCTTGTTTTAAGGCTACCAACAACCCCCGGGCCGGTATGGATGGTACCAACAAGGAGAGAGGAGAAGAGGCAGAAGCGCCTGATGTCCCCCTCTCATGATGTTCCCTTGATGCTCCCCCAGCCTCATTATAATTAAGCATTGGAGGCAGCAACACCCAGGTACTGAACGTGACGTAATCTTGTGAGCCTTAATCTGCAGGTGAGTTGGGCGTGAGTCACTACCAGCTTGGAGGGCAGGCATGGATGCTCACCGGAGAAAAATATGATGTTCTTCATGGACCTCCCTCCTAACTGCCAGACATGCTACCACCAGGATGACGCCTAAGCCTTGCCGCGCTAGAAGTCTAACATGAACTACAACCGCTATGGCTCTCGATTGAGGGAGGAGGACCTCTATTTTTGCTCAATTAAAAGGTAAGAGCACCTTTGGCTTGCTTGCCCTTGCCCTCATCCAGGGCTGTCCCATTCCTTCAAGCCCTGATCACAATCCTGGCAAGGTTATCAAAGGTGCTTAGAGGGTTGGAGGATCATATTTCCTGTTTAACTAAAGGATTCGGGAAAGGTGGAAGGACGATTCCCCCAGAAAGCCTTATATAGAGGGCGAAGGTTGGTGGGAATTGGTCCACACAGAATTCAAATGAAGAATTATCAACGACATTAATCATGACCAAATTCCAAAGAAGCCACCAACCGCTGGATCTGCATTAATCCACGAGGATATTAATGAGGGTGCGCCTCGTACATCAAAGCGTCAGGTGCACAACTCGAACAACCAAAAGACGCCTCGTAACCAGAAGTGGCGAACAACTTGGAGCGAAGGAGGGGCTACTGTCACACATGAGGGCAGAAATCTGAGCCACCCCCGTCCAAGACAGCGCTGGGCCAAAAGCCCAGTCTGAGGAATAACCCATTTTCGGTGAAGCGAGGCCGAGGCCGTTATCACGCTAAAAGTAAGCTTTCCAACACTGAGGACAAGTTCCTTCACTCCAAGCAGAAAGAGCCTAAGCGTTAGATTGAACTAAGATCTTGCATAGTCCTCGGACTCAAACCTATGGGAAAACTAGTAATTTATAGAAGAACATAAACGTTAGACTGAACCAATGTCTTGCATGGTCTTTGAACTCAAACCTATGGGGAAACTAACCACTTCAAGAGAAACCTGGGTACTAGATTTAACCAAGGTCTTGCATGGTTATCGGACTCAAACCTATGGGAAAACTAGTTACTCACAGAAGAACATGAGCGTTAGACTAAACCAAGGTCTTGCATGGTCTTCGGACTTAAACCTATAGGGAAACTAACCACTTCAAGGAAAACCTGGGTACTAGACTAAACCAAGATCTTGCATGGTCCTCGGACTTAAACCTATGGGAAAACTAGTTACTTACAGAAGAACATAAGCATTAGACTGAACCAAGGTCTTGCATGGTCTTCGGACTCAAACCTATAGGGAAACTAACCACTTCAAGAGAAACCTGGATACTAGACTAAACCAAGGTCTTGCA
This sequence comes from Quercus variabilis, assembly GCA_030445155.1. Taxonomy (NCBI): domain Eukaryota; kingdom Viridiplantae; phylum Streptophyta; class Magnoliopsida; order Fagales; family Fagaceae; genus Quercus; species Quercus variabilis. The sequence continues at coordinate 60,260,936 of CP129447.1, read as the reverse complement.
TGGTCCTCGGACTTAAACCTATGGGAAAACTAGTTACTTACATAAGAACATAAGCGTTAGACTGAATCAAGGTCTTACATGGTCTTTAGACTCAAACCTATGGGGAAACTAACCACTTTAAGAGAAACCTAGGGACTAGACTGAACCAAGATCTTACATGGTCCTCAGAATCAAACATATAGGAAAACTAGTTACTTACAGAAGAACATAAGCGTTAGACTGAACCAAAGTCTTGCATGGTCCTCGGACTCAAACCTATGGAGAAACTAACCACTTCAAGGAAAACCTAGGTACTAAACTGAACCAAATTCTTGCATGGTCCATAGACTCAAACCTATAGGAAAACTAGTTACCTACAGAAGAACATAAGCGTTAGACTGAATCAAGGTCTTGCATGGTCCTTGGACTCAAACCTATGGGGAAACTAACCAATTCAAGGAAAACCTGGATACTAGACTGAACCAAGGTCTTGCATGGTCCTCGGACTCAAACCTATGGAAAAAGTAGTTACTTACAGAAGAACATAAGCGATAGACAGAGCCAAGGTTTTGCATGATCCTCAGACTCGGATCCCTGGAGAGACTGGCTACGTTCAGCAAAGGAGTAAGCATACACAAGCCCATGAGCATCACTTAAAGCATTCTGACGCACATTGAACCTAGCCCCTTAGCATAATCAGCAACTAACGGCTTTCTTAAGCGTTTTTTACTGTTTACAATAACCAATCCATGAGATGTAGAGCTAATATCGTGAAGTTGCTCCCTCAGTATTCAATCCGAAAAAAATAGGTCGTGATGTTAAGGTGGTTCAACTATTGGCCAGGGTCCGAGTGGGAACTATATCACTATGGACTTTACATTTTTTGGTTGCCAATTTGGAATGAAAAACATACTGAGTCTCTGAGATTGTAAAACTTATAATTGAAGCACAGGTTGTATAAGTAGCAAAACTCATCACGATGATAACAAACACTAAGTAAAAAAAAGGATTCACAAACTCAACTTAAAAATAGCATTACAATGTTTTAAACCAAAACAAAATATACACTGATAAATTAAGACAAAGAGGAAGGAAGACAAGGGCGGTGCAAGTCAACAAAGAAAGGTGGCTCGAGAGATTGCCTATCTTTTTAACTTGGTAGAAAGCTTGTCCTTGGGGGTTTGCCGAGAAGCTTCATCTGACACCTTGAGATCCTAGCTCGGGGGTGCAACTTCGGAGGACTCATTGTCAGCAGGGGTGGCTTGGGAGTCAGTGGAAGGCTTCACCACGTCTTGGGGCGCTGCTGGGTTACCAATTTCCTCGTTCCCCAACGTCCCTTGGTGCCCAGTCTCTTCAGCGGGCTTATCAGTTGACATTGGATCATTGGCAGCACTGGGCGGGCCTTCGTCCGACGCTTTAGAGGCGGTGCTAGCTTTAGGATCAGCGGAGGTAGCCTCTCGAATAGCAGGAGGGTAATACACCCTCTTGGCCCCTATAAACTCAGACGAGGCCTCAACCCCAGCTTGGTTGAGGGCCTCATTCCAAGTTTGGGAGCAGTAGCATCTGCACACCTTGGGCACTTGAGCCTTGAGGGTAGCCTCGATCTTAGCCACCCCTCAGCAAAGGCCTCTTCCTTCGCTTGCTTTTTGGAGCTCTCAACATTTACCTTCTCAAACTCGACCAATTCTTTGGCCTTCAAGGCCTTGTCCCTAGCGTACTTAGCAACACCTTTGGCCCACTTTGCCTCAGCCATTTTCTTCTTTAAGTCGGCAATGTGCTCCTTGGCGACCTGTAGCTGATCCTCGACCTCTCGCAAGCGCCTTATCTGGTCCTCGGCCTGTTTTTTAGCATTGGCTAAGTCAGATGCTGCGCTGTCTCTAGCCCTCGTCATCTCTGCAGGTCCTCCCTCGCCTTTTTAAGATCAGCCTCAGATTTCTTAAGAGTGTTCGCGGCATCCAGGTACTTATCGCGCTCCTAATCCAGGGCTCTACTTTGGTTATTGGCCTCCTCTTCCAGCCTAAAAGTAGCCTGGACAGCTTGCCAATCAAAACAAGTACACCGTAAGTTGGGAACTAAGGAATAAAATTCAACAAAGGCACAAGTACCAAAAGTCTTATCATACCCAGATACCTCTTGAGGTTGAGAGTAACTTCTTGCCTTCTTAGGCCCCCCAGCTAGGCTATGTCAATGGGGAGAAGCAGAGACCTCTCCAAGGCATCGACCACGCGAGTGCCTTCGCCCCCTCGAAAGTCCTTGAGGGTGGTGTCATCCATCAGAGGCTTCCCATGAAGCATGGCGGTAGGTAGCCATGCCTGGGGCTTGGGCTGCCGAGTGACCTCTTTTCCCTTGCCCTGACCACCGATCCTCAGCTGCTTGGAAGGTTGGCTGGCTTCATCTTCCTCTTGGAAGGAACGGGATCTCTCCCCATCCACCAGGTCTTTGCCCTTAGAAGACCTCTTCCTCTTCGAATTGGCAGACTTAAGCCGAGGGTCCGAGGTCGGTAGAATGGAAGACGACCTAGTCTATGCAGGCAATGACTTAGGTAGAGAAGGAGGAAGCTTGGGCGGAGGAAGAGGAGGCTTGGGTTGTGACTTCCCCAGCGTGTCCTTCCCCGGTTGGCCCTCAAGCAAGTCGAACAGGCTGGTTTGGGGTTGTCTCTTGAAGCCCATCTCGGCACTGAAGGTCTGCTTCAGATAAATGAGGGTCACCCAAGTCATTAGGGGGATCCTCAAGCAGATGGACTTGGTCGAATGCACCAAACTCGTCCTTGGATGTACTCAGATCAACTACTTCTTCCTCTTTCTCTGAACTTCCTCCTTCGTCCTCCGCGGCTTGGTGGGATGAGGAAGAGGCTACTGACGAGATGCCCTTTGTGATGGAAGATCTTTTAGAAAATGAGAACCCGCGCTCCACCACAGTAATTTGGCCAAGCCTTGGGTCCTTAGCTTTGAACATGTGTCTGGGAGCTGAGAAAGATTTCTAGATCAGCTTGTATCTGAGAATCTTGTGAGCAGCTCTAACCTGGTTGTTAGCCTCGTTCACAAAGACCTTTGCCCTGAGTACAGTTTCTAAGTCCTCTTTGTTGACCAAATTGAAGTGTCGTTCAAAGGCGTGTGGATCTGTAACAGAAAAAGTTAGTTCTTGTTAACAACCAAGCAATGCGAACTATAAAAACCTAACAGATCAACCCTTCTATATTCCGAGTACCCTACCTGGCTCCCCCTCTAAGGTTGGGTAGTGAAAGCCGTTGTGCCACTCCCTCCACACGATGAGAAAATCCTTATTCAACCCTTTGCTGGACTCAGGAAGACACTGGATGAGTCTAACTCTATCATCCCTTGTCTTCATGTAGTAGGATTTACCCGTTAGGTGCTGGAGGTTGTAGCACCAATTCACATCGTGATGGGTTAACCTCAAACCCATTTTTTCGTTCAAGGCGTCCACGCAGCCCAGGATCTTGAACATGTTAGTGGCGCACTAGGTAGGGACTAATCGAAAGTGCCTAAGGGTAACCCCTCATCACTGGCCCGATAGGAATCCTCATACCACCTTCAAGGAAGGCGATTATAGGAATCACTACCTCACCAACCTCTCTCCTTATATACCACTCCCCCTCCTCGCAGTACCTCAAACCCACATTACTGGGTATTCTATGAGTGGCAATGAATTCCTCCATTGCCTTCTCAGACTCAACTAACTTCTTAAACCTACCCATCCGAAAGAACGGCTAAGAGCCTCAGGGAAGAGCCAAAGGAGAAGAGAGATAGGGGAAAAAGAAAGTCAGAAAGGGTAAAGCACAAGATAGGGCAAGAAGAAAACTTACAGAAATGAGGGAAGGTGCTCGGAACGGGCTTTTTTAGGTTGTGAAGAGACACGAGTTGAGTTGAAGACTTGACCGGATTCGGGGTGTGTACATGAGACCTCTTGAATGCGAAAGTGGAGAGACAAATCGGTGCAAATGGGTATGTGCCCCCTCATCAAAGACAACTGTGCAATGCTTTCTGCCCATAATGGCAAAAGATCCTTACCGTTGGATCTCCATCACACTGTTGAACGTGGGGAGTATGGAGCAGCCAAAATTTAATACAGGTGCGTATTGCATATCAAAGCGCCAGAAACGTGCATCAGATAGGTGAAAAGACTTTAAATGCTGACCTAGGACCAGACTGGACAAGCCACGATAAAGGCCCGAGGATATCAAAATCCTCCTCCCTGTTCGAGGAGTCGGACAACAGGATTTTGAGGGGCTATTGTGGGGTCAGAGAATTTGGTATCCTCGGCCCATTTCACATCAAGCTCAAGGCCCATGCCAAGGACGAAGTATGAAAGCCCAAATTGCCTAGGAACCTTGCCAAGGACGACCTTGTCCTCAGCAAACTGAGACCATGGGAAGAGGAAGTAGTGGACCAGTAAAGGTAGTCTTTTAGGGCATCTAAGGAGAAAGAACAAGTACAACACGTCAGCCGTGGAAGCATGGTGGAGGAGCCTGTCCAGGATGAACTGTCACCTCCATATTAAATGCACATAACCAATATTCTGGCCACATTAATGAGGAAATGACCCCTGGGTAGTGCTTCCTTGGTTACTGTGACTCACAGGAAGTTTGGTAAAGTGGCTGATAAGACGGGTTGTCAAAGGGAGGCATGGATGATCAACAAGTGGAGGAAAGGGATCGTTGAGGGAGGACTATATAATGGGGAGAAACAAATTAAGAAGGTGGGACGATCCCCATGGGAGAAGGACGACTACCAAGCTCATCGGACTGGGCCGATGATAGATTTTTGAGGATGATTTCCGTTCACCGGCATTCGATGGTGGAAAACACTGCGTTGGGCGTTGTCTCCTTGCTAGGGCCTAATTCTTAAACCCGTCTCTACAAATTCATTGTATTGGGCTAGCTGGGTTTAAGTCCACTCACTCAACAGTAGAAGTGTTCAAACCCAGTCCCTACAATGATATATGGTGTTCTATTTGTTACCTAGAGAACTCTAATTTATTAGGCTTTAATCTTCTAGACTTATAATTATATCTAATAGAAACTTTGATGACAAATGTCTTTTGTTATTTTTTAAATTTGTTTTCCTACTTAAAAGGGTGTTCACTAAAAATAAGTAAGCCAAACATCGTATTTAAACTCATAAAATAAGATTATAAAGAATGAAGTATGAATAACAAAATTTTCATTGTAGATGGTTACAAGTATTTAATTTGATGAAGATCTTCAAAAAAGTTGTAGCATATATCATCATTCATTGTGAAAGTTTAAATATTGTGGAAAGATAATGACATTCATTATCATTCTTTGTAGCATTTTTGATGAGTAGATATTACATTTAGTAAATAGGTTCTAAAAAATTGTCATAGTAAATAGATATTCAAATAACTATTTTAAATTTAAGTACATGATTTCATATTTCTTAAAAAAAAATTATATTAATTTTCTAACTAAAGGGTAGCACGTGCCTTGCACGTGTAACCCACACTAGCAACTATATGAAAAGAGCCTATACCCTCATCTACAGTGATTTTGGTTTATTCAACCAAACTTTACCCTTTTTTTTTTTTTTTTTTTTTTAAACTTTTTTGGCTCCATATTAGCTGTTAAAATATTATCACAACAAATTGTCACAATATTTTCATAATTTTTGAGGTGTTAATTTTTTATAAGCTAAAATAAAATAAAAATATATCATACCGAAACTAATCACAACTAAAAATAAATATATTGTGAAAAAAAAAAGTTCGACATTCACAATAATTTTCACAACACTTTTTTTTTTTTTTTAATATGTGAAGTAATAGTAACAAAGCTACAATAATTTTGGTTTATCCAACCAAATTATTTCACACTTTTTTTTTTTTTCTATATATAAAAAGCACAAACAGTAATGTGGTACAGTGCTTTGGTTTGTTCAAACCATGCGCACTGTTCATAAGGCCTCTCTTTTTTTTTTTCTTCGTGGATGTTGTTTGTGCTTTTTTGTCTTTTCATTTAAATATTTATTATTTATATGTGCATATACAGTTACACCGACTTAACAAATTCTTATAATATTTTTACAATTATTTGACAATTTGCACTGTTTATTGTTTATAAAAAAAAAAAAAAAAAAAAAGAAAAAAGAAAAAAGAAAAAAAAGCACTATTCATTAGCCTTTTTTTTTTTTTTTTCCCTACAATACACCGGTTTTGCTTGTGCTCTTTTTGTCTTTTCTTTTAAATATTTATATGTGCATATACATTTACACTGACACAACACATTCTTACAATATTTTCATAATTATTAAGATATCAATTTTTTAAAGGTCAAAATAAAATAATAAAATAAGAAACTGAGAATTACTATCATCTAAAACTCAAAATATGTGAAGAAAATTTTTGGGATGTTAAAATTTAGTGAGAGCATTTTAGACATTACAAAATTCATATTTTAAAAATCATAACTTTCATTAGGGTTTAACTGAGAGAATAACAATATGACATATTTGCTAATTTTCCAAAATATTAAGGGAAAAATTGCTTGATTTTAAAGTTTAAGGAGTAATGCTATGTCCACAACATTTTCACAATAATTTCACAACAAATTTTATGTAGCAAGGTATTTTTGATGGATAAAAGAGTGATATCAGTAGTGGGCTCAGTTTAAAACTAATAACAACTTGTCATTTATAATTTGTTCTAAACATGTTATGGATGTAGCGTTTCTCTCAAATAAAATAAAAAAAAATATTTATTTGGATCCTAAAAATGAAGGTATTGTGAAAATATTGTGATATTTTGTTATATTCTTAGACTTCTTTTTTAGTATAGTCAAATTGGGTGAGCCAAATATCATAGTTTCACACAATATTCTTGTGTTGTCATTTTGATTTTTTTTTTTAATGCATTATTTTAAAACCATTAATAAAAATTTTCCCACGAAGATTTGCTATGAAAATGTTGTGGATGTAAAAAAATAAAATAATAATATCAAACTGAGACCTACCACAGTTGGAAATAAAAAAATATTGTGAAAATGTTGTAACATTTTTTTATGTTCCTAGGATTCTTTTTTTGTGAGACATTTTGTTGTGTTCCTAGGCTTCTTTTTTTGTTTAGTCAAATTTGGTGAGCCAAAATTCATTTTTTGAGGAACAATTCTCTTCAATTGGCTTTTTATTTGTTTTTTGTTTTTTGTTTTTTTTTTTTTTTTAAATACACAGTTAAAAGTGGTTAGCCAAATTTAAAATTAGTAACAATTTACCACCTAGAATTTATTATGAAAATGTTGTTGACGTAGCATTATTCTAAAATAAAATAATAAAATATCATACCAGAACCCACCATAACTAGAAATAAAGATACTGTAAAAATATCATGACATTTTGTTGTATTCCTAAACTTATTTTTTAGTTTAGTCAATTTGTTGAACCAAAATTCATTGTTTTATGCATAGATTTTTAGGTTGATTTTTTTTTTAACACATTGTTTCAAGTTAAAAACACACACGCGCGCGCACACACACACACACACGCGCACACACACACGCGCGCGCGCACACACACACACACAAATTGACGAAGTAGAACTTTCCTCCTTTATGTTTGAGGTAGTTTCATTCCCCCTAAACTAAAGTTGAATAATTTCATCATTTATATTTTGTAAATGAGTATATACTCCTATTTTTACTCTTTTAGTTAAACTCTAACGAAATCTTATAATTCCTAAAATATTCCATTATGCAATGTCTAAAATACTCTTATTGAATTTTAATATCCAATTTTTTTTTTTTTTTGTGTATTTTGAATATTATGTGGTAGACTGGTAATTATACTTGAAAAGTTAGAATGATAATATATGATGTTCTATTTGTTACTTAGTGAATACTAATTTATTAGGTTTAAATCTTCTAGACTTATAATTTTATCTAATAGAAACTTTGATGACAGATGTCTTTTGTTATTTTGTTCTTTTTTAAATTTCTTTTTCTACTTAAAAAGGTGTTCATTAAAAATAAATAAGCGAAACATCGTAGTTAGACTCAAAAAATAAGATGATAAAGAATGAAGTATGAATAAACTACTTTTACACCTGAAAAAAGAGAACCTGTAATGTGATCTCCATTTACTTACTAAATAAACTACCACTTCATTTACAGTACTCTGGAGCTTTGATGGTTTCCCATTCTTTCCTTGGTAGGAGACTGTACGTACTCTGGTCTCAAAGTTTCAGTTAGTTTCAATGGTCTTAGGAATTATTAATACTTATTACTTAATTTGGACCTTTTTTTGGGAGGTGCATACTTAGTTTAAATGTTTAATCAAATGATATAAAGTGGTTGAATATGTGAAGTGTCATGTGAGGTGCATTTTTTTTTTTTAAGAGAGAGAGAGACTTCCATTTCCATTAGACTGAAAACACATTAAATTTTAAAACTTCTCATCCATATAAATTATAATCTCTAAGGTTGCTTTAAGCACATTAGACAAGCATTTGGCACTATAGCCAAAAAGTATTTAAAGATTAGTCAAGAACAGAGAAAGTCAAAGAAGCATTGACCATCTGAATATTCCTTTCATTAGCTAAAAGAAAAGAGCTAGACCCCATTTGAGTGGGTGTTCTGACATGCTAGTCTCATGTTCACCATAATCCACAATTGATTAATTGCTTTTCTCTTTCTTGGGTTAGGTCCTATGTTTATTTTATTTTTTATTGGCAATTGCCTGAGTTAGATTGGTGAAAGGTGTTCATGACGGTTTTGGTGATGGAGGCAGTGCAGTTCGTGCACCGTCCAACTCATCCTCTAAATAGCTTCACTGCATGCGCATGGGCTAAAAAATTTCTTGAAAGAGATCAAAAGCTAATGCATAGTGCTCCTGTAACCTCTTCAATTTTTATCTTTAAACATTTCAACTGGCAGGCTTTTTCCAATCCCTCAACTCATGGAATCTGTTTTTACCTTTTAAATGGAGAAGATATCTCACAATATGTTAGTCAATTAGTTGTAAAATACAACTATGAAAAAAAAAAAAGAAAAAGGGATCAATATCATAATTCAGATTAAATATTACAACCCAAATAAGTATTTAATGCACATCATTTAATATTGTAAATGGCATTACATTAGGTATATTATTATATTTAAGAAATAACATTTTAACTGTAAAATGAAAATGGTCATATTTTGGTTATTGGAATAAGTGTACAAGATAATTTGTACCAAATAGCAAGGATGGCAACATGGCAAAATGAGGTCAAATTAGGGGTGTCTCATCCCATTTTTAGGGTAGGGAAAACCCATGTGGTGCAGGAGTAATACAAGGTAAGGAAAGTTAGAGGTATTTGGTCATTGTTAATGAGTTGGTTTTGACATTAATAAGATAGATATGAAAGAAAAATGGTTTACCCATATAAGTAGTTGTGAGAGTTCTATAAAGGAGAGAAAGCAAGTGTTTTAGTGTATGATAAGAGAATATTTAAAAAAAAAAAAATTATGAATAGAATATATTAAAAAAATTACATTATATATATCATTTAAATATTATATTAAACAAAGCATACCAAATGGTTTAGTCTATTGGGCAAGTAGATGCATAGCAACCAGAATCTAGTGGTTGGAAGACTAAGTTTCTGTCATTTGCCGGAAGGGCTGTGTTGGTGAAGTCCGTCATGTCAGCTATCCCTAATCATGTAATGCAAGGTGCTGCCATTCCAAGGCACTTATGTGACAAGCTGGATAAAATAAACAGAGATTTTTTATGGGGATCAACTAATGGAAAGAGGAAAATACATCTTGTTGGGTGGGAAAAAATTATAAGATCTAAAGAAGAGGGTGGATTAGGAATCCATTCAACCAGAGCCAAGAATTTGGCTTTGTTAGCAAAGTTGAATTGGCGTATGTATCATGAGAAGGACGCTTTATGGGCTAAGGTGCTACTGAAGAAATATTGCTCCAAAACCAGTTGCAATTCTGGAAATCCGGAGAGGCTGCCTTCTTCAGCTAGTTGGAATGCCATCAAAACTGGGTTTCCCTTATTTTCCAAAGGAATTTGGTGGAGGGTTAGGCATAGTTCTAGAAAGAAGGTGTGGGAGGATAATTGGGTGAAAGGGCAATCCTTGAGGGAACTGATTGAGGGACCTCTAACTAAGGAGGATATGATGCTTACCATAGCTGATTTTCGGGATAGTTCTGACTGGAATTGGGATTCCTTATCCTTTGTTTTGACTCCTTTGATCAAAGAGAAAATTCGAGCCATTCCTCTACAAGAATATGGGTCTGAAGAAGATGTGTTATTATGGAAATTTACAAAAGATGGAGATTTCTCTTCTAACTCTGCCTACCTCAGTTTACTGGATGAACCGGGTGAAGTTAATACATTTAAGGGAGCTTGGATTTGGAAAGTAGATACTTTACCAAAAATTACTAGCTTTTTATGGTTATGTATGCATAATAGTGTGCCTGTAAGGAATGTTCTTGCTGACAGGGGAATTAATTGTAGCAGATCCTGTCCGGTGTGCAAAAATCAGGTTGAGTCTTTAGACCACTTATTGAGAGAGTGCTTGTTTGCTCAATACTTTTGGTCTAGGATGGGGGCCCTTCAGCTTGTTACGACCAGACACACTCAGAACTTAGAAGATTGGTTATATGAGAACTGTTGTAGTAAGCAAACCCAGCAGAATCACATTCCGTGGGGTGCCATTTTTCCTTTTGCCTTATGGAATTTGTGGAAACATCGTAACAGAGTGATGTTTGATAATGCACCCCTTAATCTTAATCTTCACAGCTTTTGTCTTGCTCAAGCTGTGGAGCATTTCTTTTGTGTTGGTAAAATGAAGAAAGTTAAACAGAGAGCTATCATACAGGTAAGATGGTTAAAGCCTCCTGCTGGTTGGTTTAAACTAAATTCAGATGGGGCATCATGTGGAAACCCAGGTAAAGCGGGAGGAGGTGGCCTTATAAGGGATTGTAATGGGGTGTGGGTTAAAGGGTTTGCAAGATCCATTGGGTGTGCTACCAGTATTATTGCTGAGTTTTGGGCGCTACGTGATGGGTTGAAGCTTGCTTTGAATGAAGGAATCCAGCGGCTGATTGTGGAGTTAGATGCGAAAGTGGTGGTGGATCTTATGAAATCAAATGCTGCCACTAACAAACCGTATGGTCCTCTCTTACATGACTGCAGGTACTTGCTGACAAGGTTCACCCAGGTGCAAGTAGTTCATGTGTTTAGAGAAGGCAATCGTGTTGCGGATGCTCTGGCTAGATGGGGTAGTAACATGGCAGAAGCTTTTGCTGTTTTTGATAGGCCGCCAAGCCCTGATGTTATGTATTTACTTAGTATGGATAGTGTTGGCATGTATGTTAATAGGTTGTCTGAACTTGATCCTAACTCTACAGTGAGTTAGTTGCTTTTTGTATTTCCTCTTAACCAAAAAAAAAAAAAAAAAAAAAAAAAAAAAAAAAGAGAAGACCCAAAACAACATACTAAATATCTTCTAACTGGACTTGAGGTCCGATAGGCCCAATTAATTTTCAAGAGCAAAAGAAGGCAGTCACGGTATAAGGGCAAGGCCCAACACCAGAAAACACTCAGCCCAATGATCCAAGTGATAGCAACAAACTAATTGTGTCAAGTAGACACTATTTCCACCTCTCAGTTCCGATGATCAAACACTTTTTCTCTAAGATCTCAGAATCTTCTTGAAGTCAGGTCTCTATTTAAGCAGAGCAATGGACACAAAGAGAGCGTGAATTATACATACGAGGTTCCTCGCAATTTGATGAGAACAAGGTATGCAATTTTCATATAAAAACTTATATTTTTTTAAATTTCAGTGTGGGTACGTAATTCCGGAAAAATTAAGACTGTTATGGCACGAATTTTCCAATTTTTATCTATTTTAATTCTCACTTAATTGATGTACGAAATATTTTCTTAAGGCCCACTTTTACTTTGCTTTTATTTTCCGGCTTCTGAAAAATTTAATTTTTGTATTTGTGAAACCAATTGTTTAGTTCGTTTAGTATGTCACTATATCATCATACTAAAGTGAATATTAATTAATGTTAAAAGTATTGTAATGCGATAATAAATGCGTTTCACCCTAAGCGACATGCAGTAGTTTTGAGTCCCGAATCGGCCTCCTCAAAAAAAAAATAATAATAATTAAGCTAAAACTGTTTACTAATTACTTCTACTAGACTTTGGGAGCTTTGTGCTTTCTTGACTCATTTTTAAATATGCAATATTGTATCTTGCGGTAGTTTGCTTGCACACACACTACATGCATTTAATTGGTCTGAAATTTAGGTAGTACATAATCTGAATTGGTCTTCTAAATTTTTGACATTGTTTACAACAACAACAACCGCACAACTTCACGGATCTTTGTAGAAAGTCTAGGTTGAGAGTGATTGAACAAATTGATAAATGAGTCGTCGGAGACTTTTGGTTTTTGTTGGACGATTAGTTATGGAAATCTAAGATCTAAATTGCTTCCACGTAATCTTTAAAGGTCTAGTTGTTTGCATACTTTTGACATTGATTCTGGAATTCGTGGTTGCTGATTTAGCTAATAAAGTAATCAAGGATAACTTCTTCATTCGCTCTCACTGTCAAATGAAGCTATCATCTCCCCGGTTCAGATTAAATTCCTTTTTAAAATAAGACATGCCGGCTTTCTTAAAGTTTAGATGCAAAAGCAGGATTCTAAGCATAAAGAAATGCTCAACAGAAAGGGTTTAGGGACAAATCACCTCTAGATTTTTTTTATTGTTTTTTTAGAATCTACCAGTCACCTCTAGAATCTAGATGTCTGTTTTTACACATGCACATGTGTCTATGTAGTAGAAGGGGGTGAAAAACCTATGCAAACTTAAATATCAAAGAGGCCATGGAGCAAATGAATTACAAGGCTATTAATAGCTTTCACAGCTTGAGATTACTGACTTGATCACACTAAAACTTGATGAGAAAGCAATAAACACATATTATTACTTGCGTAGCTTTGAGAATTTTTTGGCAGAACAGTCAAGAGTCAATCCATTATTGAGGCTTGAAGCAGTAGCTAAACATATGCTGGTGAGGTCTCATCAGAGGGCCTGGTTACAGAGTCTACTTTTCCTCCTCTTTCGCTTACACTGTTCTCAGAAAACTTCAAGCTTGCTAGATGAAAGCCTTTCTCCTTCTCATTTGATTTCCATTCAGACAAGTAATACTCTTCTTCTGTCGAATTCGCCTTTTTTGATGGGCCACAAAACATCCCACCCCATTGTGGGAAGTATATTAAGAATAATGGGAGGGTGCAGCATATGATCATGATACCCATTAGAGTTATGCCTGTTTGTTTTGAATATTTGGATCCTCTGAAGAAAATTAGTTGAGTCACAACTGCGCCCACATTTCCGCCACCTCCTGTCATACCGGAAACAACCCCCAATGACCTGAAAAATGGGATAAGTAAATAAGAAACAACTTAATTGTTGAGGCTTGATAAAGAAAAGTAGACTCTTTGATGAGCCTATATAATTAACTTGTTCAGCTGTTTATTGGTTTGATAAAATGTGACGCACACGTTATAAACAATTCCTTAGATAATTATATGTCTTTGTTTTGAAACCCAACTTGGTTAAGGATGAACCTGGCTCTATCATTCTTTTACCCTCCAGAAGTTCTTTTTATATCTGAGCTCTGATTTTGAAAATTTTGATTCTTAGCAATTGAATGTCAAAACAGGAAATTAGAGTAATTTTGGATGAAATATTTGATACACTACTTTGCTTAGCTTCTTTTACACATATTAGTTGAAAAAGATTTTTGTGAGTCCACAGATGCACCTGTATCTATATAGATATCAATGAAAGACAAGGCAAATATTTAATAACAAAGAACTAGGTTCTAAAAGATGCAATGCCAAAGATTCAGAAATAATAGTTATTGTAGAAAACATACCTTCGAGAGACAAAGGGAACTACTCCAAATGTAAGCCCACATGCAGCTTGGACAAACACAGAGAAAGCAACCATCACAATAATGGATCCACTTAAAGATCCCACCTGCCCCAAAATTATGCAGAAAACGCCTCCCAAGGTTTGCACCACCCACAAGGTCCACAGCCTTCCCCTCATTCCAAACCTCTTTGCCACTATGTCTGAGAGAATCCCTCCTCCAGGTCGAGAGAACAGATTCGCTAACCCGAAACTTGCTGCTATTATTCCTGCAGTGGAGAGATCTAGATTGAATCTATCATAAAAGTACTCTGCTATTATGTTATCCACTGCCAGTTCTACCCCAAAGCAATAACCATAAGTCAAAGCCAGAATCCATCCTCTATAATTTGTGAACCCATAATAGAAAACCCATGAAAATTTATCTTTTGCCTTCTCTCCAGATTTCTTCAGGCCATGGTAGTTCCCATCAGGCATGTCCTGACCAAAGATAAGAACTGCAAATGCTGATAATGTTTGAAAAAGGGCAGGAATAAAAAAAGCAATTCTCCAAGCTGTAAATTTGACTGCACCAATGTCACGGATGACCCCAACCACCAAGGGCATGATCAGTTGTGTTGCTCCACCACCCAGGTTCCCCCAGCCACCGGCAACACCATTGGCAGTACCAACCACTGGGGCAGAGAACATAGAGCTCATCCAGAATTGAGTAGAGACAAAAGTTGCTAAGGAGAAGCCTGTGAAAAAACGCACTAGGAGGAAAGAGGTAGGAGATGAGGCAATGGAAGAGCAGAAAACCGCCGGTGCAGTGAGGAGAATGAGTGAAGCAGAGGCAAGGCGGGGTCCGAATAAGTCACAGGCACTTCCCATGGCAACCCGGGCAAAGACTGCACCAGAGACTGATGCAATCCCTGCATTGCCAATATCAGTGGATGTGAGGTTGAGGTTGTCACGTATAATTGGGATGAGTGGTGCAGCTGCAAAAGAAGACACAAAACAAGCAAAGAAAGAGACCCATGATAGATGAAATGCTCTCATGTGGGGTGCTGCCACTGAGAATAGCCTGAATTCAGTCGCCTTGTGTTCTGAGTCCACCGGAAGTGAAAATTTCGGCGGTGGTGATTCCATTTTTTTTATCTTTCGAATTGAATTTGGAGGGTTAACAAGATGGTAAATTGGTGCGATGATAGTGCTCCTAGCTGCTGATATGTTGAGCTTCGCCTTTACTATGAAACTAATATACTATGTTGTTTGACTTTTGTAGTGAGATTTATGGAGCTTTGAATATTGAGCAATGGCCAATGAAATAGGTAAAGACACA
Source organism: Quercus variabilis (assembly GCA_030445155.1). Lineage (NCBI taxonomy): Eukaryota > Viridiplantae > Streptophyta > Magnoliopsida > Fagales > Fagaceae > Quercus > Quercus variabilis. The sequence continues at coordinate 60,245,712 of CP129447.1, read as the reverse complement.
AAGTATATGTTATTGTCCCTTTGATTTTTGTGTTGTGGCTTTATGTGGCTGCAGAAGGCCAAGTTTTGGACCAAAGAATTTTGTGTGCTTATCCGCCGAGTCTCATTGGTTTCTTGCATTCTCAGATGCAGAAGAGTGAGTAGGTATGGAATTTAATTCAAAGGTGTGAAACGGTGCTGGCTTGGCATTGTGTGCGTGTGCGAGTTTGAATTTTCATTGGCTAGTGTTTGAGACTCAAGGGTATTGACTTGGAGAGGTCGCTGAAAAAGTAAAGTGCACTGTATTGGCTTGGTATAGAGTCTCAACTGAATATTCTTCGTTAGCGCAAAACGACGAACGTGTCTTAATCAGTATCTTACTCATCTGATTTTTTGATATGCATAATAAAAAGTATAGGAGGAGGAGTAGTGGAAGCAATTTTGTATTCAGTCGTTAATCCCTATGTGAAATTTAGCATTAAACCTCGGCAGAGTCAACTACATGACTCTTTGCGTGATCGTTAAACAGTTTCAAATTATTTGTGATTAACTGTCAAAGATTTGATTCTCACCAAAAAATTAAAAAAAAAAGATTCTCACCAAAAACAAATAATAAAAAATAAAAAATAAACTTTCAACGACTTGGAATGAAATTATATAGTTATTCATATTTTTAAGCTATTTGGTAGATTGGTTATGTTTTTATTATGAGAAATATTATTTTCACAAAATTTTCACAATAAATCCTAAATGACATATTGTTTATTATTATTTTATATGAGGGTTTGACTTATTTCGTATATTTTTTTTAACTGGAACTTCCTTTTGCTTTAATGAAAAATTGCTACATTATCTACTAACTAAATAAAATATGAAAATTTAAACCCATTACCACTTGTTATTGAATATTTAAAACAAAAATAGATGTTCAATTGAAAAAGTACTAGAGGTAAGTCAAACCCTTTATAAGATAAGTGACAAATTTTTACGGATTGTTATTGGTGAGTAAAAAAATAATTTTAATGGTAGGTTCAAATTAAAACTAATAACAACTTAATACTTATTGTAGGGACTCAATTTGGATATGCCTTTTGAAATCAAAAGGAAAAATAGTCCAACAAGCCCAAACAATAAATTTTTTAGAGAGTGGGTTTAAGGACTAGGCCCTAACAAACGGACAACGCCCAAAAGTCAGATCTTCACCCATTGAAGGTTGGCACATTAAGATTATTCACCAAGGCTCCTCCTCGGCATTCGTCCGAGGATCCTCCTTTTTTCCGGAGCCTCTATTTGTATTTTGTATTTGCTTTTTGATTAATAAAATGTTGTTGTGTTTGTTTCTTCTGCTATTCTCCAAATTTCTTACTTTCTTGCAATGATCGTATCTTGTGCAAAAGCGTTCTTGTTAGTAGTATTTTATTTTTTTTTTTTTTTTTTTTTTTTTTTTTTTTTTTTTTTTTTTTTTTTTATTGGGGTAGCTTGCGCAAGCCCCCAACAGTGGAAATCGCTAGCCGTTGCACCTGCTAACGCCCTAGTCCTCCCCACAGACGGCGCCAATTGTAGAGACTCAATTTGGATATGCCTTCTGAAATCAAAAGGAAAAACAGTCCAACAAGTCCAAACAATAAATTTTTTAGAGAGTGGATTCAAGGACTAGGTCCTAACAAACGGACAACGCCCAAAAGTCAGATCTTCACCCATTGAAGGTTGGCACATTAAGATTATTCACCAAGGCTCCTCCTCAGCATTCGTCCGAGGATCCTCCTTTTTTCCGAAGCCTCCCTTACTGTTCTTTTTGGTTCCCCTTATATAGCCCTCTTCTCACCATCTCTTTCTTCCACCTGTTAATCATCCATGCGCTTCACTCCTGATCATTCGTCCCATCAGCTGTGTTATCAGTAATCATGTGATTTGTAGTGGTCAAGGTTACCCTATCCAGGAGTCACATCTCCATTAGGGCGGTCAGGGGATTAGGTGAGTGCATTTATTGTGGAGATGACAACCTATACCGGGCTTGTTCTCCCACTTTGTGTTGTCCTCAGTCCACCGAGGACAGGGTCATCCTCGGCGTGGTTCTTACAGCCCAGGCCTCAACACAACGTCCTCGGGCAATTCTCCATCCTCGGCATAGGCCTTGGGCCGAGTGCAAAATGGGCCGAGGCTATCAGACTTTCAGGCTCCACACTTATAATTTGTTATGAAAGTGTTGTGAAAATTTTCTGGACGTAACACTTCTATCTTCATTATAAAGAATAATCATTTCTTATAAATAACTATTCTTTAAAATGAGGAATAATTATTTCTTTCTAAAAGGGTTGTAATAGTTTTTTTTTTTTTTTTTTTAAAAAAACAAAAAATGTTGTAATAGTTATTTTTTAGTATGTGTAATAATTTCTAAAATAAACATATTTTTAAATAAACAAACTTTCCATGTGCACATCAATTATGAAAATAAAATTCATAAAAAAATAACTAATCTTTCGCACAAAAATTAAAAATTATTATTTTTTAGGAATTTTTTTTTTTTCTAATAAGATTTTTTTGGAAATATAATTGTATGAGTAAGATATTTCTTAAAATATATCCTAAGTTTTGTTCTAATGTTACAACCAGCCAAACTTGTAAATAAATTTAGTTATTCCATTATAAGTTATAACACATTTTATTTCCAATAATAAAGATTACAATTCTTGTCATAATTCTTATTCAATGTACCAAAAATTTTACAAGTTGTGGTTATAAATGATCTGCCATACATGTGAAAAATGAAAAATATTAACTACAAATTTTATTATACTCGGTTTCTTAAAAAAAAAAAAAAATTTATTATACTCAACTTTAAAAACTAATATATCAACTACAAATTTTATTATATTATATTTTAAAAATTAATGTAACAATTAATGTGATTAATAAACATTAACAATATATAAAATGGTAAATGCTTTTGTAATTGATGATGCATCCATTTGTAAAGATAGTATCAAATTTTTTAAGCATCCATTAGCATTACTTGTGCAAAAACTATTTATGTTGTGACAGCTTTTGAATATTTATGATTTTAAATGAGACTGACCAGCCAAAGGCCTTGTAATTGAATTGACAAATTCCCATTCATAAAGTATTTGGGGTCTAGGGGAAAGTGGTTTGAACTATGGGATTAGCAACATATTATAATTATCTCTAATTTAATGAAATAAAGTTATTGACCAATTAATATATATATATATATATATATATATATATATATATAACAAATCAATAAATGAGTAGCCTGATTAAGTCTTAAGTCTTAGAAAAAGAAATGGTGAAGAATTTTACTATACAATATGATAAAACGTGAAGGTAGTATCCTAGTCCCACTTTCACCACAAAACACTGTGACTCTAATTTTTATTTTTGTCTTTTTAAATTTTATCTAAGTCGTCCTTTCGAATTTTTTTTTTTTTTTTAATCTAAATCGTTGACTCTACCAGTCTACTCTGAAATAAACTCTTAAAAGGCCCACAAAATTAAATTGGGTCATGGCGAATGATCATTCATCCTTGTAATTGACCATGCGTCAATTTGTAAAGATAGTATAAATTTTTTTTTTTTTTTTTTTTTTTTTTTTGTATTCCTTAGTATCACTTGTGCAAAAACTATTTTTGTTGTGACAGTTTTTAAATGGGATTGAGTGATTAAACAATTGAAATAAATATAAATATAACATCAATAGATGAGTAGCATGATTAAGCCTTAAGCCTTATAAAAAGAAATGGTGAAGAATTTTACTGTAAAATATGATTTTATAAAGGTGAATGTGGTATCCTAGATAAATCCTTAAAAACCCACATAAATGAATTTGGGCCGTGGTGAATCATCCTTCATCCTTTTTTTTTTTTCACCACCCCCCACCCCACCTTAAGTGATAAACTTTTTTATTATTTACATTAGTATTATGCCTATACATAGCTTAATCAAGAATCATGTAAACTAAAGAAATTATTTTATTAATTTAATTAAAATTAAATAATAAAATAGATAATAAAACTAAAGTAAAGTTTACTATTAAAAAATCATCTATAAGTCCAAAATTAATTGAATGGAAAATAGTAGATAATTATGTAACTAATATAAAAGGAGATGTCAAATCAATAATAACTTCATTAGCATTTGGTTATGATGAAAATTAAGAAGTGATAACTTTTGGTAAGGTCCTGCATGCCTATCTATATATATATATATATATATGAGTGGTTGAGTATCCAACCTACTAGGAAAAAGCAATAGAGTATTAACCATACATTAGTGGCATCCGTACCCACCAATATGAATCAACATAAATCATAGCTAACATATACTAAATTTTCAAGACATTAAAATTTAAGATTCAAAATATAATGGGAAAGTCAAATACAGGTGAGTTTGAGTTACACCTTATAGACTTGTTTTTATGATATTGGCGAAAAATAATATACAAAGAAAAAAAGACCTAATCACTTGATGCATACTAAAGGTTTTAAAAAGGAAAATTTTCTCATATAATAAAAGTATAAGTGGAGAACATATAATTTTTAATTAAACATGTGAAGTACGGATATATTAGCAATATATATGTAAACTGTGAAGAGTTTATTCCAAATAATTTTTTAGTTATTCATGTGAGTTTGACAACATGGTTTTCAGACCCGGACCATTCAAACAAAAATCATTTAACAAAGTATCAAAATAATCATGTGATGTAGCAACAATCATTTAACAAATTATTTAGGAATAATCAAGAAATTCATTGTTAGGTATACTCTAATAAATTAATCTATTTCTATTAAGACATAACTGTAGCATTAATAAAATATTTCATCCAATCCGCAACAGCATATTTAGAACAAACTTTGGTCAGAATACAATATTTACAAAAGCAAGCAACAAAAAACTTTTAAACAAATCACAGCAATAGGCTGTAATTGTGCAAATCATCCAAATCAAAACATAATGGTAAGCCCCAAAAAAAAAAAAAAAAATGAAACTTCAATAAACTATGTTAGCCCCTAAAAAGATTTTTTTTTTTATTAAATTTTTTAAGAAGAGAAATGCATACCACCTAAAAATAAATAAAAAATAAAAAATAAATCAAACTTCAATAAACTATGTTAACCCCTAAAAGGATTTTTTTTTTTTTTTTAAGAAGAGAAATGCATACCATCTATATATGTCTTGGGGATTAGGGGATTTTTATATATTGACATAAGTTTCTCTTCTCCAAATTTTCCTTATCTGGTCTATTAACAAATGCCAAAACTCTCCTTAAATAGTTCATTAACAAATACTCAAAAAGCACTGGACCAAAAGTTGAAACTCAATTGCTATTAGTATCCAAAATAAAATTTAAATAAACAACTCTAAAAATTTTGTTAGAAATTGTGAGGCCAGAGAAAGAAACCCACAAAAATAACTGATCCGGCTCAAACAAAAAGGGTAAATTTAGGTTTAACTAGTATAGAACTTTAAATTAGATTAAGATTTTTAATTAATTTTAAAATAATAAGATAAAGAGAAGGTATGTAAATAAAGAATTTGTAAGTGAAGAGAAACCTAAGGCTATGCATTAATTGATAAGAAGAATTTTTATTAAAAAATATAAAAAGAATTAAAGTAGTACATATAGCAATTTAACAACAAAAATAAATAAATAACTAAAAGAATGGAACGTGAAAAAGTTTTTAATACCTTTGGAAATATCTCCTATAAGCATTTGTAAACTGAGTTGAAACCCATCTCCAATAACTTGTTATCTGCACATAGATTCAAACCAAAAACAAAAAAGATACAATCTTTTTACTTTTTTCTGCAATTTAATTATTATAGAGATAGGCTTGACTAATTTCAGTCCAACAATCATACCAAGCATTCTCTAACTAAAGAAAAAACCCTAGCTTTAATATACCTAAAACCTGGTACCAAACCAAACCTCTTGGTCTTCTTGCTTTGCTCTTTGCTTTGCTCACCATGTTGAAAGTAAAAACTCTGAGAAATCATCTTAGGGTTGAGAGTGAGCTTGAGGAGCGAGGGATTAGAGGAGTTTTATATGTTGACGTGAGTTTCATTTTCTCCAAAAAAAAAAAAAAGATGATATATCAACTTAAAAGAGGTTTAACTAATGTAGAACTTTAAATTATAATGAGATTAATATTTTTAATTAATTTTAAAATAATAAGATAAAGAGAAGGTATGTAAATAAAGAATTTGGAAGTGAAGAGAAACCTAAGGCTAGAAAAAGAAGTGTATTAATTGGTAAGAAAAATTTATACACACACACACATATATATATATATATAAAAGATAAGAAGAATTAAAGTAGTATGTGTAGCAGTTTTTTTTTTTTATCAATTAAGATTTTTTTATCATCTTCTAATTTATAATAATAAAGCTCAAGAATTTAGATTGTAATCAAATTAAGATTGTTATCAACTTAGAAATTATAATAATAAAGATCAAGAATTTAGACTGTAATCAAATTAAGATTGTTATCAACTTAGAAATTATAGAAGAAGAAGATAAGAACAAATATATATATATATATATATATATATATATATATATATATATATATATATATATATCTATTTTTTTTTTTTTAAATCTAAAAAATTTCTGCAATTTGGTAAAACCATTTGGCACAACCACGACTTCAAAACCCAACTTTTATTATATAGTATATGATTTAACAATACATAAGTATGGAGTATATAGGTTTAAAAAAAGATTACGGAGTATATACATGCTCTAAAGCATGGCATCCCACAAAAGGTAGGATTGTAAAACAGATTTTTAGTCCCTGCTATATTATTTTCCATAGGTATACAGTTCCAAATATAGATATGATTCAAATATATATATATATATAGAGAGAGAGAGAGAGTAAAATTGAAATATATTACGTTTACTTCATAATAATTGTTATTTACCATTATGTTAAGACATTAATTTTTTTTCAAAAAAATTAAGATATTAATTAATTTTTGGTGTAGACAAGATTTGAATCTAGATCTCTTATTTGACCATTAAAACCTTTACCTTAAATTTACATGGATATTATGAGGGTTGGATTCTCCGTGATAGGCCTCAGGAGCTTTTGGTTAACACAATTAATTTGTTGGATATGGCAGAAAATTTTACAATGGGAGAGCTAATGAAATGAATCAAGAGACCACGAATTGATAATTAAGTACATAATGGGGTTACAGAAGCAACAAATAATTTAGAAGTTTGAGATTACATAATTCCACAAAGGAACATAGAATTTCGCACAACTATACAAGATCTCTTCTTGGACACCCTCTTTCTCCCTCTCTAATTTTCCGAACCCCCTTTTTGGTGGGGGGGGGGGGGGGGGGAGGGTTCTGTCCTATTTATAATGGTTGAGCTTCCACTCATTGTGGATTGTGATGATGGAGGTCAAGAGATACTTATCCCATCAGACGTCTCCTCCCTTTTTTCGGAGGGTTTGAGTGGGTTATTGGGTATGAGATACTATTTAGGCCGATCATTCAGTAATAAATGCAGCCCATGTTAGATGGGGTTGCCTAATTAATGTATAGGTGACTATTACTAAATTCAAGCACCACTCATTCTAGTTCGAATTTGTTGACATTCTTTCGCAGTTGCTAGGGGGCTCTGGGGCCCTCTTGCTAAGGAATCTTTATCTTATCAGCCGGTGTAGAGCATGTCGGTTTTGGTTGGGATTTTGAATGGGAGCTCCTTAGGATGGATTCTTGGGTCCATGGATTGGCCCAGACTACCTTCTATACTATGTGATAAGGATAAAATTGTGAATATACACTCACTGATAGGGAGGCATAGAGCAACATTCCGAAGTAAACCCATCGGCTTTACTTATGCCCATTGGCAAGTGACAACGGTAGGGAGTCTACGGCTTTAAGCTGACAAGGTCAACTGGGGAAGATGGAAAGCTGACAGTACTGAGCTGAAGGCGACACACGAGACTGACGATTTTGACATGATCTTGGCTTGGCCTTCATGCATGCATGAATAAGGAAATATCTTATGCCCTACACTCAATATTAGTCTCATACAAGGAAAGGATTCCGTAATATACGCTTATAAGGATTAATATAAGGAAAAGACTTCTAAGCTAAGGAAGAGATGTCAACCCTCTACTACTATAAAAGCCCTAATACCCTCACAAACCAAGGTACGCATAATTCACCCCAGCTTTGGCACTTTGGAGTTGTGAGAAGTTCTAACTTGACCTTCGGAGGGTATTTGGCCGGCACCACACCGGTGCTCTCTATAAGGTCTTCTTTTTTTGTTGTGCAGGTGTTGTTTCGAGCGTGCAAAAACCGTGTGGCTTATTGGTGGTTTTTTGGCATCATTAGTTGGCACCATCTGTGGGAAACCTTTGTGATTCATAAGCCATATTATTACTTCCCGGATAAAGAGTTGCATGGTACTTACTCGCTCGATGGCAACCACCAATAACGTTTAAGGAGATGAGCAGTGACCCACTACCCTGGAGAGGCAAGTCCAAACCCTCATAGCAGTAGTGGAACGTCTCACCAAACAGAATCATGACTTAGAAGAACAGTTGTGGCAAAAGAACGCAACGATGGGTACCCAGGAGGAAGACCAAGAAGGTACTAGTGCTGAGAGAAGAGACCAAGAGGGGCCAGAGGGCAGTAACGCCCCACGCTGACCAAAGCGACAGGACATGAGTTGCCTTTCCATTACAAACACGGCTCCCCCTCACATTGTAGTAGAGATATAGATAATGAAGGAACGGATTAACTTTATGATGAATGCACTTAGAGGGCAAATGTCTAGTGACCTTGATGACTTGGTCCATCAAACAGATTCACCATTCACCGCGTCCGTCAATTCCTTCCCTCTTCCACCGAAGTTTCACATGCCGTAGATAGAAAGCTATGACGGAGCCAAAGACACCCTAGATCACTTAGAATCCTTCAAGAGCCTGATGCACCTTCAAGAAGTAACTAACGTGATCATGTGTAGGGCCTTCCCTACCATGCTGAAGGGTTTCGCAAGAATTTGGTTTAGCAGGTTGATGCCTAACTCCATCAGTACTTTCAAGGAGCTAAGCGCTCAGTTTTCTTCGCACTTCATCGGGGGACACATTTATAAAAAGTCTATTGCATGCTTGATGAGCATCAGGTAACAGGAAGATGAGACGTTAAGGTCTTATATAGCAAGCTTTAACAAAGAGGCACTTTCAATCGATGAAGCTGATGACAAGATACTCGTGGCTGCTTTCACAAATGGGTTGTGAAAGGGTAAGTTCCTATTTTCACTATATAAGAACGACCTAAAGATTATTTCGAATGTGCTTTATAGGGCAACCAAATACATGAATGCTGAATACGCGCTTCTAGCCCAAAAGGAGAAACCCAAGAAGAGAGAAAGGCAGGAAGAAAGGCAAGAAGACACACGACAGGACAGAGGACGGAAGATGGCAAGAACTGGAAAACAAAGGGATGACAGGCGCTCTAAGCCCTTTGCGGGGAGATTCACGAGTTTCACTCCACTAATTGCCCCAATCGACCAAGTCCTAATGCAAATCAAGGACGAAGGAGCCTTAACCTTCCCCGAAAAGCTAAAGGGGAATCCCAACAAACGGTCTAGAGACAAATAATGCCATTTTCACCATGATCACGGTCATAATATGGCCGATTGCTACGACTTGAAACAATAGATCAAAGCCCTCATCAAGCAAGGGAAGTTACAGAAGTTTGTTAACAGGGAAATAACAGATCTGCCTCCTCAAGAACAAGCTCCTCGATAGGACAACGAGCGTCCCAAACAACCCTTAGGAGACATAAGGATGATTGTGGGAGGCACAGCGACCACCAGCTCATCCAAGAAGGCTCGAAAGACTTACTTCAGAATGGTTTAAAACGTTCAGCTAGCAGGTGTCGTCCTGAAGATGCCGCGGGTCAACAACCCCATTATTGGTTTCTCGAAAGAAGATGCCCGATGTTTTCACCACCCGCATGATGATGTGCTCGTTGTTAGCATCTAGGTAGGAGACTATAACACATATCGGGTCTTGGTTGACAATGGAAGCTCCGCAGACATTCTCTACGACCTAGCATTTCAACAAATGCGAATCAACAGAGAATGTCTAGTTCCAACTAACGCTCCACTTATTGGGTTTGCAGGAACAAAAGTATACCCCCTTGGCGCAGTCACATTGCCTATCACAATTGGAGATTATCCTCAGTAAATCATTAAGTATGTTACATTCCTTGTTGTCGATTGCTCTTCTGCCTACATCGCCATCATAATACGACTTACCCTTAACTCATGGAAGGCTGTAATTTCAACCTACCACCTAATAATCAAATTTCCCACTGAGTACAAAGTAGGGGAATTGCGAGGAGATCAAATAGCTGCTCGCGAATGCTATGTTACGATGCTGGAGATAGATGACCATCTACAAATCATAAGCATAGAAGAACAACGGATGGGGGCGAAACCTATAGAGAGGCTCGAGGAGATACCCCTCGATAGCTTTAGATCAAACAGAACCACGAGGATCGGCACTCTCGCCAACCCAGTGGTTCGCCTAGCACTCGTAGCTTTCCTCAAGGAAACCAGGACGTGTTTGCCTAAAGTCATGAAGACATGCTAGGAATCAAATCTTCAGTCATGGTACACAAGCTGAATGTGTCACCTTCTTTTCTACCTGTTCGTCAGAAAAAGCGAGTGTTCGCCCAAGAACAAGACCGAGCGATAGCAGAAGAAGTCGACAAGCTGCAAGAGGCAAGCTTCATCAGGGAAGTATACTACCCCGATTGGCTAGCAAATGTGGTAATGGTCAAGAAAGCCAACAGAAAATGGAGGATGTGCGTAGACTTTATGGACCTGAACAAAGCATGCCCTAAGGATAGCTACCTTCTCCCTAGAGTTGACGTGCTGGTAAACTCTACAACTTAGCACCAATTGCTGAGCTTCATGGATGCCTTTGTGGACAACTAAATTTCTCAGTTTGAAATGAGTTAAACAAGTAAAATAGTTTCACAAGTGCGAATTTGTATTAATGATTGTGTGGTACAATTCTCTGAAATTACAAATGAGTGTTCCTCTGATTCGATCTCCTTGAAAGATTTGTTGATTGGAGTTGTGGTAATGTGATTTTGATTTGAACACCAAATATACTTCAATTTGGTTGAGGAATGGATCGAAGATCTTTGAAACGGAATTACAACGAATCTTTAGCTATGAGCTTGTTAGAAATTCTTTGTTCTTCACATTTTTTGCGTGTTCATGTTCTTTATGCTCTTCGTGCGTTCTTCCCTTTTGAGGGTTTGTGGTGGAATTTTTTCGGGGCTTTAGAGGCTTAAATTCATAGAGCTTTATTGATTTGTGATTTGTTGAGGTTTTTGGAGACTTTTGAGCTTGATTTTAGTGAACTTTGAGGTCTAGGAATATGATTTGGATGATTCCTCTTTGAATGTTCTTTGTATTTGAAGGTTTGTGGTGGAAGTTCTTTGAGGTTTTAGAGGCTTGAATCCATTGAGCTTCGCTAATTTGTGATTTGTTGAGGTTTCTAGACGCTTTTGAGCTTGATTCCAGTGAACTTTGAGATCTAGGCAGGTAGTTTAGATGATTCTATTTCAAATGTTCTTCATATTTGAAGTTCTTGAAGTTGCTGGAGGCTTCAAGGCTGGATTCCAGTAGAGCTTCTGGACTTCTGAACTCAAGATGTCTTCTCTGATGCTACTTATGCTTCAGATGGCTTAGTGTTCTCAATGGCTTCCAGATCTCTTAGTAGTGTCTTGGTCTGCCCAAGATGTATTGGTGTCCTCCTAAATGTCTTATGAAGGCTTCTATTTATAGGAGTTTGGGGGTGGATAAGCAACATGTGGCGGATTTTGATTGGTGACACATGTCACAGCCTGATTGGTTCGCTTATGTTATCGCTTACACGTGCTGATGCATGATTGGTTTTTGCATGACACTTAGCAAATTTCTGTTGGTTTTTGAGTAGTGATAGCAAAACCCAACAGCAATACGTGACGCTTTGTAACTGGCTATATTTTATGGACTTGGTAGTGTGACGTATCAGCTTGTGATAGGTTGGGAATTTTCTCTCTCTACAGCCTTTTCAGGTCATAATCAGATTCGGATGGACGAAGTGGACCAGGAGAAGACTTCATTTATTACTAGCCAAAGTCTTTTTTGTAACAAAGTGATGTCGTTTGGCCTTAAGAATGCAAGCGTTACATATCAAGGCTCATGAATAAAATGTTTGCAAGCCAAATCGGAAGGAATGTTTAAGTTTACGTCGACGACATGTTGGTAAAAAGCCAAAAAAAGGAGGACCATTTGAAGGATCCCGAGGAAACTTTTAGCACCCTTCATTCCTACAACATGAAGCTCAATCCAAGTAAGTGTGCATTTGGAGTGACAGCGAGAAAATTTCTTGGATTTATGGTGTCTCAAAAAGGTATCAAAGGCAACCCGGACAAGATCAAAGCCATAATAGAGATGCCCCCCCCCCCCCCAAAGAACATGAAAGAAGTGCAGAGTTTAAACGGAAAAGTGGCTGCCCTGAACAAGTTTGTATCAAGGGTGACGGATAAGTGTTTACTCTTCTTTTGCACACTAAAAAAGTCTTTCGAGTGGACTGTCGAGTGTCAGCAAGTGTTCGAGGAGCTGAAGACTTATCTTTCTTCCCCACCGCTGCTAAGTCCTTCGCAACCGGAGGAAGAACTTTTCCTCTATTTGGCCGTCTACTGGCAACCGTCAGTGCGGCCTTGGTCAGAGTAGAAGAAAAGGTTCAAAGGCTGGTATACTATGCCAGCTGGGCATTTCGTGGTGTAAAGGAAAGGTATACACCCATGGAAAAACTCACATTCACTTTAGTTACTGTAGCCCGCAAGCTAAAACCGTATTTTCAAGCCTACACGGTGATCGTCCTAACCGACAAGCCCTTACAACAGGCAATGAGCAACCTTGAAACTGCTAGTCGATTGGCACTATGGGTAATAGAGTTGAGTGAATTTGACATTCAGTACCGCTCACGTACTGCCATCAAGGGACAGGTCGTTGTTGACTTCATTGCAGAATTCACTAACGGGGAAGACAAGGGGGCAGATGAATACCCTCAATGGAGTGTACATATAGACGGGTTGTCCAACAAGCAGGCAGGAGGGGTAGGCGTTGTGCTCCTCTCTTTTAAAGGAGAAAAGATTGAATGTATGGTTCGCCTCGACTTCCCTACCACCAACAATGAAGCAGAGTACGAAGCTTTAGTGGCAGGACTTAATCTTGCCAAAGCAGCAAGAGCTGTAAGCGTGGTTCTTTATTGAGACTCAGAGGTCGTCACCAACCAAGTGAACAAGGATTATGAGTGCAAAGGCAAAAGAATGAAGAAATACCTAGAGTAGGTAAGGAGAAAGGTAGACGAGTTGTAGGCCAAGATCATCCAAATCCCTAAAGGAGAGAATGAGCAAGTTGACTGCCTTGTCAAAGCTGCTTTAGTAGAACATATGACCGCCTTTGATAATGTACTCTCTTTTGTTCAGCTTTCTCCATTAATAGATCTCGTCGATGTGTAGGAGATAGGTTTTGAAAGCAATTGGACCACACTATTAGTCTCTTACTTAAAAAATGGTGTCTTACTAGATGAAAGGGAAGCCGCAAGAAAGTGGAAGGTCCAAGTAGCACAATTTGTCTTGATGAAGGACATCTTGTACAAGAGAGGCTTCTCCCGCCCATACCTAAGGTGTTTGGGTCCTGAAGAAGTAGACTACGTCATGAGAGAAGTACACAAAGGAATCTGTGGAAACCATTCAGGGTCGCGATCGTTGGTACACAAACTCGTCCGAGCGAGGTACTACTGGTCCACCATGCAAAAGGATACTTAGGGTTATGTCAAAGCCTGTGACAAGTGCCAAAGGTTTAGCAATGTTATCAGACAACCGTTCGAAGAGTCGACCCCAATGACAGCCCCGTAGCCGTTTGCTCAATGGGGATTGGACATCATACGACAACTGAAATTCCTAATTGTAGGCATAGACTACTTCACAAAATAGGTGGAAGCTAAAGCTTTAGCCATTATTACAGAGAAGAACATACGAAATTTCGTTTGGAGGTTCATCGTATGCAGGTTTGGGATCCCTAGAGTCTTAGTTTCAAACAACCGAAAACAATTCAACAACGACTCATTCTAGGACTTTTGCTCGCAGTTAGGGATTAGAAATCACTACTCCTCCCCCGCCACCCTTAAGCTAACGAACAGGTTGAAGTCACTAACTGATCCTTGCTCAAAATTATCAAGACTCGGCTCGAGGGGGCAAGGGGTATATATGGCCTAAGGAGTTGCCAAGCATACTATGGGAGTACAGGACAACGACAAGGAAGCTCACAGGAGAGACACCATTTCAGCTAACATACAGGAGCGAAGTAGTCATCCCAGCCAAGGTCGGACTCACAAGCTATAGGGTGGACAATCATGACGAAAGCATAAACGACGAGGCTATGCATCTATAGTTGGATCTAGTAAATGAAGTCAGAGCGACAGCAAAACAAAGGCTTGCACAGCATCAGTACCGCATGGCTAAACACTACAACTCTCGGGTCCAACACAGAGACTTTTAGGTCGGAGATCTTGCTTTGAAGAGGGTCATAGGCACTACTAGAGACCCTACTTGTGGGAAGCTCAACCCCAACTGGGAAGGACCCTACTAAATTACGTCATGGCAAAGGAAAGACACCTACCATGTAGAAACATTTGACGAATGAATGTTGCATCATCCATGGAACACCGAGCACTTAGGGAAGTACTACTAGTGGGGATGACGCATGAAGAGCGATACTTATCATTTTTCAGTTCACCTTAGTTAATTTTAAAACACTCCTCAGTTTTTTTTAGTTTACCTTAGTTAATTTTTGCTACAAATACTGTTTAAGCCCAAAGGGTGGGTTTCTTTTAGAAAGCTACTTTTCTACGAATGCATGGTTTATCATAATAATAGGAGTTATATTCAGATACGACTAATGTGTTTTTCTACAAAAAAATTACCAAGTCCACAAAGTGGATGAGCTCATCAGTCCATAAAGTGGACAAAGTTATTAAGTCCATAAAGTGGACGAGTTTATGCTAAGTCCACAAAGTGGACGAGCTCATCAGTCCATAAAATGGACAAAGTCATTAGCCCATAAAGTAGACGAATTCATCAGTCCATAAAATGAACAAAGTTATTAGTCCATAAAGTGGATGGATTCATCAGTCCATAAAGTGAATGAGTTTATGCTAAGTCCACAAAGTGGACAAGCTCATCAGTCCATAAAGTGGACAAAGTTATTAGTCCATAAAGTGGACGAATTCATCAATCCATAAATTGGACAAATTTATTACTAAGTCCATAAAGTGGACGAGATCATTAGTCCATAAAGTGGACGAGTTTATTACTAGATCCACAATGTGGAAGAAGTTATTAATAAATAAACAAGTTCATTCCAAAAGAAGGAATTAATGTCCATAAAAGTAGACGAGTCCACAAGTTGAAGGGTTCATAACCTAGTCAATAAAGACGACAAGATCATCTCCTGTGGGTAGGTTAAATACTACAAGATACATCACATAGAGAAATTAAAATCTACGAAGGAACAAGTTTCTTAGCCTACAAAGTGGATAGGTCTGTTGAAAAATTTAGTGGCCAATAAATTGACGAATTTGGAGCAAACAAAACAAAATTCCCAAGTAAAAAAAAAAAATAGACGGGTTCACAAGGGCAAGAGAGGAACATACACACATATTGAAAGCAACAAATATGACATACCATAAATAAAACATTGTTTTACAAATAAAGCCCAAAAAAAAAAAAGACGTTGAAACGTTGTTCGAAAATTAGATTGAATTTACAAGAAGGAAACAAAAAACAAGGTTCAAGAGGCCGGGGGGTCTTGTGGGACCTCGTCGCCCTTGCCCTTGGGAGGAATGTCTTGAGCTTCTTGAGTTGGGTATTGGCTGATGGGGTCAAAGGAACAATGAGCTTGTCCATAGTAGCAGGCTGAGTAAGAATGACGCCAACATCCTTTGGAGTTGCCTCAGACTCAGTGAAGTCGTCGTCCTCTCCAAAAGTAGCATCGCCTATAGGTGTCGATGGCAAGAGGTCATCCATTGAAACCTCAGACAAATCCAGGTGAGGGTAGGTAGATTTAACCTATTTAAGGCAATCCTCAAACGTGTCCCCATAATATTCGGCATAGGAATCAACAAATGTTTACGACACCCTGAACTCCTTTACTGCGTCAACCTTGGCTGTCTCCACCTAGCTTAAAAGGACAGCCAACTCTTTCTCCACCGTCTCCTTAGCCTTCTGCTCTTTCTTCTTCTAATGACCTTCCTCCTCTAGTTTCTCCCTCAATTCTTTCACCTCCTAGTTAAGGGTTCTGAGGCCCTTCTTGTACTGTTTTTGTCCATCGGTCATGTTCTTAATGCACTTGTGCAGGCAAGTGATCACCCTTTCCTTGGCGACGCCTCTATCCTGCAGCGCCTTCATACGAACCATCACCTACAAAACAAGGCTTCTGTCAACTTTTAAGCGTAAAAAAAGAAAAAAAAGAAAAAAAAAAAAAACAAATAGGTTTAGAGAAGTAAGGAAGGGACGTACCCGAGCAAGGTCAAAGAGTCCTGTCGACCCCAGTTCCTCTGTCCCCTACTCCGCACAAGGGTCTACGTCCTTGTCCTTAATGATGGACTTCATCATCTCAATGACGTAGTCCTTGTGTGTAAGAAGACGACGACCTGTTTCCTGGATGACGGGGCCAGATGTTGTCATCAGTCCTTTGCCTGACTGTGTTTAGGCAGCGACGGCTTCTTAGAGGGAACCTCACCAGGGGTTGGGGGTACCTTTTTGGACTGGCGGTCATCCTTCCCGTTAGCTTTCCTCTTCGGCGCCCTTTTACCGATGACCTTAGGGGCTGACGAGGACGCCCCCTCCTTGGCCTTCCCCTCTTCTTTCTTATGTGCTTACCTGGGCTCTCAGCGTAGCTGCCTCCATTTCTACAAAAAGGCAAGTAAAGAATATTATGGAAATTGACGCCCTTAGAGAAGTTGACGGGAATAGAAAAAGGGTTAAAATGTTGAACTTATGATGATGGGAGTAATCGTTGAGACGACGAGCTTCTAGTGTTGGCTCAAGGCCCTCACAATAAGTGTGCAAAGTGTTGAGTGTGATGAGATCTCGACACTTCTGTTCGTCCAACAGGATTTCTGTTACTCGGCGAATAAATTCTTCCTGCTCCTCTGTAATGCAAGGACAAATGCTAGCTAAAAATAAGGGAAGTAGACGGTATTAGAAGTTTGAAGCAAACAAACAAAGGGAAAAGAGTTGATGGGGTTAACCTAAATCCTTGACATAAACTCAAGTATTGTCAAAATAACCATTGGGCATCGTCTCCCATTCCTCCTGACGACATACCCAGTTCGTCCATTTTACAATGAAATATCTACCCTTCCAATTCCTATTAGAGTCAAGCATATCAGATACCAATTTCAGCCCCTTCTTCCTCGCCGCAAAATGGTATATCCCCTTAGACGAGACTATGTGTTGAGGACGATAGTACCAGAAGAACTCGTTAAGAGTCAACTGACGGTTCCCTCCATTTAGGCTACCCCACAAAATCCTAGCCCCAATAAAAATCCTCCATGCGTTAGAGGCGATTTGGCTGATAGACAACCTTAAAAAGTTGGCCAATTGACAGTGAAGTGCCGTCAGTGGCAATCTCAACCCCGCCGCAAACATGGCATTGTACATGCCAAAATATTATGGAAACTGGCGGCCTTAGAGAAGCTGACGAGAATAGAAAAAGGGTTAAAATGTTTAACTTACGATAATGGGAGTAATCGTTGAGATGATGAGCTTCTAATGTTGGCTCAGGGCCCCCATAATAAGCGTGCAAAGTGTTAAGTGTGATGAGATCTCGATACTTCCGTTCGTCCAACAGGATTTCTGTTACTCGTTGAATAAATTCTTCCTACTCCTCTGTAACGTAAGGACGAATGCTATCTAAAAATAAGGGAAGTAGACGGTATTAGAAGTTTGAAGCAAACAAACAAAGGGAAAAGAGCAGATGGGGTTAACTAAATCCTTGACATAAACCCAGGTATTGTCAAAATAATCATTGGGCATCGTCTCCCATTCCTCTTGACGACATACCTAGTTCGTCTATTTTACAATGAAATATCTACCCTTCCAATTCCTATTAGAGTCAGGTATATTAGATACCAACTTCAACCCCTTCTTCCTCACCGCAAAATGATATATCCCCTTAGACAAGACTATGTGTTGGGGACGGTAGCACCAGAAGAACTCGTCAAGAGTCAACTGACGGTTGCCTCCACTTAGGCTACCCCACAAAATCCTAGCCCTAATAAAAATCCTCCATGCGTTAGAGGTGATTTGGCTGATAGACAACCTTAAAAAGTTGGCCAATTGACAGTGAAGTGCCGTTAGAGGCAATCTCAACCCCACCGCAAACATGGCATTGTACATGCCGACGTTCGCGGTCTTCCCTATGTAACACTTTTCAAACTTTCCAAGGAGACCGATTAGGTTGTTGTTTGGAATTTGGAAACGAGCACATAAATTTTTGAAAACCTTATCCAACATTGTTGGTAGAAACTCATTAACTGTCCATTCTTCAGGGAGAATAAAGGGATGGTTATCTCCTGGGCCTTCTGATGTACTTTCTATCACCTCATCATCATCATCATTTTCATCCCCGTCCCCGTCACTCTCTCTCCTTTCCTCCTTGTCATCTTTATCCCTGCCCTCACTTATTACCTCAACTTCTTCTCCACTATTTTCCATTTCCTTGTTAGAAGATTGGGCTGACGTTTCCCTTTCTGATGACTAGGAGAAGTCCTTCTCGAGCCCATGGCCTGATTGAAAGACCTCGTCATAGCCACTCCTTTGCGAACTGATGACTGTTCACTTGACGCTTCTCTAAACATCTGACTACCTACAAGCGACAGAGGCATTCTAAGAACCTAAGTTGATGGCCTCTCTAAAAAGTTTTACAAATCAACTCAAATAAAAGTAAAGAATGAGAAGCCGTAAGAGCAAAGGTAACTTACCAAGTAAAACTGATGAGCTCTTGAAAGAAGACAGTCTTTACTAAAGCAAGGTGATGTGGGCAAAGTTCTTGAAGTGATGGGTCCACTTTGACAATCAACAATAATAAAATAGAAGGAAATGAAGGGGGAGGCGAGGTATATATATAAGGGAGGATATGCACAGAAGACGAAGCAATGCCCTCGTCCAGAAGTGGAGCCAATTGAGTTGCGCCACATGTCCAAGCATTAAATAAAGGCTGCTCGAGGCAATCAATGATTCTCTTTCTCCTGAGCAAAAGGAAATTAATAATAAAGTTCAACTCCATAACCTGTCAACTTAGGCTGATGAAGCTATAGAGTAGGGGCAGCTGGTTAGGATAAAATTGTGAATATACACTCACTAATGGGGAGGCATAGAGTGACATTCCCAAGTAAACCGGTCGGCTTTACTTGCACCCATTGGCAAGTGACAACGGTAGGGAGTCTATGGCTTTAAGTTGACGAGGTCAACTGGGGAAGATGGAAAGCTGACGGTACTGAGCTGAAGGGGACAAACGAGACTGGCGGCTCTAACATGATCTTGGCTTGGCCTTCATGCATGCATAAATAAGGAATATCTTGTGCCCTACGCTCAGTATTAGTCTCCTACAAGGAAAGGATTCCACAATATACGCTTATAAGGATTCCTATAAGGAAAAGACTTTTAAACCAAGGAAGAGATGTCAGCCCTCTACTACTATAAAAACCTCAATACCCTCATAAACCAAGGTACGCATAATTCATCCCAGTTCTAGTACTCTAGAGTTGTGAGAAGTTCTAGCTTGACCTTTAGAGGATATTTGGCCGGCACCACACTGGTGCTCTTTGTAAGGTCTTCTCTTTTTGTTATGCAGGTGTTGTTTCGAACATGCGAAAACTGTGTGGCTTACTGATGGTTTTTCGGCATCATCACTATGCAAGTTTGATATGTTCTCCAGGCCCTCTCCATTTCCTTCTTAGGCATTTGATCCTTTGCCCGTGGTCAGGCAAAAGTTACATCACCCACCCACAGATATGTTTCATTATATATGAGGT
The DNA here is from genome assembly GCA_030445155.1 of Quercus variabilis. Taxonomy (NCBI): domain Eukaryota; kingdom Viridiplantae; phylum Streptophyta; class Magnoliopsida; order Fagales; family Fagaceae; genus Quercus; species Quercus variabilis. The sequence goes on along the minus strand of CP129447.1, from coordinate 60,225,573 downwards.
AAGAGGAGTATTTGACTATAGAATATAATCGATGATGATTATATAATCATTTTTTGTACTTATATCAAGTGAGGGAAGGACTTGAATCTTATTCGCATTTAGAATAAAACAATTCCACCGAGCAACATAGCTAAAAATTCAAGGAATCTCGAAATATTAGCAGGTATCCTGCATTGTGACGTTCACGATATGATATTCAATGCCAGTCATAAATAATTAAATTTTCTTCTAAAACAAAATTTGAATTCTCCGATGTTTCCATGACACATCTCTGGTTGTGTTTTGGATATTCCCTCAAGCTTTATGTAGTTGATAGGAGCCTAGGGGGAGATTTATTTGGTCCTTTAGCCATTTTCCATATACATAATGAGAAAAAGAGGTAAAATAATGTTGACCCCATCCCCATGCTTACCCTCGTGCAGTACTCAGATGATGAGTGTATTAATACGATGCATTATGTAAAATTTTAAATTCCAGATTCAATTCACCATACTACTAGTTTATAAGCTTTCAGTATTCAAGATATATTATGGATAGAAAGTGGAATAATCTGACCAAAAGTTAGGATTCTACTTTCTTTTAATATAATTATATATATATATATATATATATATATTCATAATTTCATTGGATAAAATTTTCATTAGAGAAACAAATTAAGGATATAGAGTATTTAAGAATATAGAAGCTGAAGTAATGACTAATTAACCAACTTGAGTGATTGGTTGATTAATTGGAGTCTAAATTTCCCAACATAAAAAAGGCAAGAAAAAGATAACAAAAATTCTAAGGTGGTTTCTCTTGAAGCCAAGCTGCAAAGGTTTTATATGTCCTCTAACATGGAATTCTCTATAAGATGACACACTGAGAGGTGTACAGATAATGGAATTATGAGACATTCCGTAGATTCTCAATCTTGGAAATTTTTTAGTGCTTAATATGTTAGGTTATCATCCGACACTTGTACCAAAACTTGGTTTTGCAAATGATAGTTACAATCCTTTTTACAAAATGAATCCCACTTACAGTAAATGGCATGTCATTATTTGATTCCATACAATTTGCCTCAGTGGATGTTCATAATAATATCGTTTTTCTTCTTGTCATTGATTATTCTTGGTTCAAAGTCATCTTCAAATGATGTATAGATGTGTATTCCCTAAAAGAATTTTCAAATGCACGCACGCCTCTAAGCGATTTTCCAGCATATGGTGATCTCATTGGCTAGAATATAAAAGGTTATCTAGCATGCCCTTGCTGTAACTATGACCCATTGACACTCATTTTGCGTGGTTTACTTAAACTATGGAAGAAAATTTTATTATATATTTTATAGACACTTTTTTGTACATGGACCATAGATTTCATAAAGATAAAAGATGGTACTTACGAAACGGAACCAACTCCTAAAATGCCATTTCTCCACGCAACAACAACAACAACAACAACAACAACAACAACAACAACAACAACAACAACAACAACAACAACAACAACAACAACCATTAGAGACTACACTAAAAACTGATTGATGTTTTGGTCTGATGATAAAAAGTTATCATTAGGAGCAACAACAACAACAACAAAAAAAACCCTCCTAAAATGCTCTTAAATATTGAATCATGAGCAAACTGATGGCGCAGGTTTTTGTCTTGGAAAGACCAATAACTTGAAAAATAAAAAATATAAAAGGCAAAATATAAATTACATGTGTGGGGCCCGTGGGCCTGGAATCCTCGGCCCACTTTGAGGCTGGCCCAAGGCCCAAGCCGAGGAGGGACAGTTGTCCCGGACAGTTGTCTGAAGGGTTTTTCAGCCCTTTTCGGATCCATGCCGAGGACACACCCTTCCTCGACATACCTAGTCTAATTCTGGGTAGGGGGCAAACCCAGAGTAGGTGGTCACATCCACACTTAATGTATTTGTCTGACCCCCCAGGCTACATTAATGAGGACAAGACCCCTGGACAGTGCAACCTTGGAGGCCGCAACCCACAGTATGGCGAAAAACATGCCTGATGGGACAAGCTCTGGAGCAGTAGCCTGGATGGCCAACAGCTGTAAGGCCAGGATCAAACCAAAGGGAGTATATAAGGCAAAGAGCCTCCCTCGTGAGGGGGGGCCTCCTCGGACGCCTGCCGAGGAGCAACCCCAAGTGAAGAAAACCTAAGGAAACTGTCCCGGAAGACTGGCCAGAAGCCGGCCGAAGCCAAGCTCTTCGTCCCACTCTCTACAAATGTATTGTCGGAGGTGCCCTTCAAAAAAATGAGCCCCTACAACATGTTTCAAGTTTGGTGAATTCCCATTTTAATCCTTTAAGTTTTCATTTGTTGCAACTTTTTGTCCGTAAATTATCTTTGATCTTTTTTTCTAAAAGCTAAAAGTTTGTTTGTTTGTTTGTTTGTTTGTTTTTTTTTTTTTTTTTTTTATGGTAAATTACATATTTGATCTATATCCTTTACGTCATATTTCAATTTGGTCCATAATCTAACTTTTTAGTGTTGTGTCAATTTAGTCATTATTGTTATCTTTTTGATGAAAATTATTAACGTGACACATAACCAAAATAAAAAGTTAGTTTATGTTGATGTGGCAATAAAATAATTTTTTATTGATATGGTATTGAAATGTTAGAGACTAAATTAATAGAGTTGAAAGATTATGAACCAAATTAAAATATGGTGTAAAGGATAGAGAGACTAAATATGTAGTTTACCAAAAATAAATTAAAAGTTAGATGGTTTGAAATAAAGCTGAGACAAATAAAAAGTAACAATTATTGAATAATTAAAAAAAAAAAAGTTTTTAATAAGTTGTCAAACACGCATTACTTATATATCATTAATGACAATGGCAAGAGCAATCAAAGAATTCCTAGTTTTTTTAAGGGTACGTTTGGTACACTGAATGTAGATTACATTAGAAATAGTAATCTTTATTATTGGGAATAGAAAACATTGTAATAGAATAATTATTACTGTTCATAAGTTTGGTTGTTACATATAGAAAACTTGTAAAAGAAAATGTATAAGGAAACTTTACATTTTTGGAAATATATTAATTTTAAAACCTATTATATACACTAAGGAATAGCTATTACATCCATTTTAAAGAGGAATAACTATTTTTCAATTTAAAGAATAGTTATTCCAATGTAATAATTAATCCATGTAATAAAGATGCAACCAAATGACTGAATAGCTATTCCATTACAAAAGCTATTACAGTGTAACAAACGTACCCTAAGGTTTTTACTAAAGAAAAAACAACATTGCAACCAACTTGTCCCCATGCAAGCTAATAATTAGGGGGTTTTAATTTAGAGACCGCAAATTTTAATCTGTTCCTCGCAAGGCTATAAATAATTAAACATAATATTTGCTATATTCAAGCTAATCCTCACAAAGCAACTCATCTTTATCATGCCAACATAGTTAAAAAAACTAAAAATAGTTATTTCTGTTTCGAATCAAACTTCTTGGTTTTAGAAATCAAGAAACTAACCTAATATTGACACAAATTACAATGAAGTTGAAAACCAATCAAGGTGACAAGTTTTAAGAAACATCCAAACAGCCATTTCTCTTTAACTACTTTCAAAAAAAATTGTACTATATATACACTTACAAGCCTTGACATTTCAAGTTCACATGCAATAGAGAGACTAAAGGAAGAGAGCCTGAAAAATCAGTAATTATTTAGTAATTAATTAGAGCCAAAAGAAAAAAAACACAAAAACAAAAACAAAACAAGCCCATCATGACTTCTTCTTTCACAGCACTGGTCTTTCTGGCAACGGCAACTCTCCTCCTTGCCGGCCAGGCTCGCGGCGTAAACCTGTGCAGCAAAGCTGACTTCCCGGCCGTCTGCCATGCCGCCGTGATGAATTTGAGGGACCCTCATTTGGCCACAAGATCAGCCATTAACCTACTGATTGTCAAGACCACAAAGGCCAAAGTGTTGGCTCGCAAGTTCCGCAGTAGTGACTGCAATGAGATCTATGACGACGCCGTTAACAACCTCTTGACGTGTTTGGAAAACCTCAAGGGGCATGACAAGGCCAGCCTGAACATTAACCTCTCTGCGGCACTGTCGGATTACGAGCAATGCGATGACACGTTCGCGGATTTCGGCAGACACTCACCGCTGGTCAGAACCAACAAGTTGTTGAAACGAATGGCTAGCAATGGTTTGTATTTGGCAAGTCTAACTCGCTAAAGAAGAGGCCTTGTAGTATTGAGGTGCATGAAAATTTTTTTAGTACACGTATAGGGGTTTGTCATTCGTTCGTATACTTTGTAATAGGCAGGGAAAATGCTCCTTGTGCCATGCATGAAAGAAGTTTTTGTTCCAACATTTTCTATGATTCTTTATCGTGCTTATTTTATTCATAATTGATAATTGAGTGTGAAAATATTTTTAATTGAACAATCATTTTGAGGAATTTTATTTGTGGAATATTGATGACATGCATGACATACCTTTTAGTATAAAACAAATGTCGAAGTCTAACAAAATTTTATTTGAGAGAATTTCCTAAATTTCTAAAGAATCTTGATGTTGACGCTTGACATCCCTAACTCCATGGAGATCACATTTCTCTCTATGGAGGGGGCACAAGAGATGTATGCTTTCTCCTCTTCAACCTTCCCTTTATTTTCAATTGCAATGATCGACTTGTATTGAGAAATCTGGAGAAAAATATTGAAGCAAAAAAGAAGAAGAAGAAGAAAAGATCTTGATTTTGTTTATTGATCAATATTGAATCAAAATTTGAGAATAACTTCAACTGCATTTCTACCAACTCTCCCTTTTCCTCTGTTTCCCAAAGTCCATAGGAAAATCAAATTGGGTGTCTCAAAATATATAAATTTGTATCAAATTAGCACTAGTAACTAATCCCAAAATTGAAGTATGAAAAAACTCATATAAGTAAAAAATCTTAAATATCCTTAATCGTAAGACATATAATTGTCACTATAAATAAGAAGAGTTCCGAGAATAGTAAATAAAATTGACACAATAGAAGTGGGTGGAGGAATCAATTGGTCGATATTAAAGAAAAGTTATTATTAATATTCCAAGACCATACATATTGATAGATAAAATTGTTATTTATTTATTATGGTTCAATCTTCAGGGCACTTAAGGCCCTTAAATAGAAGGTCCTACATCAATAAATGGAATATATTATTTGTCTTAAGTATAACAAAATAAATAAATAAATGAGGTCCAAAAACAAAAACATTTTAAGCCCCCCTTTATCGACTAATACAATGCATTGTTTATCTATAGCATAATGTAAAAATCTTAATCAATAAAATCATTTTAAAAAAATTTGCCTGTATTCAAATGTTATGCACTATGTTAGTACATTTTACTCTATTTGAAGCAATTTAAGAGTATAAAATTTTCAATCTCTCAAACACATAAAAGGTGAATAGACTTATCCTTTTTCTCTATTAAATTAAAATAAGATTTATAAGTTTTACAGACAAGTTCATCACCTAAATCCAAATTATATTACCTGAAATCCAATGTTGACAAGAGAGAAATAGACTATCTCTGAAAACAAAAGACCAAATTAAAAAACATATTTTCTCTTTCACTTGGTTCTTCTTCTTCTTCTTCTTCTTCTTCTTCTTCTTTTTGAAACAAATTCTTTTTGATTTTTGAGGAAATCAAGTCAATTTTTCACTAGATGATGATAGTTATAAAATAGTATCTTAATCTCAAAAAATGGAGACCAATGTCGTTAGTCATTTTTATAATATTGTATTGATATATATTCAACTAAAAAGCAAATGTAACTTCACCTGGATTTTTTTTTTTTAATCTTCGTAACTCTTTTTCAAAGCCAGGTAGATATGGTTATGAATTTCTTGTTGACTCATGGCACTATCCTCTATCATCAACTACTGATAAGGATCGTGTTAAAAATACTCATTATCCAGAAGATAAGCCACTCATCTAATGGTACAACTTCATGTTGTGAATGGAGAGACAAACATTGCGCATTACCACTTCGAGAGTGGAAAAAATATATGGTAATCTTTGGAGAGATTTCTCACTTCACTCAAACTTGTTCTTTCCCCTAAACTATATCCTTGATTACACACCCTAAACTTTTTGAGTACAAGTTTTGTACCCTAAACTATGATCCTTGTAACAGTTTGCATTCCAACATCAAGTTTGCTACTATATTCTTGATTGCACTTTACACCATAAATTTTAAATTTTCATCCAAGTTAATAGCAAACTTATTAATGTCAAAGTGTAAAGTATAACAATGATAATAGTTTAAGATGCAAAGTGTATATGATGTATTGTTTAAGGTAATAAAGTATAATTTCTCTATAATATTGAGAATAATATTATATTAATTGAATACTGAATGGCTACAAAATTTGGAATATAGATAAGTGAGGTAACATACAACTTTTCCTTATTCATAGTTCATAAAAACTTACCTTGGAAGTGGACAAAGGATAATCATCTATTGAACACAGGGTCATTCTCCGGTACCCCCAATATTTTTAGTGGGTACGGTACCCACACAAATCTCAACCGTTAAAACTGTGTTGTTTTAATCTTAACTATTAATTTAAGTTTAGTGGAAACCTATTACCGGTAGACCAAGTAAACATATAAAAGCCAAAAAGAAAAAAGAAAAACAGTGGGTCCTCTTCCCCATCGTCTCTCCCGTCCTCCCTCTTTGGCATTCTCTAAAAAACCTAGATTCCTTCTTCTCAAATGGGTTCCTTATGTCCATCAATTTCACTGTCATCTCGTCGGCATCCCCATTTATCAACCGCTGAAGGTTTCTTAAAGGATCAAATCTTTTGATTTTTGAGGTAAGGATAGAATAAAACCCTAATTTCTTGGTTGGTTTTTGAGAATTTTTTGGAATTTCGCTCTTAAATTTCATTGTACCACAACATTGGCAATACTTCTACGCTGAAGAGGTACTAATTTGGTTATTTCTTTTTAAGTGGCACAGAAAGTGCTTGTTGAAATTCTTCATAGGGATTCGGTTTTTCTAAACTTGTTGAGGCTTTGTGTTCGATGATCAGGGGGTTTGGGTTTTTGTTAGTGTGGTGCTGAAATTTGGTTTTTTTTTTTTTGGTTAGTAGAGGAGAAGGTCACACCTTTGTATTTAAGGTGGAAGGCTTTTTATAAAAAATATAAATTTTTTTCTAGTATGTCTTAACTCCTAAGGAGGAGTTGCTATTGCTTTGTTTCTATTTCATATCTTTTCTTTGGTTTACATCATTTTAATTACTCAACACTATTATTTATAGATGTAAAGAGTCGGTCGGTTTGGTTGATTCCTTGAGTATGTTGAAAAAGAAAATAGCCGGTCGTAATTTTGTTGCTACTGCACATCTCAAAGTCAAGGTTTGAATTTTTTTTTGAGTAGTTGTTTTCTAGCGTTAGAGTTTAAGAGCTTTTGTGTTGCATTTTGGCTTGCTATTTTCCTTGTTTTGGGAATAGCATCACAGGTTGTTTCTGGTGTCTGAGCTAATAGAATTTTCAGTTAATTTATCCACAAAAAAAAAAAAAAAAAAAGATTAAAGAGATTGCATATCAAAATAACAAAATGTTTTGATACATCCCGTAATTTTCATATTGACAATGTTGAATCTATCAATGGCATTTCCAGATGGCTAAATAAGGGAAAGTGAACTGCTTTTTGTGATGGTGGTGCTTAGCTTACTCAATGACATGTTTTTGTTGTGAATTTCACAAGGTAAATCGAGTTTTTTCATATTCATTTCTTCATATCATTATATGCTTATTTTATATCTTGGAAATTTTTTCATATGAAACAAAGAGAGCAAGACCTTGGGCAAATGCTGTTGAGAACATTTGTAATGCAACTAGTTATGTCTAGTGCTTAGTCCAGACTCCAGAGAGTTGAAACACACATAAATTACAGAAATTGAAATATACAATTCCCAGGTCTAAGCATTCAAATGGATGATTTGTGTTTAAATTTTAATTAGGCAAGATAACTAAGAGTGAAAGAAAATTAACAGGAAAATTAAGAGCACTTCTTAACTAGTTAGTGCTTCTCTTTCACTTTCTTACAAAATTTACATTTGGCTTTGTGTTCTGCTCAGAAACTGCTTGATTATTTCATTGAGTCATTCATGTAACAATACTATTAATTTTGCTAACTTGCAAGTAGACATGTTGATTATTAGCTTTGCACATTCCTTTTATTTAAATTTGTATTGTTGAGTTTTCAAACATTGTAATGTAAAAGCAGATTTACATGTTTTGTTAGTGCATTAGTATTCTTTACTTCTTTTTTCTTTTTCTTTTTTTCTTTATGGGTAAGATATATATTATTAACAAAAAACAAAATACAAAACCACATAGATCTTTAATAACCCTGCACTCTCTGTACAGCACTCTATAGAGACTAGATTTACAATAACCAAAGGAATAACATAAAGTTCCCTGGAAACACACAAATATCAGTGACAGGGTAAGATCCCACTTCTATTAACAGCAAATACACTTAACTCCTATTACATTAGAAAAGAGAACTTCTTTAAAACAAACCAATGATCAACTCCCTGCCCAAGCTTTCCCTATTTGCTTTAGTTGACAGCCACAATTACTTGCTCTCTCCCTCTCTCTATCGGTTTAAAGTAAAAGTCTTAACTGGTCAGATAAAAGAATGACACTCCAATTCTTTCCTTTATGACTATATTTTCATGGATTGTGATCTAATTTTACAAAAAATAGCCATCTTTCATCTTTGGTAACTCATAATCTTATGGAAAATTTTGAAATAAAAAACTATAGACTTTGTATCCGCTATGATCTGCCCAAATTGAATGACTTCCCAGGGCTACCTCAACTATATGGCTGTGTGCTGACTACTTCCTGGTATTGCAGTTTTCAAGGTATAACAAGTTTTGTCCATGTGTTTAAAGATTGCTTTGAGAAAATTCTGTAGATACATAATGCCTTACATTTCTACATAAGTTTATCACTAATACAATCATCACATAATGTCCTGCTTTTTATTTTATTTTTTCCCCTTTCCTTTGTTTTATTGTCCAATTTATTTTATTTAACTCAACTCATTGCTTCTTCTTCTTCCTTTTTCTCCTTAGAAAAATACAAAAGCATGTGCTTATAAAAAAAAAGTTATTGACAATTGGAGGACATTGAGATCTTGTATGGGATGGATAGAGCTATTGGAGTTGGTGCAAAATATATGGACGATGCAGTTAAAGTTATGACTAAAGAAGGAGAAAAGTGATGAATTCTCCTATTGCACAACAACACATCAACATTTGGTATCAATAAGTTATGCAATTGACCCTTGACAAAAAAAAAAGAGTAGAAAAGATCCACTTTGAAACAATTTTTTAGTTGGAGATTTTGAATGTTGTTAAAAAAACCCATGTATTTTGGGTACTCTCTCTCTTTCTCTAAAATATTTTAGTTGGCAAGAGTTGGCAAGACATTTTTTTTTAGTTGGCTATGATGGAAGATATTTAGTCATTATCTTGTTGATTGGTCTATCAATGGCTTCTTTGTTTCGAATTTTGTGTATAAAACACATATTTTGGATACTTTATTGTCTCTCTTGAAATAGGACTTTCTAGTTGTTAAGAACTTTGAAACAATTTTTTAGTTTGAGATTTTAAATGTTGAGAAAAAACTCATGCATTTAGGTTCTCTCTTTATGCTAATATAGAACATTTTAGTTGTCAATGGTTGGGAAAAAAAAAATTAGTAGGCTATGATGATATATAGGTTTTTAGTCATCATCTTGTCAATTGGATTATCAATGGCTTTTTCATTACCTCATGGATTTATTAAAAAATGTTACTAAAATTAAAATGAAGAAGGTTTAAGAAAAATAATAATTGAAAAAAATATTTTATTGATCTTAAATCCAAATCCAAATTCAAATTTAGGTATCTAGACAATGAAATTTCAAATCCTTCATTGTATAAAAAGACCTAAACAAGGAATTTAAATATCAATGGATTTCAAATCAAGGCTTTTTAAATCCATTAATTTCAAAATCAATGGGTTTCAAATCAAGCAAATAGAGTGGTTGTATAAAATTTTTATTTTCATTTTGGTCTTGCAAATAGAGGTTTTATGAGGAATTTTGGTCATATTTTAGGTTTCGTAGTTATTTTAGACATTTTTTAGGTTTTATGGTCATTTCGGTCATTTTCTAAGTTTCAAGGTCATGTGGTAATTTTTTTTGTCCTAAAGCTATTTTGGTCATTTTATAAGTTCGTGGTTATTTTAGTCATTTTTTGGGTTTTATAGTAATTTTTTAAGTTCTAGGGTGATTTTTTCTTTTTTTAGTTTTTAAGAGTATTTTGGTAATTTTTTTGGTTTTAGAGGTATTATGGTAATTGGAGAGAAAAAAAAGAAAAAGAACTATTGAATGTGACAAAAGTGCCACCAAATGTGAGAAATGTACAGTCTAATGTAATGTTGGTCTGCCTAATGTGACAATGGAACTATCAACTGTGAGAAAGAAATAAGGGGACTACCAAATGTGACAAAAATACAATCACATGTGATGTTGATACTGCACAATGTAAGAACAGCACCGTCAAATGTGAGAAAAAAATTAAAGTAAAACCAAACGTGATGTTAGTATTGCCCAATGTGCCAATGGAACTGTCAAATGTGAGGAAAAAATTAAAGTACCGCTGAATGTGAGAAAGGTACAATCAAATGTGATATTGGTACTACACAATGTGATAATAGAATCGTCAAATGTGAGAAAAAAAATAAGGGAACTATCGAATGTGACAAAAGAATTGTCAAATGTGATGTTGGAACTGCATAATGTGAAGATATAACCATCAAATGTGAGAAAAAAAAAATAAGGGAATCACCAAATGTGAGAAAAGAATTGTCACGTGTAATGTTGGAACTGCACAATCTGAGGATGGAACTGTCAAATGTGAGAAAAAAATAAGAGAACTACCGAATGTGACAAAAGAACTGTCACATGTGATGTTGAAACTATACAATGTGAGGATAAAATTGTCAACTGTGAGAAAAAAAAGTAAGGAAATAACCCAATGTGACAAACGAACTATCACATGTGACAAAAGAACTGTCACATGTGATAAAAATAGAGTAAATGTGATGTTGGTATTACTTAATATGACAATAGAACCTTCAAATTTGAGAAAAAAAAAACCATTATATGTGACAAAAGAACTTTCAAATGTGATGTTAGAACTGCACAATGTAATAATAGAATCGTCAAATGTGAGGAAAAAAATAAGGGAACCATTGAATGTGACAAAAGAATTGTCAAATGTAATGTTGGAACTGTACAATGTGAAGATAGAATTGTCAAATGTGAGAAGAAAAAAAGTAAGGGAACTACCAAATGTAAGAAAAGAACTGTCACATGTGATGTTGGAACTGCACAATGTGAAAATAGAACTGTCAAATGTAAGAAAAAAGTAAGGGAACTACCAAATGTAAAAAAAAAAAAAAAAAAAAAAAAAAAAAAAAAAAAAACTGTCACATGTGATGTTGGAACTGCACAATGTGAAGATAGAATCGTCAAATGTGAGAAAAAAGTAAGAGAACCACTAAATGTGACAAAAGAACTGTCACATGTGATGTTGGAATTGCACAATGTGAGGACAAAACCGTCAAATGTGATAAAAAAAAAAAATAAGGAAACCGCCGAATGTGACAAAAGAATTGTTACATGTGATGTTGGAGCTGCACAATGTGAGGATGAAACCGTCAAATGTGAGAAAAAAGTAAGGGGACCACCAAATGTGAGAAAAGAACTGTCACATGTGATGTTGAAACTGCACAATGTGAAGATAGAACAATCAAATATGAAAAAAAAGTAAGGAAACCACTAAATATGACAAAAGAACTGTCACATATGATGTTGGAACTGCACAATGTGACGATAGAACCATCAAATGTGAGAAAAAAAAATAAGGGAACCGCCGAATGTGATAAAAGAACTGTCACATGTGAAGTTGGAACTGCACAATGTGAGAATGAAACCATCAAATGTGAGAAAAAGTAAGGAAACTACCAAATGTGACAAAAGAACTGCCACATGTGATATTGGAACTGCACAATGTGAAGATGGAACAGTCAAATGTGAGAAAAAAGTAACCTAGTATAACAGGTTATCTAGTAGTGGTTACGGTACCCCCCTTTTTTTAGGGAGGGTACCGTAGAATTACCCTTGAACACAAGGCTACTGCCAATGCTTATAGCAGCCACAACATTCAAATCATAATGTGAGAAACTGAGATTGGCTTTATAATTATTGTCTAGTACATACGGAGACCTTAATGGAGGGATAAAGATAGAAAGAAACCCAAAAAAGTTGGGGAAGACAGAGATTGAGGAAGAATATTAGAACGAGGAAAACAACAAATGGCCAGAAACCACACCAACCGTGTACGCATGTATGATATTATAAGTAAAATATCGGTAGACAATTAATTGTCCGCTAACCATTTTTATTTCACAATTTAATTGATTTACACGTTGTTTTTTGACTTCTTTGAGTATCCATACAATTGCCTTTAAACTTTTCTCTTCTATATTTTGCCATAAATATATGAGATGAATTCAAGTTTCATCTTATGCAACTTTATAAGAGTTACACTTCTTCTAGATTATTGACTTTTACCGAATTTAAGGGCTTAAAAACATTTATTGCCATGCCATTAATTAATGTTCTCTAAAAATTAGTAATTAAGCATTAACTCTTCTTAATTACTAATTTCTAGAGAAAAGGAGCAAGATAGGCCGCGTTGGCTGGATATTGAGCCAAATTTCTACATTTGAGCATGGTTCTCAGAACCGGACTGAACCGAGAGGTTGGATCGTGAAAATCGAGAACTAGATTAAAATCGGTTTTGTAAACCTAAAGAACTGGTTTTTTTGTTAATTCCGTGAACCTCTAAAACCGGAGTTGGATCACACGAACCGGTGAGAACCATGCGGTCCAACCCCTTAGCAATTTTTTTTTTTTTAAAACAACTTAACACAATTTTATTCTACTTAATTAAATTATCCATCTCTTACAAGGAATAAAAAAAATTATAATTAAAATCCTTCAAAGATATTCAACTTTACTTCAAAAATTAATCATAAATTTTAATGTTTTCATAGTTATTATTTTATTTTATTAACTTTCTTATTTAATTATTAAATATATGCTTGAAAATCATTAAATTTCTCTTACATATATAGATATATTAGTCAATTTTGCTAGTTTTATAAATTTAATATCTATATTTAGGCTTTAATTAATTATTAAATTAATTATAACGTTATCATGGTTTGACCCTGATTCGACCTTAGTTCAACTTCAAAAACCTTGAACCTCTCCCTTTACGGTTCAATGAACGGTTCAGATCTGAAAACTTTGCATTTAAGTGTGGTGAGCATTAGATTGCCAAGGAGTTTCTCAGAGAAGTTTCTTCATTCTCGGGATGGGGATGCTTTTAATACGTGACTTGCAGATTTAAATGGGATAGAGTAATTAGAAATCAGAATTAGCTATCGTTTTTATCTGAAAATTAAGATTAACATCATACATGCAATACGTAAATAGAAGAAGAACAAGGCTATAACCAAGAAAAAATGCAACTCAGCAACGTTAGGGTGTACGTGGTCGCTGTGCTAGGTGATGTTAAATGGGGCAGAGAAATTTGATTCACAAATCTGGTGGTGGATTGTGAAAATCAATGGATGGTGCCCTGCATCTTCTTAATTGGGTAGATATTTATCTCAGTGAGGAAAGATTACCCTATAGATGATCTTAGCTATCGCTTTTATAGGAAAAAAAAAGTTATTTAATTATATAATTAAATTGCTTCTAATAATTATATATATATATATATATATATAAATAATTATCAGAAGCAATTTAATTATTTATTTAAGAATAAGTTATTTAATTATGTTATTAAATAACCGCCATGATTATGGTATTAAACTTTTAGGGAAAATTATACTTTGTCCACCTATAGTTTGCCCAAAAAACATTTTGCTTACTTGTAGTTTAAAAATTGATATTTTTCCTACTTGAGGTAAGCTCTGTTTGTCTTCATTTATCTACCTCTATTAATAACAGAGATAAATTTGTGTTTTTGCTCTGTTTGTCTCCATTTATCTACCTCTATTAAAAATAGAAATAAATTTGTATTTTTGTTAACCTTTTATGTCTCTTTCCTCTCAAAACATAAAAAACTAAAAAATAAAAAGAAAAGAAGATCTAAAGCAAAGTTTTGTAAAAATTAAAAACATTCAACCAAAACAATCATTTCTGATTTCTGTATTCCATTTTTTTTTATTTTTATTTTGTCTTTCTTTTATTGTCTCTGCTCTTTTCTATTATATTCTTATAATCTATCTTCCAATTAATGCAATTTACGTAGTATAAAAAACAATTTAACTGTACATATACACAGCATTTAGATACTGCCTCCAATGAAATGTCATTGTTCTTAGATATCTTTTCAGCAAGGGAAAATTCTTAGGTACTCTCGGAGCATGGAAAAATGATACTCCTTCCTCTCACATTCATGGTGGGACCTACCGTGAATTTAATGAGTGGACCCCATCATAAATATGAGAGGAGGGAGCACCGTTCTCTATACTTCGGGAGTACCTAAGAATTATTTGCAAGGAAGATATGGCAACAAAGGAGGATTCTGCAATTTAACCACACATTATATAGCATCTTACCACGTCTAAAATAGATTTAGGCAAGAAATTTGGGAACAGCATAATGAACCTAAAAACTGTCATGTTATCTATACTACTATTTAAGGGGTTTTTCTTGTTTGGATTCCTCTTTTTTCTTTTTTCTTTTTTTTTTTTTTTTTTCTTTTTTTTTTATAATTCAAAAAAGCCCCCAAACACCTATGTTTATGTAGAGACAAACCAAAGGACAATCCGGTAAAAATACAACTCTAACACCTTCTAAAATATTGCCTAAAAAATATGACCACACTACTGTTAATTTTCAAATTACTTTATTCACTTATAAATTAGATTTTCAAAATAAAAGTTATATATAAAAAATAAAAACAAAAGTTTTTTTTTGCGTAAAAAAAAAAAGCTTCATTGCACGCACAAAGCCGTGTGATGAGGCTAGTGTGTGATTAAGATGATAATCTACCTGTTTGCATCACAAGCAAAAGGTTCAAGAGCATCTAGTGTTACAATCCATGGGGACACTGTAGTACCCAAAAAATGCTAGACAAGTCTATTTGAATATTATTTATTCCTAAAAATTGAAAACTAAAAACTAAAAACATTGTAACAAAATAATTTTTAAATATGTGAATAGTACTGTGAGACCCAGTTTTAATGAAAATTTTTCTAAATTAGACAACTTGTAAGTCCCGTGAGACGCAAACACGCTGAATTTTCATTTCAGCGCAATCCAAACAGTCACTAAAAAACAAAAAAAGCCTTCAGTTTGTGTAGGATAAAGAATCACGTTCAAGCAAAGTGACTTAAACTTTGAAGTGCACGCATTCCTGACTTAAACTTTGAGAAATGGAATTTGAAAAATGAAGCAGTCAAATTCCAAAATTTTACCAAAACTAATTTCTCAGAAAAGGACCGAGAGATATTCCCATGCCTGATTATCTCTAACTGTCAAAGCCAACGTCTTGTTAATATGAAATAAAAAAACCTTCCAAAACAGCACTGAAAGAATTAAAGAAAGACAAAATAAAAATAAAAATGGAATACAAAAATCAGAAATAATTGTTTTGGTTGAATGTTTTTAATTTTTACAAAACCTAACTTTTATATTTTCTTTTCTTTTCTTTTGATTTTTTAGTTTTTTATGTTTTGAGAGGAGAGAGACATAAGAGGATAGCAAAAATACAAAATTTTCACTGTTTTTAACAGAGATGGATAACTAGAAACAAACAGAGCATACTTCAGGTAGATAAAATGTAAATTTTTAAACCACAAATAGGCAAAGTATTTTTTAGGCAAACCACAGGTGAGCAAAGTGTAATTTCTCCAAACTTTTATCATAGCTATAAAAAAAGTGCATTATATTATGAGGTTTTTTTTTTTTTTTTTTTTTGGATCAGTTTATCACTTAAACAAATTAAAATTTTTGTCACATAACATTATTAGTTTGTATCACCTTAAAATTTATTGAGAATTTTGTTACATGTTAATGTTTTGTCCTTGAGTAAAGGTACACGTGTCAATGTAGTATGTTCTACTAGTTTTAAAAGAATAATGCTAGAGATACAAATTATTGTACAAAAAAATTTACAAATTGCTAATGTGATGAATGGTTATTGGTAAATAAAAAAGTGATGTTATTGGTATGCCTAGATAAACCAGTAAGAAGTTGACCATATCAACAATTTGTAAAAAAAGAAATGATGTGTCCATAACATTTTTACAACAAATGCTATGTGACAAGTTGTTACAGGTTGTTATTGGCGTAATAGAAAAGTAATTTCAGTGGTACGTTCGAATTAGAACTAATAACAAATAATCACTTATGATTTATTGTGAAAATATTATGGACAGAATCTATAGCATTACTCATTTTGAAATCCAACTCTTATAAGATATTATAGATAAATAGATTATATATATTTGATCTTTGATGGAAAAATCTTTAGAAAGCTCCTCAAAATCCTTATCCCCTCTATCTCAAAACCCACTATAGATAGCATTTTTTTCTTCTTTGGTTGAGAAAAACTGTAAATAGCTAACTTGTGTTGATAACCACCTTGTTGTAAAGTAAATATTTGGCCTAAAGATTGTCGAGCTTGTCACTTCAATTTTTTTCCCTTAAAAAAGTTAAAAACACACACAAAAGTGTTGCTATAAATAAGGTAAACCTCACAAACAAGGCCCCCTCTTGTCCTCTCAATCTTTATAAAAAAAAAAAAAAAAATTAAGGTGGTTTTTAGCTAAACACTTCGCTGTTAAAAAAAAATATATATAGTAATTTCTCACAACAAAAAAAAAAAAAAAAAAAAAAAAAAAATTAAAGAAGTTAACCAAAAAAAAAAAGAAACTTCTCCAACGGCCTTCTGAAATTTGTATAAATCACTTGTCCACCCCTATCAAAAAGCCCTATTTCTTAGAACTTCGGTATCACAGAAAGAGAGAGAGAGAGAGAGAGAGAGGAAGTTGTAGACTTGCAGTTATTAAAGCCAACAAAAACCATGGCTTTCAAGCACTACAACTTTTTCTCACTGGTCTTTTTAGCAATAACCACCATCCTCCTTGCTGGCCACTCTCGCGGCTGTGCCGTCGCCATGGATCCAAATGACCTATGCAAAAATGCTGATAACAAGCTATTCTGCCAAGCTATTGTGAATAACCTGACTGACCCTCTTGATGCCACGGTTTCAGCGATTCACAAATTGGTATACGCTAGCAAAAATGCCAAGAAGTTGGCTCTTAAGCAAGGAAATTCAGAGGAAATTGATGTCTGCCTAGAGAACTTTGAGGAATCCATTGACAACCTCAAATCAGGCTTAGAAGGCCTCAAGAAACATGACCTGCCTACCCTGAATATCAACCTCTCGGCCGCCCTGACCAACTACGTGACATGCGACGACGCGTTCTCGGAATCTGGCAAGAACAATCCCTTGGCCGAAACTGATGCGTTCTTGGAGGAAATGGCTAGCAATTGTTTGTATCTATCAACTTTAATTCACTGAAGATTTGTAGAACTTTAATTGATATTTTTTTTATGGGAAGCCATGTTAATTTGTAGTGTTTGTGTCTGGTATAGCTCTTTGTTGTGCCATTGTAATACATGATAAAATCTTTTATTCTTAAACTTATTTAAAAGAAAAAAAAAATTGACTTAACATTTATCCCTATAGAATAATATAGTATTAGTTTAGAATCTTTAGATTAGCTTTTCAAAAGAGTTCTTGCTACTGTTTTCTTCATTATTCCTTTTCGATCATTAATAAAAATAGAACTTGAATATATCAACATAAAAAAAAATGCAAATACCTAAATGCGTGAATTTTACAATTTATTTCTACTAACAATATGAAAAATTAAAACTTGAGTGATAAGAGATAAAATGAGAATTAAAAATCTTGAGATAATATTAATAAAGTGTGAGAAAATCTGAAATTATGATAGAGTAGAAGAGAAAAATGGAGAGATAGTATTTCTCTTAGTACATTTTTTAGGAAAATGAAATTAGGGATTATTTTTAAGAAATGAGTAATGATTGAGAGTTTTTATTTTTTGGTTTGAATGGATCTTTTGTTAAATATTTTGTTTATTTGATGTTGTTTGTGCTATTCTTGTTATTATTTGAGTTGTTTTTGCCATTATTTGGACAAATTTTGGTTGTTATTGTTCAAAAATAGTTAATGCTTGGTTTAAAAACTGCAGTAAATGGTTAACTCGTGTTAATAACCACATTGATGTTGAGGGAGTGAGATCAGGTGAAATTGCACCATGCAATTAACCCCATTCTTTCACAAAATATTTTACATTTTTAAGTTTTTAACTTTAACTTTTTACTTCCTTTTAATATTTTTTTATTTAATAGTTGATATTGAAAGTTGATTTAATTTTCCAACTCTAGTCTCAACTATTCATTGTAATTGCATCAGGTACAATACCCTAAATATTGCACTTGATCCCAATCTGATTATGAGTAACTATTTGTCCTAATATATGTAGAGCTTGTCACTTCATATTGTACCTTAAAAAAGCTTTCAAAAAAAAAAAATGCACACACAAGTTTTGCTATATGGATAATGATTAGTGCACAGGCATTGTGTAACAAACATTGCCTTGCTATAATTAAGGTAAACCTCACAAACCAATCCATCTTATCCTCTCAATTGATAAAACATAAAAAAGTTAAGGTGGTATCTAGTCAAACACTTTTAAGTTGCAGGAACCATAACAAAATTGTACCAAAAAAAACCCTTCTGTAACGGCCTAATCCGAAAATTATATAAATCATATCTCAATTCTCAACTATATCAAAATCGCTCTTTCTATGAACCCCGGTTGAAAAAAGATAGCCTAGTAGTTATTAGAACAAACAAAGACCATGGCTTTCGAGCACTACACCTCGTTTTTCACTGATCTTTCTACTGGTCACATTCATGGCCATGGCCTCACAACTGGCCGAGCCAAGAAATTTTTTTAGGGGGTCAAGGCATACACAATAAAGTTCTTATGTATAAAAAAAAAATGACTAAAAAAAATCCTTATTTCACAAATTAATTAATTGTAACTTTAAAAAGTTGTGCCCTAAACTCTTTCATGGAACTAAAAATCACTTATAATTGATTTTGAACTAAATTGCTACAAACAACATGAGAGGTCATTTTTGCATCAATTGTAGATCTTCCCCATAAATTATTGCAGAATATGAAAATCTGAATATTAAATTTTTTAATCTCAATACCTCAAATTGATAGAATAAACAAGTTTATAATGATAATTTAATTTAATTATCCAAGCCACTAATATCAATTAACAAATTAATATTATCAAATTATAATAAATTCAATTTAAGTACTAAACTACTCAGCCATGCTAAGGACCTACGCCTATAATACTCTATTCTAGTCATAGACTCATAGTTACTTTAGTTTCTTTCTCTTTTTTGGTTTGTTTTGACTCAAATAATTGTTTATTTGGAAACCACAAAAATAAGCCTAGTCTAGTGACTCTACTTAGGGGTGATGTGTAGCCAACCCACCAGTCCGCCAAAACCGACCCAACCTAACCCAACCTATGGTTGGGTTGGTTTTTAGGGGTGGGTGGGTTGTGATGGGTTATGAAATTTTTTTTAATAGTGGATTGGTTTGGATTTGGGTCATAACAATCATAACCCGTCTAACCCGATCCGACCCACCTAT
The DNA here is from genome assembly GCA_030445155.1 of Quercus variabilis. Classification (NCBI taxonomy): domain Eukaryota; kingdom Viridiplantae; phylum Streptophyta; class Magnoliopsida; order Fagales; family Fagaceae; genus Quercus; species Quercus variabilis. Next base: position 60,205,667 of record CP129447.1, on the reverse strand, counting down.
ATATTTCAATTTTAAATTATATATTTAATATATATTTAAAACTATATTATATAATTAATAATTTTTTGTTTAATTTTTTTCCCCTATTCAGCTCTTCTTATATATATAAAATTCAAATACCTCGCAAACCCTAACAATCTTATTTCTCTCTCTGCCGCCTCCCACAGCCACTCTCTCACTTCACTCTTATTTGTTTATAACTAAGTTGGAATATTAGTTCATGTATATTTTGTTTATCAACTCGGTTGGATATATTTTGTTTATAATTGAGTTAGAATACTAGTTCATGTATATTTTATGTATCAACTCAGATGATAAATGAGATATATTTTTTTGCTCAATTTAATAATAATAGTTGTAGGGGCCTTTTTTGTATTATGCTTTGGGTTGGGCTGCCTCATGCGGTGATAGGCCCAGTTATTCTGAGTTGGTAAGTTGAGACCAGTCTAATTGCAACTCACTTTGGATTGGCTTGTGCACAAACTTGGCCTCGTCTGCCAGGAGAGTACTATGGCAAGCAGAACTGTTTTAAATAAGTCATGGCAGGTAGATATAATAACAAAAGAAAAACAGGATATAATGATCTTTCCTTAATGGGAAAAAACCAAGTAATCTCTATTTTTTATGACAATCACAATAATGACAATGGCTTTACAAAAGAAGTTAAAGACTAAATGATAATATGAATTAATCAAAGAAATAGTATCAAGTTAAGTTTGAGTCCGTAGTAGCAAAGACCAAAGAGGAAGAACGCTTCCTCTCAATGAAACTAATCTCCCAAGAAAATATCCTGCCATAGGGATTAATGACTTTGAGGGAATTGGACCCAAATGATTAGTGTCCAAAGGAATCACTATTGTTTAATTGTCTTCAAGAGAGTGGGATTTTGAGGGGGAGAGAAGGGAACCGACCTACTGGTGCATGCCCATTACACTTTTTCTCTTTGTTTTATGTTTTCTCTCTTATCTTTTCTTCTTTCTTTTCTTTTTCTTTTGTTTTCCTTTTACTTCATGATACCGCTGTTTTTTTATCCCTTTTACAGGGCACGACAAGGGTCTTTTTATAGGGCCTGCCATGACTGGATTTTACTACTTTACCCCCTTAACTGCCTTTGTCTGGTTTGGGTGTACTTGCCGACCACCCAGAGGCTCGTCAGTGTACCACTTACCCTCACCAGACAAAGGCAGGTTTGTGTTGTTTGTTAATCCGCTGTGGCATCCTCTCTTACCATGGCGTAAATGCTTTTTGTCTCTCTCTATGACATGCACCCAACGGTTCCCCACTCAATGTTGTCTCTTTTGGGCGGTCTGTCATCCCAACAGGATGTACCTTCCAAAAGGGCTTGGGCAGGAACCACAAAATAAATCTTTTTCCCTCTCCCCACCATCAAACCATACCCCCCTTACCTCTTACCCTAACCCATGGCCCCACCACGTCCCATATTGGCTAGGTACAGGCTGGTGGTGTCTAAACCTTGCGCGTGCCTTCTTGTTATGTCTGTTCAAAATCTACCTACTGCTCATGCGTTTGCCGCGATCTGAAACTTTGTTTGCACAGTCTGTCATGCTTCTTTATTCTTTTATGTAGGCCGTTTGCATAATTCATTGTTCCCTCTAGGGACTAGGCTTTACTTGGTACTGGGCTTCTTATTTCTTTTAGCTCACTTCTTAATTATCCTGGCTTCCTACAACATTACTTGTCATTTCCTGCCGCGACGATTTGCTCCTACTGGGCCTCTTTTCAGGCCTGTCGTTCCATTCTTTCCCCTAGTGGCTTAATATGGCCACTGGTGTTCTTACGTATGGGCTCCAGCATCCCTTTCGTTTTTCGTTGGGCCTGCGTCCCATTTACTTCCTTTGGACTTCCTCAGCCCACTCACTAACTCTGCATTCCCATGGGCTTTTACTAACTTGATTGGGCTTCTCCGGCCCAATTTCCTTATTCTCATCCTTGGGGTTTATAGGCTTGCCATCAACCCCTACTCTCTTTGTTTACATTGCCTTGGGCCTGTCATGGCCCATTCTCACTTTTCCATATCATATACTGCCCATGGGTGCCATTTCTCTCTTTCCGAGCCCTTTGGGCCCATTTGCTTCCTCAAGACCCATTTGTTTATGTTATGGGCCTGTACTCCATTATTCCTGCTGCTTAGGCTTAATGGTTTTATTCTATGCTTGCCATTTCTATTTGCTGCCTGCATTACTGAGTTGGGCTTGTTTTACAAAAATGACCCTCAACAATTGTAATAATAATAAAAAATTTCCCACCCAACCCAACCTAATCCATGTGGGTTGGGTTAGGTTGAACTCCTGTAATGGTTTGGGTTGGGTTGAATTTTTTCTAACTTATCATGATAAGTTGGGTCAAAAAATCCCCTCGATCCAACTTAACTAGACCCATGCACACCTCTAACTCTACTCTAGAGAGTATAGTAACAATGGATGTCAAGATGAAAAATTCTTAGGTAGTCCTGATGTATAGTAAAATTGTGTTCTCTTCTCTCATATTCATGGTAGATCCCATTATGAATTTAATTAGTGAACTTTATCATAAATGTGAGAGTATAGAGCACCATTTACAATGTACCTTATAAGAATTACTCCATCAAGACATAGACAAATGGTTTTAACTTTACCACAAAAAGCTACTTTACTTTTCTTCTATCAAAACTCAAAAGGAAATTTAACTGCTGAACTTGTTTTAAAAACATGTAGTTGCACAACATATATATGAGAGAGAGAGAGAGAGAGAGAGAGAGAGAGAGAGAGAGAGAGAGAGAGAGAGAGAGAGAGAGAGAGAGAGTCCACACTAAAGATAGATCAAGCGGTTGAGGTGGAGTCGTGGTCCCAGTTGTACGGTAACACGCAGCTGGCAGTGTAAGAGCAATTTATTTATTTTTGATATATTCAGATTTTATTTTGGGAAATAAACGATTGTAACTTTTGAAGCTTGGATTTTTGGGGTTAGGAAGTTTGGATTGTGTTTTGTGAAGTTTAATGTTGCGATTTGTGTGTATTTATTTGGATTTTGGAGTCCTAATTTAATCAAGACTAGCTAGGAATTTGAGTTTCATTTTTTTAGCAAAATTGTTTATGGACCAAAGAATGGGCTAGCTTTTTAGGACTGAAATTGTTATATGTATTTTTTATCAAAAATATTAGTGGGGGCCAGGGTGACTTAAATTTTTCCTATTTTTTTAGTAATATTATCAAGAGAATTTTTCAAAACTCAGGCATATGCATAAATGACCTATATATGCATAAATGTTGACACTAGGTCCCTCAGCCACTCTAGTGTTAGGAAGCACAAACGCTTCATTTAGGGCACATTTGGTACATTATAATGATTATTACATGGGAATAAGAATAAGTATTATAAGGAATATATTAAGTTTGAATGTAATAAGTATTACCATTTATTAGTTTGGTAGCCATTTAAGAATAGAATTCTGAATATACATCCACAATTTAGTAGAACATAAAAAGAAGGTGTAGTTAAATAATTTTTAAATCAAATTTCCTAAAATACACTTATTTTAGAGTGTTCAAAATAGAGCTAATAATTAACAAGAACGAAAATTTATTTTCTTTCCTTTTGAAGATGTGGCAACTAATGGCTTTTTAGGAAATTTTTTTAAAAAGTTATTACATAAGGTGAAGGAATAGATATTCAGTACTTTTGATAATGAATAGTTATTCCTCATTTTGAAGAATATCTATTCATAAGGAATAACTATTCATTGTAATAAAAACATAACCAAACAACTGAATAGTTATGCCATAGAAATATCTATTACATTACAGTATCTATTACAGTCTACCAAACGTGTCCTTAAAGTATTGTACTCATGTCCGTACCCATACCCATGTTTGTGTTAGTGCTTCCTAGATCTATTGTGACTTTGTGAAAGACTGACTGACCCTCATATGCTTTTCTAGCCTTACACAAATTAATTTTCGAGACCAAAGGAGCAAAGGAGCTGGTTAATAAACAAGGCAAGTCCCAGGAACTAGATGTCTGCAAAAGTAACTATGAGGATGCATGCCATTGACAACCTCATGAACCATGTCCTTAAAAAAACCTCAAGAGCCATGACATGCCTAGCCTGAATATATCAACCTCTCGGCTGCCCTGACTGACTACGTGACATGCGATGACTCGTTCTCAGAATCTAACAGGATCAATCCCATTAGCAAAACTGATATGCATGCGCTCTTGTGTGAAATGTCTATATATCAACTGTATGTTTCTATCAAGTTTGATTGATTGAAGAAGAGCCTAGTGAGTTGTATCACTTGTACATGTGAGTGGTTAAAAATTTATGAGGAAGCCATTGGTTGTAGTATTTGTGTCTTGTGGCCCTGTTTCTTCATTCTTGTGCCTTTGTGATATATGAGAAAATTTTGAATAGATATTCATTTATTTAGAGATGCATGTCCACAATCAATAAAGAAGAACAATGTGATCTTTGCTGGTAAAATCTTAATAAAGCTCACCAAAATGCTTATTCCCTCTACTTCAAAGTCTACTATATCCCACTATAGGAGAAATTATATAGTCTTCATGGTGGATTACGTCATTTGTTTACTATTTCATTAAAAGACTCTTATGTTTCCCACTATAGATAGCTGTCTTATGTTGATAACCACTTTGATGTTGACTAACTATTTGAACTAAAATATGTCTACCTTGTTACTTCAATTTGTTCCTTAAAAAAGGTAAAAATGCACCCACAAGTTTTGCTATAATTACCCATTTCCCTTTCCTTTGTGTGTGTGCTTGTTTCTAAAAAGAATGGGTAATTGTCCCACATTACTTTAAAAAGTGTACTATGTGTAGTATAATTTGCCTCACGCTACCATGACTTTTGAGTGGAGTTGTAGTGTGCTTTTGTGTTAGAACCTCTTTTCTTCTACCTTGTGTATGTGTGTTTGTTTCTCAAAAAAAAAAAAAAAAAAAGTTTTGCTATAATTAAGGGAAACCTCACAAACTAGCCTCTTTGGTCCTCTCAATTCGTTAAAAATAAAAAAGTTAAGGTTGTTTCTAGTCAAAAACTTCGCTATTAGAAGAAAAAAAAAAAAACAATAATTTCCACAACTAAAAAAAAAAAAAACATTAACCAAAAAAAGACCATTCAAGAACAGCCTTCTGAAATTTGTAAAAATCACTTCACAACCATATCAAAAGTCATCTTTCTATATCTTGCTTATTATATTGAATTATTTTATTCATTTAAAGCATAATTAATAATTAAGTGTGAAAATTTTTTCTCTCAATTAAAAAAAAACTCTGTACCACAGAATTTTTATTTAAACGATCATTTTGAGGAATTTCATTTGTGGAATATTGATGACATGCATGACATACCTTTTATTAATTATAAACAAATGTCTAAGTCTAACAAAATTTTATGGGGGGAGAATTCCTTAAAAATTCTAAAGAATCTTGATCTGTTAAAGTTAAAACTTCGAAATCTTAGCTTGACATCCTTGACTATGTAGATATCACATTTTTCTTCAATTAAAAATTATCTTATAGGCTTGTTCTATGGAGCGGGCACAATTTTATTTTTTCTTCTTTTTCTTTTCTTTCATTTTTATAATTTTGACAATTTTAGTGGCATTCCTTTCCAATTTCAATGATCAACTTGTATTGTGAAATTTGGGGAAAAATATTTGTAGTGGGCCTTTTTGTTATATTGAGCTAGACTGGTCCAACTAAGTATAATGGAGTTTATCCACCAAAGGCCAAAAGTGCTGATAAAACAATGGAGGCATCCCATCTGGGCCAAGGGCTTTTAAAGGCGCCATTTGTTTAACAACATCTAAGATTTCCCATTCATGAAAGACCCCCCCCCCCACCCCCCAAAAAAAAAAATAGCATTCATATCTTCTGTTACTACCTTGGGAATTTTTTCTAAGGCCCCACCTTGGCAAGTTGGACTTGAGGAAGAGAAGAGCTCGATGTAATAGTTGATAAAGGCCTGACTAATATCCTCTGTCTGATTTAGCCACCTCCTAGTTAAGTCTCGAATGCCAAGGATTGAATTTTTTCGAAATCTCTTAGTGGCTTTACTATGGAAAAATTTTGTATTGTTATCTCCTTTACTCAACTACAAAACTCTAGATCTTTGACTCCACATTCTAGCTTCTTTGTCAATCAAAACATTAACCTCAGCTCTTAATAGACGAACATGTGAATTGTTACCAGTACTCATCGCTTCCAATTCTGCAGCAGCCAGCACCTTCTTCTTATCTTCTAATGTCTTTCTAACATTCCCAAAGCAATTACTATTTCACCAACTTAAGTCCTATTCACACTTAGCTACCTTCTTTAGAATTGCACTATTAGGATCGGGACTTTTAGTACTTGTCCAGGCAGCTTCAACAGTTTCCCCACACCTATCATCTGAAAGCCACATTTCCTTAAAATGAAAAACTTTCCTTTTCACAGGAAACTCCAAACCAGACAAATTTATGAATAAAGGTAAGTGATCCGAAAAGTAACAGTGAAGGTGGTGAATTTTAGTACCTAGGAACAATAAAAAACAACTATTCGTTGCCATTCCTCGGTCCAATCATTCCCATATAGACTAACTAGAATCAAAATGTTTACTCCATGTGTACGAAGGACCCACAAAACCCAAATCCATAAAACCACATTCATCAATCACGTCTCTGAACCGTTGCATCTGATGGAAGCATCTTAAAGCTCCACCAATCTTTTCATCTTGTCTGGTTATTTCATTGTAATCGCCAGCACACAACCAAGGAATATTCTGACTAATGTTCAGACTTTTGCCCAAGCTTCATTCCTCTTTGATGAATCGAGCTCACCATAAAAGCCAATGAACCTCCACTTGTCATTACCATTTTTATTTATAACAACATCAATATAGTACTTATGGGAGTCTACAACAGTCAAGTTCACTGAGTTTTTCTAAAATAGAACCAAGCCACCCCCTCTAGTAGTGCTTGGTACCACCCACTTTTGATCAAAATTAATATTACTAAGTGTACGATCTAGCCTTGTTTCATCTGCCCATGTCTCGGCTATAAATACGACAAAGGGATCTTTTGCCCATAATATACTTACAAGCTCTTTCTCTGTACGTAGGTTCCCAAGCCCATGACAGTTCCAAACTAAAAGATTCATTGCATCTGGCGGAGCTAGTGACCAGCTTCCGCCAATATCTTTGATTGAGAAACATCTCCCTTGGAAACCTGATGCCTCTTGCCTGGTAACTCTAAGAGAACTCTACTATCATCTTGGCTTCTTTTTCCAATTCCACAAATAAGTACCTCCTCAAGCTGAGATGAGTTTGTACTTGCTGTCTTCATAAGCTGTGTCCACTTTCCCTAGATAAGAGCAGGGGAAGATTTGGTATTAGTGATATCACACAGTATCTGGGGAACTAGATTCTCCTTATGATTTATCGTAACATGTTCAAGAGGAAAATCCGAGTTTTGAGCTTCCTTAAGGCTTTTGGAACTGCTATACTCAGTTGGGAAGATTACCTCAGATAAGGGAGTACCTCCCTTCCCGCTAATCTCAGAATCAAATTTTCCAATATCCTCATCAATTTCAAATAGTTTTGAAAGAAAAAGAGATTCATTTGTGCTCAACTTCGAAAATTTTGTGGAAGGCATAACCGGGGTTAAATTCCTACCTACACACCCTTCCCTTAAACTCTCATCACTCCCTAAAATAGTGGTAGACTCTGAATTTAAAGAAGAATTACTATTTATGACTTTACCCCCCAATTCAACCTCCACTGCACCTAGAACCACTGCTTCCCCTTTTTCCTCGCCTGGGATCTCTTTTTCAAACCAACCAGGCACATAAAAAACATTCTTACTCCCTCTCTGGTAAGGAGCAGCTTTTAGGAATGACCCAAATATCAGTTGACAGAGACCTTTTACTTCAAATCCACAGGATGCATTGTTTATCACTGTGGTCTAGGCAACCACACCAGTAGCAAATGTTCGAAAGCCTCTCATACTGAAAACGAACCCAAGCTTTTTCACCATTCTCAAGAGTAATTACCCTCCCCCTACATAGAGGAAGAGAGATATCAATATTCACTCAAACCCGAAAGAAATTCCCACCATCATACTCAGTGGACTCAGGGGACCTGCGGACCTCCCCAACTATGTCACAAAGATTCTCTGCCACCTTTTTTGACATGAAACTGAGGGGAATATCATGCACCTGGACCTAAAACCAAGCTTTATCAAAGACTAGATCTTTAACCTGGGAGCCTTCCTCATATCGTTTCGAGACCACAAGGAGTTTGTCAAAAGTCCAAGGTTGATTTTGAAGGATCCTTTCCACATCTTGGATATTATCAAAGACAAATAGGACTATATGGTTGCCAAGGTTGCGAATCTTGAAGCCCTTTTGTGACCTCCATATCTGTTTGAAGGTGCGTACCATAGCCTCCATAACTAAGAAGCGGGAAGTAAGAAATTTTGCTGCGACAATGAACGAACTGGATTTCTGGGTTCGTGGAAGAGCAAAGTCAGTGTTTTCCCTCTTTAAGAGCGAAAACTTGCTCCAATCTCTAGATAAGTCTTCCATGGAGGGAACCCACTAAGAAGAAGACCAACTAAAAGGGAAAAACAGAGTTTTGATGATGAAAACAAGATAGAGGTGTTTCCCGAAACCCCACCAAAAAAATACCCATTAGTCTCAAGATACACCCCTGGATGCTCGAGAGGACAACTAACCCAGAACAAATAAACAAGATGAAAAAAAAAAAAAACAAATCTCCTTCACAGAAGGGACAAAACTTCTACTGTTTAAAGAGAAGGGAGAAAGAGCCCTAATCTTCTAAGCAACAGAGAGACACAATCATAATTTTTCAATTTTATCAATTTTTATTACAATTTACTTGGATAGACAAAACATTTACAAAAAACAAGTGTAAGTTTTTAATTAAAAACAATGTCATTTGCTATATTAGGAACGTATGTAAGTATTTAGATTAATTGCATTTAATGGAAAAACTAATAGCACTCACTTAAAACAAGAAGGAACCATTGCGCACTCACTTCACAAGTATAAGTACTTGTGGGGTGTGGGGGATAAGGGTCGAAGTTCAAGTCTCCAAGAGAGAGCTTCACACACATATATACTTGAATTAGGTTAGAATAGAATTTTTATCTTGTTAAAAAAAAAAAAAAAGACAAAAAAATTCACTACTAAAGTGAGATCAAACTTTTATTACAATTTACTTGGATAGACAAAATATTTACAGCAAACAAGTGTAAGTTTTTAATTAAAAATTGCCATGTCATTTGCTTTGTTAGGAATGTACGTAAGTATTTAGATTAATTGCATTTAATGGAAAAACTAATAGCACTCACTTAAAACAAGAAGGAACCATCGCGCACTCACTTCACAAGGATAAGTACTTATGGGGTGTGGGTCGAGGTTTAAGTTTTCAAGAGAAAGTTTCACACACATATATATTTTATAAAAAAAAAAATGGGACAAAAAACATTTGTTTTGCAAACTTTAGGGACCAATAATATAATTTGGCCTAATGTTTTTTCATTTCATTTTGGGAATTAGTTTTGGATTAAATTAGTTCTTCTTGAACTTGGACATTAGAGGTTGCTTTTGTTGCCTCCATGATGTCCTTTTCTTCTGTTATATTTTCTCCCCTTTTTTCATAATTTCAATTTTAAGATAGAGTTTGACAAGCTTCGTACAATAAAAAATTGAGATAAACGTTATATAGTCACATCATTTTTGCACTATATCTAAAAGAATTATTACAATTTGAAGAAAACAATAGCAACATCTGTATTATATTCAAAGAAATTAATCAAACTACAACTAAGGCTCGTCATTTTTCTATCGCTGAAACAATATTTAAGACTCATCATGGTCCAAATAGAATAAATACGTACAGATCTAATATGAGACTCAATACATGCTCTTGTATATAACACGCTCATAAAATATATTCTCCAAACAATCTTTCTCTCTTGTGTAACTAAATAACTTCTTGCGTCTATTCACGTAATATTTGCTCAATGATTTAAGCAAATTAGCTAAGGTGCGGCCTACTTTAAAGAAAAGTTTACCGACGAACCTATTTTCGTGCTTACCAACTATTCCAAAGAAAAGAATCAAAGCAAGAAAAGAAATTAAATAAACAAAAAGAAGAAAAAGAGGAAAAAGAAAAAGAAAAAGAAACAGCATGACTGGGTGGCAAAGTTTCTCAAAGCAGCTGAATTAACTTGGAATAAAATGGCTTTCACACAAGGCAACTTTAAATTATTATTTTTTTGGTGATAGTAGTGTATACGATACACAGCTGAAAGTGAAATCAGGTTTTCAACTCGAATCAGTCGAATGTGTTATTAGTGTTTTTTGTGTGAACGACTTTCATTCTTCATATCTATTTTGTCGCCTTCTTTTCTATGCATGTGAGGTGTGTCTCTCACAACCTGATGCGACTCCCAAAAGCCCCAAAATAGGCTTTGATGATGCTTATGATCTATCATCTAATGGCTAAGATAATCCATGAAAAATTGTCCAGGAGAAAAATCTAGATGACACTCAAATTCCACATGCTATTAATTTGTTAGAAGAAAAAGACTCGGCCAGGCCAAAAGCGATAAAGTATTGCTTGCGTGGATGGGTAAGCGAAATTTTGTGTGCATTTTCATGTGGCCAGACACTGTCTACACGTAGTCCCTTTTGTTTCTTTCATCGACTTAAATTTGTTTTATAATTCGTGAGACCTTCTGAAAGGTTGTAGATTTTCAACGATCCCTTTCGTTATCCTTGGACTGACATGGGTGTGCAATGTGCATGCATTTTCTAAATAATTCCAGGGCTATTTGTTCAAGCTATGGATTTATTATTATTTCAATCAACTTTGTTAGCTAGTGTGCGTTAGATGAATTTATTTTCTATAGCTTATTTAATTTATTGTGTAATCAAAATAAAACTGAAGCTTGAATGTGTGAATCTAAAAAGTGATATATTTTGGATGAAAATAAGTCTAAAGGAACAAATACTATTTTGGGGGTAAAAGCCCAACTTTATATATTGGGCCTAAGGCCTTACTTAAAGACTACTGTGTGTCCGAAGAGAAAAAAGTGGTTGAGAAGGAATCCGTGTGGAAGAGATATTCCTGAAAATGAACGAGGAATGTAGTCTGAAGAGAGCATCAGTGATTCGAAGAGTTCATTCTCCTCGGATACAATAAGTCTCAATCAAGCAAGTATTTGGAAAGTTCGAGTGATCTTCCTAACGACTTCAATGAGAATGATAAGCTTAGGACATGCCTGGAGATGATAAGAACAGAGAAATATCTATAAAAAAAAGCTGCTACCTTCATGTTTAATGTACTGCAACAACTTTCCTGGCCGCATTTATGTGAAAAATACCCCTGAACAGTGTAATCTCAGCTACCACAACTCACGGAAAGCTAAAGCAAGTACTTGATATGGCATGTACTCAAGTGGATATGTAGATGAAGAACAAGTGTACGATGGAGATGATGGAGAATGATGTTATATAAATGGAAGAGGCCTCTAATAAGAGAGGATCGGGAAAAAAGATAATAAGAGGGGAAGAAAGATTTTACTGTAGCTTTACGAATTGTTTTCACTGTTCAATCAATAATATTCCTCTTCGGACATCATTTTGTTTAGCTTTTAAGTGCATTTTTACGTTGGTTCATTCCCGGTGATTATAATTAACAGTTGCTAAATTCGCAAATAAATCAGCTCTTTCACCCACTTTCTACAAATTCATTGTTTTGGGTTTGAGCTAAAAATATATATATATATATATATAGAGAGAGAGAGAGAGAGAGAGAGAGAGAGAGATAAGGGAGGAAAGGAAGATATTTATGACCGACCTCCCTTATTATAAAATGATTAGATTTAGCAAGAATCTATTGCAATTTGCACCTTGGATCTGTCAATGAGTACAATGGAAATGCATCTAAATCTGATACAGCAATTCTCAAAAAAGAAAAAAAAAAAATCTGATACAGCAAATTCACGCAAAAATATGATAGAAAACAACGTATTTACAGAAATGGGCAAATGACATTGATGCTAGTTGTTTGGCTCTGGAAAATATATGTGAGATTCACACTGTCCCATGAAATATTCCCTTAAAACTAAGATTGTTATATATCTAGCATTTGTGAAACCGGGCATCCATAGCCATTCACGTTATAAATTCTTTCGCGAGTTCTAATTAACGCAATTAGTAAGTCGAATAAAAAATACAAGATTTCTATATAAAAAATCAATTGATATCTAATTTAATGATAAAAAACAATTATCAAGAGATGATGATATACGCTAAAAGTATCTCTAAAAAAAAATAGATTCTGTAATATGATTTAAATTGAAAATGACGTGAGAAAGGAAGAGGAAACTAATACAATGGTAAATTTTTTTTTTTTTTAATTTTATTTGTAAAATGAAATTCATTTAACATTACTGGGCTCCACATTTGCATCACCTTTTCAAAATCATACATGACAAAATCAAATTCAGTATTTTAAATGTCACTTCTAAACACTAGTGTTGTAATAATTGTTTTTTTCAAAACTTTTTCTTAGATAGTTTTTTGCTTAAATATGCTTTTTGTCTCACACTATTAAAAAAATAAATCAGTTTTTTTAAAAAGCAAACAAATTTATTTATTTTAGCCTCCCCTTTTAACAAATAAACTACCGAAAAACTTGGTTGTCAAACTCACTATTAATTTGAGAACCTATGACAAACTTGCCGTAATTGATTATTATTATTTTTTTTTCTAATTGTAGAAGAATTGATTACTTAGTTGAGCTTGAATTTTGAATATTTAATGCGTGAGGAGTGAGGACTTTGAATGAACTTAGAACTATTGATTGCTCAGTTTAGCAATTGATGTTAAGTTGTTAACATTCTTTGTTTCTACGTAAAAAGACCTGGTCCCATAAAATATGTGGCAAAAAGGGGGCGGAAAAATTAAAAAAAAAAAAAAAAAAAATAGAATATCGGAGAAACAAGAAATGAGAAAAAAAAAAAGTGGTTCAAATTAGCTTTATTAGTAGAATTTTTAATAATTAAATTAGAGATTTAAAATTTAATTTCACACGTGTTAAAACTTAAAAAATAAAAAGTAAAAAATCCTACAAATATCAAAGACATAGGGGTAATACTGAAAATTCAAATAAAGCCCATGGGCAATTAACTACCACAATTTTTTAAATATCAAAGGTCTTCTCTTTTCACGGACCCCACGGCTGCTTTCTCTCGCGCGGCTCATGCTTCCTTTTTCCCACCATCTCTCTCGCACGTGACAAGCTCCAATTCCCGAACTTTTCCGTCTACGTGGTCCAATTAAACCCCGCCACGCGTCACTTTAGGTGATATAACGCCATGTCACTCTACGTACTTCTGCTATTCATTTCATTTTATTTCATTTCAAGAGATCTTCTTCAACTCAGAGCCACTGAGATTGAGCGAGTGAGTGAGAAATAAAAGCTCCAATATTTCGAGCTCTCTCTAAAGCTACACAATTTTCTTTGATTCTAAGATCTAATCGTATATTTTCTACAATTCGGTGAGCTTCAAACCGAGTTCAAAGGTGCTTTCGGAAACTCAATACGTGTTGCTTTTCAAAGAGTTTGATCAATTTCTAGATACTGATTTTGTCATAATCTTGATCGAGTTTTGAACTTGTTTTCAAGAATTCTAGGGTTTCTCTGTGAAAGATTATCGAGTAGAAAGAAAAATGTTCAAGTTGTTACTATTTGTGACGGTTTTTGTTTTTCATTCATGCTCCGTTTGGTTACTGAGAAAATGTAGAAAGAAATCAAAAGAAAAAAAGTTGGATTTTTTCATTCGGATTAGAGAAAACTTATGGCTCCGATTCAACTGAGTGTAATACGAATAATTTTCGTGAGAATGATAGTTTGATTTTCTCTGCTTTTCATAGTAACCGAACAGAGAATTAGAGCTCAGAATAGGTAAATTTTCAAATTTATATTCATGATATTAGAAAAATTAAAGAGATTGCCTGATCCATTCGTATCTTGTTTAGAATGTGTAACTGACTGTAACAGTACTTAAGCTTCAGCTCTGCTCACTTTTTTTTCTTTTCTTTTCTTTTTTTGAATTTATTGTTTCTTACTCTCACCTTTTTTCAAGAATTCTAGGATTTCTCTGTGGAAAATTATCGAGTAGAAATAGAATGTTCAAATTGTTACTATTTTTTTATGGTTTTTATTTTAAATTCATGCTCCGTTTGGTTACTGAGAAAATGTAGAACGAAATCAAAATAAAAAAAAGATTTGGATTTTGCATTTGGATTAGAGAAAACCTATGGCTCTGATTCAACTGAACGTAATACGAATAATTTTCATGGGAATGATATTTTGATTTTCTTTGCTTTTGTTTTCCACTGTTTTTCTTAGTAACCAAACAAAGAATTAGAGCTTAGAATAGGTGAATTTGCAAATTAATATTCATGATATTAGAAAAAGTAATGGGATTGTCTGATCCATTCGTATGAGTACTTCAGCCTCAGCTTTACATAATTTGCTCCTTTTTTGTGAAAATTTTGTTTCTTACTGTAGTCTGATTCTTGGATTTCTTTTCTTCAGAACTAAGGAGTGTATCAACGAATATGAGTAATACCTTAGGCCATAATATACTCCAGCAGAGTTTGCTTCGTCCCCCGCTTCTGGAACCTCAAAGAAAACTCAATTCTTCTGGCATTCCTGCAAACACTTTGTTCCAAGCTGTGTGTGGGAACCAATCAGCAGCGCATTCAAGGAAATCGCCACTATCCAGGAAATTTTTCGGGAAAAATCTGAGTGTGCAGAAGTCGAGGTTAGCATCAGGAACACGGTGTCCTGTCACAGTTGTTCCCCGTGCTGTATTAGCCATGGATCCAGCTTCTGAGGTAATCATTCACTTGCTGAAAATGGTTGCTTATCCTTTCTGTTTTAAGATTTTGAATGTGTAGGAAGACCTGGTATGTAAATTTGCTTGCCTTGAAGTAGATTTTGATAGAGTATGGTATTTGATTCATTAGAATAACCTTGTGAAAAATCAATAAACTGGAAAAATACTTTATTTTTGCATGTCGTTAGAAGAAGCTTTTTGGTGTGGTGGGGCTGGACGAATGTGCTACGAACTGAGAATTATGGCAGCTGGAATAGCAATGTTGGTTTTATACTTTCAGGTTTTCGAAAAGACGAGGTGTAGCTTTGATATAATGTTAGAATAAGAAAATATCCAGAAGTAAAGAGAAGACAAGAGAGAAAGAATATAAGAGGTTAACATGGTTCGGCTTTAAAGGCATACATCTATAGTGTAAACCCCCAAAGAGCTACAATGAACTTGGATTGGGATGATGCAGTCAACCTTGACTAATAATTAATGGATTGGACATTGATATCCCTTAACACTAGGTTCTTAATGCCTCCCCTCCTTTGGGCACTTAGGTTTTACATAATATTGATATGTGTATGTTTGAAATGAGAGGGGGTTGAGGGGTTGTGTTTAGAGACCAGGGTTTACCAGGTATGGTCTCATTTACCTTTACTTGCACTGGGGATTATCTTTTAGTGGCAATCCATGAACTTTTGGATCGTTGACTCAGTAATAGATTGCTGGATGCAAAGAACTTGAAGAGATGAATTGCGTCTATGGCTAACGACTCCAGTGCTGCTGATCATATTTTGAAGAAGCCACTCGCTCATGTTGGAGAGGAATACAGATAGTTAAAGACGTTATCCAGCTATCTCATGAGTTTCAGATACCTATATTTGGGCATATAAGTTAGGAAATTAATGTTGCTTTTTAATTTTTTTTTTTAAGTATTATAATCCTAGTGTATATTTCTAGTCCTCGTTAGCTTCCTAGTGAAATGTTAAGATTGAGATATGTTTTGAGTCCATGGATATATGTATTAGTGCTCGTGCCCCACCCCCCCCCCCCCTCCCCCCCCCCCCCCCCCCCCCCCCCCACACAAAAAAAAAAAAAAAAAAAAAAAAAAAAAAAAAAAAAAAAACTCCCACCCAAATCACCACCACCACAAAACAAAAAAAAGAAAAAAACTCATCTTAAACATAGTTCTTCATAAATGGGGCTTACTAGTTCTTCTAAATTCTAAATAACTTTGATTTTCCATTTTCTTATTTTAGTATCCCACTAGTGTCAAAAGGTATGCTTCTAATCTCTTTGTATATGGCATGTTTATTGCATATTTAAAATATGCAAACAAGGCTGAGTCAAACTTTGATCCAAGCATTACCCAAATAATACTCGGTATTAGACAAATGGAATTGATAAATGAATAATATTTCTGCATGTATTTGAAAATTTTTGTTTTGGACATGTAATTATGTCTACCAACTTTTGCTTTTTCCTTCATTGCAGCTTGCAGGAAAATTCAACCTTGAAGGAAATATAGAATTGCAGGTATGAAGCTGACCCCAGATACTTGGAAAAGCTTTTGCTGAGTTCATACAAGGTATGTATATGATGCAGGAGAAAGTCATACTAACAGGCTTCACTCTTTTAACTGAGCAGGTTGGTGTTAGCACTCCTGCTCCAGGGGCTGCCACACAAGTAGATATTCAAGTTTCATATAGTAGTGACTCTTTGCTTCTTCACTGGGGTCTTATAAAAGATAGAAAGGAGTAAGTTCAACTGTAATTTGAACTTATTGTTTTCATCTCAAGTTCCCATATGGATCAAATACTACTTAGCTTTGAGACTTCTTTCCTTATGTCCTTTTTTCCCTACTTTTAGAAAATGGGTACTTCCTTCTCATCGCCCAGATGGAACAAAGTTATATAAGAACAAAGCCCTTAGAACTCCTTTTGTGAAAGTAAGTTCCTGAGAGCAGCAGCAGCAAATTATGTCATAGAATTCTATCATATGACTGAACATTGGTACTCTTTTGGCTAGTTTAAATATAGTTTAATTAATTAATTTATTGTTTTTTCTACAGTCTGGCTCAAATTCCTTCCTTAAAATAGAAATTAATGATCCTGGAATACAAGCTATAGAGTTTCTTATATTTGATGAAGCCCATAATAAATGGTGAGCTTTCATTATTTTTATTTGTGCTTTGTTTAGCAACTTTAAAATAAGATAGTTAAAATTTATGTGCTTTTTTCCTTGTGAATTTTTCTTTCCTCAGGTTTAAAAAAGATGGTCAGAACTTTCACGTTGAAATACATAAGGGAGAGAAATTAAGTCCAGATGTTTCGGTTCCTGAAGATCTTGTTCAAATTCAAGCTTATTTGAGGTGGGAAAGAAAGGGTAAACAAATGTATACTCCAGAGCAAGAGAAGGCAAGTGAAAGTGCTGCTTTAATTCTGACTTCAACATGAATAATTGTTGACATAGTGGAATCTATCTTACCAATTTTTCGTGAGTTTAATTTATTATAATAGGTTTATGTGAAATAGAAACAGAATATAGATAATCAATTACACATGGAACAGTACACAAACTTTATGTGAGGCTGGTGGTTCAACCTCGGGCCTATATCAACGGGTGGTACCGAGGAAGAAGTCTCACTAGAAAGATAAGGAGCTTACAATAGTGGTACTAAACTCTCTAAAAATCCAAATCCCAAATACACCTAAAAGGTAAAAACCCTCTCCTGCCACAAGCGCACCATGAGAATCCCTAATTCTCTAAATCATGGTGTGCAAAACCCAAAAATTGAGTGTATGGCCAACAAAGTCAGTAAGTTGTTCAAAGTTTTGTATGCAGAGTTAATTCAAATCAAATAAATTACTTAGTGGTCTGGGAGTGACTAGCTTTCCAGGGGTATGAGATTAGCTTATTGGTGTAACTATACAGAATCATTCAAGCCACATGTAACAATAATCAATAGCACACTGTTTCAACAACTATTCTTCTCTCTCTCTCCCCCCTCCTGGCCACCTTCTTGAATAGAGTACAGTCGGTATCTAGTTTAACTTTTGATTCTGCATTCAGTATTTTTCGTCTTCATTGTTAAATATTTGCATAAAGGTTTTAATGATTGGTAATTTTATTTAGATTTTCTTTATTCTAGTAGGAGATACACTAAATATATTACAAAATTTATGTTTTGGATAAGAGCAATCATCATCAACAACAACAATAACAGTCCATTCATCTTTGTCAACCTCTTTTCTTTTTTCTTTTTTCTTTTTTTCTTCTTTTTTTTTTTTTTTTTTTTTTTTTTTGTGATTAGTAACGAAAAAAATTTGTTAGAAATAAGAAAAAGAGACCATTCATCTTTGTCTACTTTTACTAAACTTACATTTCATGTACTTTGTTTTAGTCCTGCCTAACCGAAAGCTTTTAGAATCTAAAGCATCTCACCGCATTTCTAACTTAACTTTAATTCCACATCTAGTTTCTTTCACTGAAACTATATCATCTGCAAAAAGCATACGCCCAAAAGACTTACTCTTGTTTCACTTTAGTGAGTTCATCCATCACTAGTTCAAAGAGATATGGACGTAATGTTGATTCTTGATACAAGCATATAGTGATGGGAAATTTACTTGTGATGCTTTCACTTATTCTTACACTAGTTACAACTTTGTCTTACATATCCTTAATCAACTTCATATGCTTTACAAAACTATAATCTCTTTAGGGACCCTAAAATTTCTTTTTGTAGGTCAATGAAAACTTCATGAAGATCTTTACGAGCCTCTCAATAGTTTCTATTAGACATTGAAGTAAAAAAATAGCTTCTATGGTAGACCTTCTTAGCATAAATAAAATTGATTATCTAATATTACTGTTTCATGTCTTAACTTATGTTCAATCACTCTTGCCCAAAGTTTCATAGTGTGGCTCATAACTCATAAGTTCAATTCCACGGTAATTTGTATGATTTTGAATATCTCCGTTGTTCTTGTGCATAGGTATTAGAGTACATGTTTTCCACTCACTAGGCATTTTGTTAGCACTTAAGATCTTATTGAATAGGTTTGTCAACCAGCATACACCCATGTCGCCCAAGAACTTCCAAACCTCAATGGGAATTTCAGCCATTCCACGACTTTTCTCACTTTCATCATTCTCAATGCATCCTTTACCTCATCAACGTCCTCCAAATTTTCTCTACCAGGGAGAAATTTAGTCTTCGATACCTGATACTTATTCATGTATGCATATTTAGCCAATGTATCTAACTCTATTGGATGCCCCAAACTGGCATGAGAATTGAATATTACCCGGTACCTATTTGCCTTATTTTAGCTTCTAGTGAAACAATGATTAGAGCAAAGTAGGAATTTATTTGTGGATGGAGAAATAAGAACTAGAAAAGTGCAGCTTTTACATAATGTACATTTCTTCTTGAACATTCCTTTCTTTCCATGTCTTCATTGAGGTAGTATCTATAGAAGTTTTAGTAACCATTTCCAGATAAAGGAACATGATAAACATCTCTGCAACTTCCTAGTGTCCTTCCCTTATTCTATAAGTAACAATTTACTATAAATGCCCCCCAAAAGTCCAGCAAAAGCTCTTTATGTAGGACACCATATCGCCTTGATATGTCAGGGTATTTTGTTTTGTCTGCTCATAACAAAATTTTGCACTTTTTAACAGGTGGAATATGAAGCAGCTCGAACTGAGTTATTGGAGGAAATAGCCAGGGGTGCTTCCATACAAGATCTCCGAGCAAGGTTGATGAAAAAGAATGATAGTAGTGTAGTGAGGGAGCCACCCATTTCTGAAACAAAGAAAATACCTGAAGATCTTGTACAAATACAAGCTTTTATACGATGGGAGAAAGCAGGGAAACCCAACTATTCCCAAGACCAACAACTTGTAAATTTCAAATATCATTAGGCTAATTGGTTCTTTGGGTTTTTTTTTTTTGTCCATTTTAAAGAGCTTTCTATTATAGCTAGTGGACACTAATAGATTTCTCATCTACTTCTTTCTATCTTTAATGAGTGCATCCCTTGCTGTTGCTTGTACTTGATCTTGATTGGTATAATGTTCTAATGAACAGAGAGAATTTGAGGAAGCAAGAAAAGAGTTACAATTTGAGCTAGAAAAAGGTGCCTCTCTTGATGAGATACGAAAGAAAATCGCCAAAGGAGAGATACAAACTAAGGTTGCAAAGCAATTGCATCACAAAAAGTATTTTACTCCTGAGAAGATTCACCGCAAGAAAAGGGATTTCACGCAGCTTATCACTAAATATGTGGCTGAGTCTGTGGAGGAACCTGACTCTGACCAACCAAAAGCCTTGACAGTAGTTGAAAATTTTGTTAAGACAAAGGAAGAACGGGATGGTGGTCGTGTTCTGAACAAGAAAATCTACAAGCTTGCTGATAAGGAACTTCTGGTAAGACAAAGATGTGTGCTGATTTTATTTTCATCCTCACATCTCTTTCTGCTGGAATTGTAGGGATTATTCTAATTTTTAGCTTCTTTGCATATTATCAAGGTACTTGTAACCAAGACTGAGGGCAAGACAAAGGTACATCTGGCTACAGATTTCAAAGAACCTGTTACCCTTCACTGGGCCTTATCTAAGCAAAGTGCTGGAGAGTGGTTGGTAATATTTCGAATCTGTTGATCACAAACTTGGTCTGCAAGAAGTTGTGGATATTCAAAATGATTTTAATGGTTTCTTTTGAATTTCTAATGGCAAGTTTATGTGCCTTACAAAGATAAAATATGTTTCCATCTTTTAGGTACCACCTCCAGCAGCACTACCCCCTGGTTCAGTTTCTCTAAGCAAGGCCATTGAAACACAACTTACTAATAGTTCTTCTGCCAATCCCCCTTATGAGGTATGCTAAGAGATGATTGATATAATCCTGCACCTTACATATTGAATCTTTAAAGTCCAACTTTTAAAAGATCTGTAGACAACATCTACATAATCCCAATATATTATCAGGTCCAATCCATAGAAATTGAGATTGAAGATGAAAATTACAAAGGGATGCCGTTTGTCCTTGTCTCTGGTGGAAATTGGATAAAGAACAAGGGCTCAGACTTCTATATTGAATTCAGTGTTGGACCCAAGCCAGTCCAAAAGGTTGTTCTCTGTTTCATATTGCAAAGAGTATCTTTTATGATTGGCTTCTCAAGATTTGTTTTTGGTCGTTTTTTGCATTCTGCTTCAGATTAGATTATCTTTCCAGATTTAATGACTAGACTTTTCACATTAAAGGATTATGGTGATGGCAAAGGCACTGCCAAGTCTTTGCTGGGTAAAATAGCAGAGATGGAAAGTGAGGCCCAGAAGTCCTTTATGCACCGGTTAGTAATCTCTGACAGATTTCCATATATGTCATCATTTCAGTTTTCAGCTTCTGCTTTTGCCTTTATTGCTGGAGGCAGGGTGTTCTTTTATGATCTTAAGTAAATTCATTTTGCTATTATTTTCGTTGAAGTATGCTTAGAGTCTCTAGCGGTAGATTTAGACTTTTGTATCGTGCTGATTGAAGCTCCAACTCCAACTCCTCCCCCCCCCCCCCCCCCAAAAACAAAACTCCACCCCAAACACACCCACACGGAAAAAAAAAAAAATTCTTATCTTCTGTATTTTATTAATGTGCATTTATATTTTCTAAAAAAAAAAATTGACTCAGCTATAAACATAATTTTTGGAGTCCCTTTTCTGATTGTTCATTGCTAAAAACTTCACTTTTAGTTTTGTTAGAGCTAGCGCTGGATACTTTTAACAGATCCTTTGGAGAGAAAAAAGAGAATATCTTATTAAATATTGTTGCTGATATAGTATTCTAACTCATATCTTTGTCACCAGGAATATTCAGATTCAGTTGTTCATATATTGATGACTCATATGTTCTTTCTCTCAGATTTAATATTGCAGCAGACTTAACAGATCAAGCCAAAAATGCTGGCGAATTGGGTCTTGCGGGAATTTTGGTGTGGATGAGGTTTATGGCTACAAGGCAACTCATATGGAATAAAAATTACAATGTGAAGCCACGGTATTACTCATATGAAACTCAAGCATTTAGGCCCGTTTGGTAATATTGTTTTAGTAACGTTGTTTAAGTGTTGTGGAAATACATGTAATGTTATTTAAACAACGAAAACTGTTGTTCAAATAACATTACCAAACACCCAATTGGTCAATGTTTTCTATGGCTTTCTGGACCATAGAGGTGTATGTCTTCACATATGGCTCATCAAATCTGCACTCACATCTGATCTCACTTTTGTTTGTAATTTTGTTAATTTCATTCACTTCTTTTAATGAACCAGTTGTCAATCTTTGATGTTCTGTGAGCATAGATTATCATCCTTTAAGATTATAATTTCTCTTCTATTGGTGCAGTGAGATCAGTAAGGCACAGGATAGACTTACAGACTTACTCCAGAATATTTATACAAGTCATCCACAGTATCGCGAGGTTCTGCGGATGATTATGTCTACTGTTGGACGTGGAGGTGAAGGTGATGTGGGACAGCGAATTCGGGATGAAATCCTGGTCATCCAGGTTGATTGTGATTTGCTTTTTGCTATCTGCTTTTCTTTCTCTTTTTGTGCCCTATTTATTTCCTTTTTTTTTTTTTTTTTTTTTGTAAGTGAATGGTTGGAACTAGGAACAATATGAATAACTAAATGTTGATTTTCAGAGACACAATGAGTGCAAGGGTGGAATGATGGAAGAATGGCATCAAAAGTTACATAATAACACTAGCCCTGATGATGTTGTAATCTGTCAGGTATTGAAGTTGTTTTCTGTATGGATTTTTTTTCATTTGGAATATGTTTTCTGAATTCTCTAATCCTAATGCTGTCCTTCCAGGCACTAATTGATTATATTGAAAGTGACTTTGATATGGGTGTTTACTGGAAAAGTTTGAATGACAATGGAATAACAAAAGAACGCCTTCTAAGCTATGATCGTGCCATTCATTCTGAACCATCATTCAGGAGAGATCAGAGGGATGGACTTCTGCGTGATTTGAGAAACTACATGAGAACTTTGAAGGTTGGCTTCATAAACCTTTCTTAATTAAGGTCCATGTTTTTATTTTTTATAAATGTCTTTTTGCAAGACATGGAAATTGCATCTGGTTTATATTCAATAATATTTGCAAAGAATTTTTGTTTTGTGCATGTTATTCCAAGTATGCTCTTTTGTTCTTGATACTTGTTTCAAAAAATGAAGGATTGTAGTAGAATTTATGAATTGCAGTGGAACTAACTTATAAATGATAATTTATGTGGCATACCTTTGAGTCCATTGCCTGCCCCATATGCTGTGTAGCCATATTTCACAATTTTGTTCTAATCATGATTTATATGCAGGCAGTTCATTCGGGTGCAGATCTTGAGTCTGCTATTACAAATTGTATGGGTTACAAATCTGAGGTATTGTCTGTAACTTTCTCGAGATTTCCAATCTGGTGTCCCTTTCTTAGCTTTGACAAAACTTTTGATTTCCTCAGGGTCAAGGCTTCATGGTTGGAGTGCACATAAATCCTATATCTGGCTTGCCATCTGGATTTCCAGTAAAGTTTTCAACTTTCATTTTGAACTGTCAAACCTTTTTTTCTTTAATATTATTATCGGCTATGGTGTCACCTGTATGTAACAAATTATAAAACTAGTTGCATTTTGGTTCATCTCCTTAAACAGGACCTGCTTCAGTTTGTCCTTGAGCATGTTGAAGATAAGAATGTTGAAGCCCTTCTTGAGGTTTGTGAAATTTTGATGCTTTAGATCACTTTTTTCTGTTGGTCTTTATCCTCTAATGTTGCCTTTCTATATTTTGTTGGTTTTGTGATAAAGGGTTTGCTAGAGGCTCGTCAGGAGCTCCGGCCACTGCTCTTTAAGTCTAAGGATCGTCTGAAGGACCTTTTGTTTTTGGACATAGCCCTTGATTCTACTGTTAGGACAGCTATTGAAAGGGGATATGAGGAATTAAATAATGCTCCACCAGAGGTAAATCCTGTTGGCAATATCAGTTGTTTTGTGCTTCATGTTTGATGCCTTAGTGTGTCAGTTCTGTCTACAGTCATGAATGATTGTAATATCATACTATATGTTTTTGACCAGCCAATTTATGCATCATGCAGAAAATTATGCACTTCATTGCTCTAGTTCTCGAAAATCTTGCACTTTCATGGGACAATAATGAGGATCTCATCTACTGCTTGAAGGTAATACACATAAAATTAATTAGAATTTTTTTTTTTTTGGGTGTGTGCGTGGGTAATTGTACATATCTGAGTGTTTACACATTATAGAACAAGTTTTCAAATTCTTGCTTTGGAAACAAGTTGTTCTGAAAATTTTGTTCTTGAGAAGCATAGGGTAAAGATCACAGGAGTTATCCAACACTGCATTTTCTTGAAATATGAAGGAGATGAATTTTATAGGCGATGACTAAATATTGCATTGCCATTGTTGCTTTGTGCCTATATCTAAACTAGAATTTTAAGATGAGAAACATCGCATGCCTTTATAGAAGACAGTTTTTTTCATTACAATATAATATTTCTACCATTTCATTTGAAGGGATGGAATCATGCCCTAAGCATGTCCAAAAGTAGGGATGATCACTGGGCATTATATGCAAAATCAGTCCTTGACAGAACCCGTCTCGCACTAGCAAACAAGGCAGAGTGGTACCTGCAAGTTTTGCAACCATCAGCAGAGTACCTTGGGTCACGGCTTGGAGTGGACCAATGGGCTGTATGTTACAAGTTATCTTAAAAATCCAAATAACAAACACCATATGCCTGCCTTGTTTCTGTCCTCATATTTACATCTACAGGTGAACATATTTACTGAAGAAATTATCCGTGCTGGATCTGCTGCCTCTTTATCCACACTTCTTAATCGACTTGATCCTGTTCTTCGAAAGACTGCTAACCTCGGAAGGTTGATTGTACTGTCCGTTTAATCAAATAAATCCTGTTGAAACCTCATGTTACAGTTATTATTTTGACCTATCAAAAAAAAAAAAAAACCTCATGTTACAGTTATTATTTTGAATATATGTATAATTTATCAAATGGATTGTGATTTGATTTTTATTTTAGGTAATTGAAAATAATGAAGCTTGAAAATTGGACCACATAGCATCATTCACTGATTAAATGCTTTAAGATAACCTTCTATTGCAACTTTGGTTGGTCTGACACAGCTGGCAAGTTATCAGCCCAGTAGAAGTTGTTGGATATGTTGATGTTGTGGATGAGTTGCTTGCTGTTCAGAATAAATCTTACGGGCAGCCTACAATTTTAGTGGCAAAAAGTGTAAGAGGTGAGGAAGAAATTCCAGATGGTGCGGTGGCTGTGCTGACTCCTGATATGCCTGATGTCCTGTCTCATGTATCCGTGCGAGCAAGAAATGGCAAGGTAGTTATCCTTTGAATTATATTTTTCCTCTTTGTGAGTTTATAGTTAAGTGTTTATTAAAATAGCTGACAATTGTTTTGCAGATATGCTTTGCCACATGCTTTGATCCCAGTATATTGTCTGACCTCCAAGCTAAGAAAGGGAAGTTATTGAGCCTAAAACCTACATCTGCTGATGTAATTTATAGGTAACTCCCTTTTGTTTAGCTTAATTTAAAAATATGTTGGTTGTATGTTCAATTATATGCATGATGAATTGGCATATGAACTATCAATGAACTTAGTGAATTCCATTATTTCTATGCATGATGTATCTCTCTTCTAATGTTTCATGAATGAACACTGAAATATAATCTCTATTACCCTTCTTGTTTCTCATTTAGTGAGCTAAAGGAAGGTGAGCTAGCAGATGCAAGTTCAACTAACTTGAAAGATGGTTCTTCACCATCTTTAACTTTGGTTAGAAAGAAATTTAATGGTAGATACGCAATATCATCTGAGGAGTTCACGAGTGACATGGTTAGCCCTTTGAATTTAACTTTAGTTTATGTCCTGTCCTAGAATTTCTTTTCTTTTTTATTTTTTTTCCTCATTTCTCTTTATATTTTAGTATTGATAGGATTGGGCAAAATAATGTATTTCAATTGTCTTAATTCTCTGGCAGTAAGTTTGCATGACTTGCTTGAAATTGTGATTTTCATAGGTTGGAGCCAAATCACGTAATATCTCTTATTTAAAAGGGAAAGTTCCGTCGTGGGTTGGTATTCCTACATCAGTTGCCCTACCATTTGGAGTATTTGAGAAGGTTCTTTCAGATAATTCAAATCAGGTTTTCCTCATATCAAAAATTCCTTCATACTTTTTTTCCCCATAATGAATTGTGTAGCTACAGTCCTCTAACATCTCTTCACTGTGAACAATCTGACTTTCAAAATTAATTAGGCTTTTCTTTGTTATATCTCTCTCTTAGATAAGATGATTAAATTTACTATTTTTTAATAGTTTACGCTTGTGGGATGATCGGTAATTTATTATGGTATCAAAACAGGAAGTCCTGTTCAAACTTTATCTCCCATTTAAACAAATTTCCACATGTTAGGCCCACACATGAAGGCAGTGTGTTAGATTAAATTCACTATTTTCTAACAACTTAAATTTTTGTGACAATCAGTAATTTACAATAAACATAGGAGAATTGCTTTGGTAAAATCTTCATTGTCATCATGTTTTAGTGATACCCAACTTTTCTGGTGAGCTTTAAAACAGTAACATTGTAAAGTGAACAAGAGATTAATTTTACATGTGGAATCAAGGGAACATTGTTATCTTTTCTCGTAGTTGCTTTGAACGATTGGACAGATTTTGGAACAACCTATGTGTGCTTGAGGTGGGCTTAGTGTTAAAAGAATTTGTGGATTTAGGATTTTTTTTTTTCTTTTTAAGTGTGTGTGTGTTGGGGAGGGGGGGTCAGTTGGGTTTGTAACATGAATTAGTGTTTGAAAAGTTTTGAGATTTGATGGCTATTTGGTAGGGAAATTACCCGGGGTTTTTAGAATTTGATTAGGGGAGGAAAAATATTTGATTTCAGACTGTTTAGAAGAAGGAAAGGATAAATTTCTTGATGTATAGGGGTTATGTGAACAGAACACGTGAACAAAAATTATGTCTTTGGGTGGGCTTTAAAACACTGTAAATTGAACAAGAGATTAATTACTATGAACGAGATTAAAGCACTGTAAATTGAACAGGATATTTTAGATGTGGAATCAAGTGAAAATTATTATCTTTTCCAGAGGGGGTTTGGACCAATAGGATTAATTTAGGGAAAACTTGTCTATGTGTGCTTGTGGTGGGTTTAGGTTAGGAGAATTTGTGGATTTAGAGTTTAGAATTCTAGAAGAAAAAGTAAGGGTTTTTTGAATGTGTCCAAGTTGGAAAAGTTTGAATTTTGGTAGTTATTTGGTGTGGAAAATATGTGGGGTTTTTAGAACTTGATTGGGGAAGGGAAGAGGCTTGTAAAGACTCAACTCAATTATGAAGATACCCTTAATTCACAGAAGAAGATGCAGAATTACAGATTTGTCCTTGATTACAAAATTAACGGTACCTTGTAAAATAAAAACCTGAATTAGATTACTTTTGGATGGTGAATCAAAAATTATTTTAATCCTATAAAAGATACAACTAGACCCTTAAATTGCTTGAATTGGACTTCACACATTGACCCCATAAAATAAATCTTGAATGGATGAAATTGTGAAATAGCAACAAAAGAAATTACATGGCTGCATCGAGACCATTTAAGGTGGCTTAGGCCAATTACTTGAAAGCAGCATTTTTAGGAGAACCCTTGAAGGTTAAACCAGTTTTGAGTGAATAATCTGTAGTTATCCTTAAAAATTTCATTCTCTGGGCTCTAATTGCACCTGCTGCCAAATATTATGTTCAGCTGGTGCCTGTTTGGATCTGTTGTTTATCATCACTATACTATAAGACGTTCCTCTAGTTTGACAGAATCTCTCTCTCTCTCTCTCTCACATCCACACATTACAGGCAGTTGCTGAGAAGTTAAAGATTCTCAAGAAGAAGTTGGGAGAAGGAGAGTTCAGTGCACTCCGAGAGATTCGCGAGACAGTTTTACAGCTGGCAGCACCACCCCAATTGGTATGTTCTTTTTTTCTGGTAGGGCTTTATGTTTCGTGCTTGTTAATAACATAGTCCACAATCTTCCTCTTTCTTTCTGACAAGTTCATTATTAGACACTAGGGAACCCATAAAGTTTGCTATGAGAACGGAATGTTGCACATATTTATTTCTTTTTTTCACCCACAACCATATGTGAAACTTTATGGTATCAGGGCAGTATCTTCAAATTTTTGTAGTAATATGCTATGGGTACATTTGTTTTGTTGTTTTTTCCCTAGGTAAATACTTGCCCACTTAAGGGGATTCAAACCTTAACCTTTAACCACCATCTCATACTTAATGGGGAAGTGTGCAACCCCACCCCCAACCCCAACACACACACCATAGAATAAGGAAATTAACTACTTTTAATAAAGCCTTACTAGGGAAGTGGCTATGGTGGTTAGGGATTGAGGAGACAAAGCTTTGGAGAAGGGTTGTAGCTCTAAAGTTTGGGGAAGAATGGGGGGTGGTCATCCAAGCTAGGTAGAGGGGTTCATGGGTGTGGCTTGTGGAGAAGTATCCGAATGGGTTGGGAGGATTTTAGCAAAAATATTCACTTTAAGGTGGGGGTGGGAGATAGAGTTAAGTTTGGATAGATCATTGGTGTGGAGACTCTCCACTTCAATTGACTTTCTCGAGTGTGTACGGGATTGCATCCAATAAAGAGGCATCGGTGGCCTCTTCTCTTAAACGGTTAGGGATAGAGGAACGGATAAGCTGGGATGTTCATTTTATTCGAAGACCTAATGATTGGGAAATGGGTGAGGTGGATGAATTTCTCCGTACTTTGGACTCAAAATCTACCTCCTTTTGAGAATGAAGATAGTATGCGATGGAAGTTGACAAAGAATGGGGATTTTGATATCCAATCATTTTACAATAAGTTGAGAAGTCCATTGCCCATTATTTTTCCTTAGAAAGGCATTTAAACTATGAAGCACGGGTGCGTTTCGGGACTCGGGTGTGGGTGCGGGTGTAGGACTCGGCAATTTTTGAAAAAGTAGGGTGCGGATGCGGCGGGACTCAGCGATTAAAAAATTATTAAAAATATTTTTATTTATATTTTCTATATATTTTTACTATTAAAATGTTCTTAAAAAACACATTGCTATGCCTTGATTCACAAAACAAAGAAAGAAAAAGGCAAGAAACACATTACTATGCCTCTGAGGTCAAAATTTCGGCTATTCCGGCGAGTTTGAAGGCCGATATCGGCCTGTTTCGGCTGTTTCCGACATATTTCGGCCATATCGGCAGTATCAGTCGCCGGCCAATACGATCCGATACGGCCGATATGGACCGATTCTGGCCGAATCAAAGTTGATTCTAGCCGAATCGAGCCTCGTCGGCGCAAATCCGAAAAAAAAAAAACTCAGATGCGGCACCGACTCAAGGTCAACCGCGTCGGACGCCGCGTCCCGTGTCAGGCCGTGTCGGACTCGAGTGCGGCACCCTCCCAGCTGTGTCTGTGCTTTCTAGCATTTAAAAGGTTAAGGTTCCTCGGCGTGTTTCCTTCTTTTTGTGGACTGCTATATGGGATAGGATCTTTACAGGTGACAATTTGAGCGGTAGAATGATGGATTTTGTTGACTGGTGCAGCATGTGCCAATGTAATGATGAGACGGTAGATCATTTGTTACTCCATTGTGATAAGGCTAATCAGTTGTGGAGTTTGGTGTTTAGATCTCTTGGGTCTGGCTAAGATCGGTTGCGGGTACTCTTTTTGGTTGGTGGAATTGGCATGGAAAGCATTCGTCTAGCATTTGGAATTTAGCTCCTTTATGCTTAATGTGGTGTCTTTGGAGGGAGCGAAACAGGAGGACATTTGAGGACATGGATAGTTTGGATGACTAGCTTTTGGCTTCCTTTAGTGGCTTTTTGTTTGACTGGTCTAGGGCTTGGGGACTCGCCTCTAGTGATTCTCTCCCTAGTTTTCTTAGCTCTCTCCTATGTCATTAGTTTCTTTTCTTTTCATTCTACTTTCTTCTCTTTCTTTTCCCTTTGTATTTTTCTCTCTGCCTTATGTTTTTTTCCATAAGGTAGTGTTCTTGAATATATATCATTATTACTTTCAAAAAAAAAAAAAAAATAATACACACACACATACCTAGACACACACACACCATAGGTTAGAGTGTTAGACCTTATATGTTTACAAGTAATTATTGCAAATGAGAAAATATCAATACCCAAATAATTTTTAGATAACAATTTAGAGTAAATAATTTGTTTGAAAACATTAGTTTAATAAATATATTAAATGGGTATATAGCTATTCTAATTAAAGTTTTGAACTAAAATTAACACTTAATATTAATTACAAATTAATTACACATAGCTACCATAATTAAATTTACAAATTATTGAATATATCGCATTTGTCATGTACTTCATTGATAACTAAAAAGTGATTTATCAAAGAGATAATGGGTTCATTAAATGAGCCAAGTGGAATCATTGATCATGAGGAGATATTTAATTGAGTATTAATGAGACTAATATATGAGTCATTGATAACAGTAATAATTAAGGGCAAAGTTTGGCTCTAAACTTGGGCTCCAACCTCCAATAAGAAAATGGCATGCGTTCTTGTTATGTGCAATGCATATGACTTACTTAACCACATTACACATGGCAGGCTCCAAAAATGTTTTGAGCCAAACATGGAAGAAACTAGGTCTCAACATAGCCAAATGGCATACTTTAAATGATTTTAGGGCTTTTAGAGTTGAGCTTTATATCTTCACCATATACTTATGTCTCCATATTATATTTTTAATTGATGTAGGATTCTAAAACTAATAAGGAAATTGTTAAACTTATTCTATCATTGGCTGAACTTAACCATTCCTTAAGACAGGCTAGGTATTGCATGTTTTCCATTGAATATAATTCTGCTAGGGCCTTATGGCAGAATAACCTAGTTTCACATGAAATTAATAGCTTATTGCAAGACTTAATTGCAGGTTCAGGAGCTGAAAACTAAGATGCAAGCTTCAGGAATGCCTTGGCCTGGTGATGAAGGCGAACAGCGATGGAGGCAGGCATGGATGGCTATAAAGAAGGTAAGACTGCTTTTTCTCCGCTCAAGTATATCATATAACCTGATATTTATGCTTAATTGATTCTAATAAATTTCTTGCTTTTATTTTATAAAATCATCTATTTTGATAAAAATAGGTATTCTTGATATTTATGCTTCATTGATTGTAATCAATTTCTTGCTTTTCTTTCGTAAAATCTTCTATTTGGATAAAAATAGGGATCCAATAATTTTGTTCCACTAGCCCTAGTAATAGTGGTATTAATATCATCACTTTAATGTCTTGAAATTTTTTCACGAGGCATCTAGGACATTGATCTTTAATCATTGATTTTTGATGCTCTTCAGTGCTCTCTGATTTAGACACTCCTTATATCCATCCATCTTGCTGTTCGTAGATATTCTCATTCTGAGAGAGTGGATACGATCTTATCTTCTATTGCATGATTAGAATTTGCAGGAGTACCTCACAAAAATCTATTTTTTTAATTCTACCTAGCTGATTAGTATATATTTATGTTGGATGCATAAACAGTTTGCTTGTAATGTCAGATATCTCCCCTAACTTTTCTATGTAAAAATTATTGTGCAATGAGGAAGTTGTAACTGTATCTTGCAATCATCACACTGCTCTCCTGCATTTAAGTTTCAGTTATCAATTATTTCCATTAAAAAAATTCTGACATATAGGATATGCCTTGATCTGTTACAATCCAGGTCTGGGCTTCAAAGTGGAATGAAAGAGCATATTTCAGCACAAGAAAAGTAAAATTAGATCACGATTATCTCTGCATGGCTGTCCTTGTTCAGGAGATTATAAATGCTGATTATGCATTTGTAGTTCACACAACTAATCCATCTTCAGGAGACTCATCAGAAATATATGCAGAGGTATTGTAATAATACCTATACCATTTTTCTCTGCTGGATTAATTAGATATGTTGATTTGCATCTCATTCCTGGTACAGGTTGTAAAGGGACTTGGAGAAACACTAGTAGGAGCATATCCTGGTCGTGCTTTAAGTTTTATCAGCAAGAAAAATGATCTGAACTCTCCCCTGGTAACTCATCTTCCCTCGATTCTCACCAGTGGGTGTTATGTAGATGTGTATGATGGGAAATAACCAATTCCTGGTGCTATGTTGACGATTGGCACATTAATTCTGTAATAAATTAATAAAATAAGTTTGAATAAGCTTCTACTGTTGTAGATAACATGCACCTCTTTGTTGAACTTGCCACCATTCACACAAATTTGTTGACATTTTCCAGGTATTGGGCTACCCGAGCAAACCCATTGGCCTCTTTATAAGACGGTCTATTATTTTCCGATCTGATTCCAATGGTGAAGATCTAGAAGGTTATGCTGGTGCTGGCCTTTATGACAGGTGAAATCTTTTAACTTCCCAACACTGATACAGATGAGTTCCATGGCCAGATGAGACATTATCACTGGCTGATCATTACATGCAGTGCCCATATATGTTATTGATTTAATAAGAACAACTTGGGTAAATATAGATTTGTAAAGAGTAAGATTGAGCAAAAATTATGCGTTCCTTCTTCAAAAAAGAAAGAAAGATGTGTACCAAGATTGGTAATTCGAATTCATGTAGTATTGCTAATATTATAATACTATCATTCATCCAACATCTAACCATTCCCTACTACTCGATGTGGGACTTGACCATTTAACCAATCACACCACTTTCACATGAATATTCCAACAGATCATATTACTGAGTTCTTAATGCATGCATTTCATATTAGTCCCATGAAAATTTGAATTTTTTTTTTTTTTTTGCTAATATAATGAGGCTTACTTTTTCCGTAGTGTGCCGATGGATGAGGAAGACAAAGTTGTGCTTGACTACTCATCTGACCCGCTCATCATTGATGGAAACTTTCGCCACTCGATCCTTTCTGGCATTGCTCGTGCAGGTAGTGCAATTGAGGAACTGTATGGGTCTCCACAAGACATTGAAGGTGTGATTAGAGATGGGAAAGTATACGTTGTTCAGACAAGACCTCAAATGTGATTCTGATTTTTTTTTTCCTCCCTCCCTTTGGGTGAAAAAATATATCCTCATGGTGAACTTGTATAAATAAGAATAATAGTGCAAAGCACAACCTAAGAAAAGGATAATGGAACTAAGAAAAGATGAATGATGATAGAAGTAGTTGACACAAATAAAGGATGACATTTTAAACCATCACGTTGTAAGTTTATAAAGAAGTCAATATGTAATATCCGGGTTGACCTATTGAGTAGAAACTAGAAAGTAGGAAGACCCATATGTATTATTGTTAAACTTATTGGATTTAATATAATTACATCCATTTGGACTTGGTGTGACTCATAAATCCTCTTCTTTTTCATAAATGTGCTCTTATTTCTTAGTCATGCGTGATTTAGGTTTTACCTGGCAATAATTAAGGACATCGATTGCCACCCAAGTGACCGGAATTTGATTATACACTAACGACCTACAAGAAGCTCGAATCAAAGTTCCCAAACCTTAACCAAAAACAAGACAGCGGATGTTAACGTGCTAAGTGATAACCAAAGAAAAGTGGTATTTACAATGATTCATTTCAAGCTTCAAAGCAAACGAAGAAGAAAAGTATGAGCAATTTCATGAGTCCTATAATACTGATTAAAGTTATTTTAGTCCATTAGTTTTTTTTTTTTTTTTTTTTTTTTTTTTTTTTTTTTTTTTTTTAAGATTAACCTATCATTTAACCCTGGAGTAGGAACAAGGTGGTATCAAGATTGGAAATACTTCAAAAAGTCTCAATATTGCAGTATAGTCTAAGTTCATGCTTTACGTTGATCCAATATTACGTGCTAATAGCATGAAATGTTGGCATGGTGACTTACTGAAATTGGCATCTATGTCATCCCAATTCTTTTCCAAGTGAGATGATCCAAGATAGAGTGTCAAAAATACTGAATGATTGTATTTTATTTCTCAAGTAATAAATATATAAGATTACTTTTATATAAGAAGCATAGAAGTATACTATGAGACATATGAGTGCAGTACAAGTATGTGTATTATACAAGATAATTAAAGTGGGCTTAAAGCCCAAGGCCTATACACGTTAACATAGATAATTATAATGATTATTTCAATCAATCTAATCACTTAAAAGATGTTAAATTTGGAGAGAGAGAGAGAGAGAGAGAGAGAAACTCTTAAAAACTAGATGTTTAATTCAGAAAAGAGATGCAAAGAAACGTGACAAAAAACCTAACCACATTTACATCACAAACAAAATATAGCATGCTTGGATTCACAAACAAGGTACCAAATGTTGCATCAGGATCTCGTTTGAAGAGAGATAGAGAGAGAGAGAGTCTTAAAAATCAGGTGCTTAATAGCACGAAAGAAATGCCAGGAAACTTGACAAATGACCAAACTGAAATTACATTACAAACAAAATATAGCATGCTTTGATGCACAAACAAGGCACCAAATGTTTTTACCAAAAAAAACAAGGTACCAAATGTTGCATCAGGATCTCATTTATTGAGACTCTATTATTAATGAAGGAGCATGTCTACAATAAAAGCACTGTTTTATTCTCAGCAGGATCAACATTCCTTGCTAGATTCTGCCAGACATCAAATAAAGGCCAAATCAATAGTTCCCTTGATAATGTGGACATCCTTCTGCTGTAAAACCAGACACGTTGATCCACACTTCATTTAAGCGTCCAGAAAGGTGATATGAAGCATTGTATTGGGCAACGGAGTAGTAACTTTTATCTTCCAATATTGCTGCCTTTCCACTCTTGTGCTTATTTAGGCTGTTTACAAGAGCTTCAATTTCTTTATTAATTTCATCATCGTTAGCAAATCCGGTAAACTTTCTAACTGCTATGCAATGACTTTTCCACTTGACAAGCTGCACATTCAGTTCAGGATTGGGTTGTGGAGGGTTTTCACCATACTTTGCTGGGATATAAAACCTTACAAAATAGTCAGATCCGCTAGATGATGATGAGTTAATGCTTGTCAAGACAGGAGCAGTCATCACAATGTGAGAAGAGTTTAGGTTTGCACCATGAATGTATTCATACAACCTGATACAAGCAATACAAATTAACGTGAACTGTTTGAATTTTGTAGAATAATCCTCAAAGTTAAGGAATAATGAGGTATGCTTATCACGTAATTAAAGATCATAAACCTCCACTGTGAAATTGTCTGAATTTTACACATCCCTTTTGCATTCTTCATCCAGCCCCATCAGACAAGATTCACTAACATCAAACTTAATTCAGTAGCATGAATTACAAATTTTGTGCAACTCCATTTTTGAATGTGCATGACTCGGAACATGATTTTCTCTATTTCAACCAAAGTACATTTCACTGGATCTAATAATGTATGACGTTAAATGACATGACACTTTATACATTTTTAAATTTATAAAATTTAATTTAAACTACGAAATGGAAAAATAACATGTGATCCTAGTAAATGGAAAGTAGCTTTAACATTGCAATAATAATACCCGTATAAAAAGGCAGTACAATGATCCCAAAGTAAAATTCCCGATAAATAACAAAAAAATTTCACCATTCAAAATTATCTTTTGTTATTATATCAGTGAGAGAGAGAGAGAGGATTTAGCAGTGTATTATATAGTAGTTGGTTGGTTAAAGTTAAACCTGTGAAAACCATCTTTGGTGGACTCCTTGAAGTCGAAGGAGGTTGTTCCTTGGACATGAGCAGACATCCACGAGGATTCAGTGTATAGTCTTACCTCGAAATCTGATTCTGAGTGCACCACTGTGTACTGTGGCGATTCGATGGCGTGGCCGTAGTGTAAGAGGTTACAACTATTACTGAAGTAAAAGTAGAGTACTATTATTGCGAGGTACATTTTTATTTTGTTTAATTTTGTGACGATTCTGTGGTTGTTGTGAGCTCTTTATTTTGCGCCACCTTTTATAGCCAACACTATTTCGAAAGACTGGTTTGAAAGATTCTCTTCCAAATCACAAAGAATATTAAAAGGCAGACAGAAAGATTTGTGTTTTGATTTTTGTCAATTAATCAAAGCGTGAGTGCCTTCACTCCCATCATTTTCATTATTTTTTGTTGCCCACTAGTGCATAAAAATTTTGAGCTTAACACATGCATTGCTTATCTTATCATATATTCATATATCAGGGGATAGTAAAACACTCAAATTTTGAATGGAATCCATGGTATTCCAAATGAAGGGCACGTAGGAATGGTCACCAACCAGCAGAGAACGTATGTATTTATTTAGTCCAAAATCAATCATGAACCACTTTCCCAAACAAAGACAAAGGAACTTTACAAGTTAAAAGATCCGGTCAACAATGGATATCATGGAGTTCATAAAATTAACAACTCAAGTGCTCCACTAATGTAACGTACCTTCGATATAGTGGGTGGTAATGGCCATATGGGAAAAATTAAAAAGGGAATGAAACTTCATTTGCATCCAGTGAAGCAACACTTTGCTTCATCCTTTCTTGAATCTATTCAAGGACAAAGGCATTGCAATCTTCTTAGAAGAGAATAAACCTATTTAAAATCATCAGCTGCTAATTGTTGTAGGAAAAAATGCTCAGTTTAGTTCACAAGCTGCAGTTGGAGAAGTAACATGCCTTTTCTTTTGATTAATTTGCATCTTTTTCCATATTAAACAAAGGGTGAAATCAGCTTAGAGTTTTGTAATTTAATGACATAACGTAGTTCTTTTATTTGGCAAACTAGGGTTTAAATCCTCCTCTTCTATTGTTTAACTTTTACCTATTGAATTATCCTTAAAAAGCTTTGTAATTATTCAACACGCTCCCTTCTCTCCTTTGTAGAGAGAACCAACGTTCCAATATCTCATTTTTTTATTGTTGTAATTATTATTAAAATAAACAAAAATAATGGGTGAAGACTGAAGAGTGAAATCATAGAGCAATTTTTCACAAATATGCAAATTATATTTTTACTTAAAATTCACTTGTAGAAGCTAGACTGTGCACGCAATGAGTTTTAGGACCTATGACCTCATCCTTTATGGATTATTGTGGGAGAAGGAAGTGAAGCAAACGATAAAATAAGGCTCTTCAATTAAGTAGGTAGTATTTGAGTATGAGTGGGTTTTTCTCTTGAAGAGTTTTTTTTTTTTTTTTTTGGGAGAAAAATCCTCTATAGGAATTTAATGTGTGGTAATTTATATTTTTAGAGAGTTCAAGTGGACTATTTAAAGGCTAACAAAATTCCTAATGTACATTTTTCATATATCACACGTTACCTTTGAGATCATTTAAAATATATGTTTTGAAAAATCTCTACCTAAATCTTTACAATAAAAACTCCTTTTCATTTTGTATTCGAAGAATTAGGGATGTAGGAATGCATGAATTTTTTTTTCATTAAAAGAAAATATGCTATGATTTTATGGTTAAAAATTTGGGATATGTTGTACTTTGTAATCTATAAATAAAATAGATTTATATATATATATATATATATATATATTACTGTAGTAAGTGCCCAAGGACCGAGGACAGGACTGATGAGTCACAATACTAATATGAGGGTATCACGTGCCCGAAGAGGAAATTCGCCCAAAGAGAGGAGGGGATGAGATGAAGGACCCTAAGGCGGTCCAAGTGGGAAGAATGGTCTGAAGAGAGAGAATCAGTGAGAGTAGAGGAAGTTTCTAGTTTGGAGTAGCCTGTTGCCTCCGCATTAAATAGTGGGCAACAGTTTTATCAGCTGCATTGATGAGAAAGTGACCTAAACAGTATGATTCACAGCTAAGCAAACTCCATCTACCACCTTCTTTAGATGTTTAAAGGGACAGGTGTCAATTTGGGGGGTAAAGATGGAAGGTTATGATACAAAGGAAGGGAGAGTATATAAGAAAAAAGATGGTTTTCAGAGAAAAGGCATCCAAACACAAGTATCAAAAAGAAACAAGAAGAACATTGAGAGAAGAGAGTGAACAGTGCAACTTTCTGTATAACATTGGCCTCCTTGGGCAGGCTTGTAAGGAGACATTTGCTCATCTATTCTATAACATTAGCCATTTCTTCCTTATTTTCATCCCCGGACAAAGTCCTCTCTTGTTGTTTGTTTCTCTCTCTTACAAATTTTATTAATTTGGGCCAAGATTAAACTGTCCAACTCACTGTTCTAAGTGGGCTTGGGCTGCCAGATCTTTTGGTCCCTACAACTATATTTCTCTTATATTAAATTATATACTTTAAAACGTATAAAAGTGACATTTATTATTTAATTTATTTGAAATTATTAATTATTTTATTTAAATAATATTAATTGTGATTAATATAATTTAAAAGAATTATACATGACTTAATGAAAGAAAATATTTGTCTTGAATTATATAAAACTAACTTGATAAAATTTTCTGAGTTTGGCTTACCTCCAGTACTTTTTTAACTGGAATCTCATTTTATTTTAATGAGAAACTGCCACATTACTCACTAACTAAATAAAAGGTGGAGATTAAAACTCAATACCACTTACTCCTTGTGTATTTAAAATACAATGACACCCCCAATTAAAAAAGTACTGAAGGTAAGCCAAATCCAAATTTTCTTATATAAGAAACTCATATATAGAATAAATCATATATTTAGCTTGACAAACTACAAAAATCCCAATTCGAATACATTCCCTTCTTCTAATCCTTTTTTAAATAATAAAAAAATCAGTATAGAGTTAGATAATTGACCAAAATGAGGTTTACCCTTGTTAAGTTCTTTTTTTATACTAGAAGGAAGAGGTGTTGATGTTTGTAGTTTTGTCAATGTTCATAACTCATTTTTCCTCCCTAGTCACGTGCCAACCTCTAATTTGCAACTTCATAAGACTTAGATATTGAGCCAAACATGTACAGAAGTAACAGAACCCAAGAGTCCAATTAATTGTCTAATGGGGTTAGGCATTTTTGCTCATTTTCTTTCTATGCAAATGGGCAAAGCACTAAGTTTAATTACTTTAGACGTATTAAGTGCCTGTATTTTTCTAATTCACGAGATTGGTTTTACGAATCACGAACTCAGATCTCAAGGTAAACTTTGGGTCTCATGCAAATGTGCTTTGTGAATTCTGAATTGTGACCATTAACTTTTACAAAACCTATTGAGCCTACGACCCATGTTCTTTCTCTATATCATGTGCCCCATGTTCTCTGTCTCTCTCATCATGGGTTGGGCCCTACAATCAGTAGCCCTTAATGAATAGAAAATGTCCCAGATTACCTTTCTCTCAAAAATAATGGAAAATGTCCAAGCACGTGTTTTTTGCAAGAAAAAAAAAGCCCATTAATTTTTTATTCCCAACAATATTTTTTATGGCAAGTGAAATAGGAGTTATTTTTGGATGAGTCAAGGTAAACCTTGAAGGCCCATTGCATCTACAAATAAGCTATGAGCTAATAAGAGCTTAAAAAATCCAGCCCATCTTCTTATTCTTGCTTAAGAGCATTCCTTATGTATAACCCCAAAAAAATGACAAATGTAAAATAGTTAAATAGATATAATGATTCATTAAAATGCACAAAAAGCCACTTATTTCAAGTTACATCCTTGCATAAAGTTATCAAACTTGCTACTTTGCATCACAACTGTAGCAAATTGTAATACTTATTTTGACGTATTTTATTCTTTGTCTCCTCAATAACTACGCTAGGGTTATGGTGGCTGGATGCTCTCTCTCTCTCTCTCTTTAATGCTGGTGTAAAATTTGATATAAAAGTTGTTATTTAGATTATTTTACATGACATATTGAATAGTAAAAAATGAGATGTAAGATGTATGGTTAAAGTGGTTATGTAAAATAGATAAAGTGGTTTTTTAGTGAAGAAAAATGGTTTTTTTTTTTTTTTTTTTTTTTTTTTGCATAATGAGATGGAAATGCTCTTAGGAAATAATAAAAAAATTGCCAAAATGTTTCAATCAAAGTTTGAAGTACCAAGTTGGTTCTAGTTAACTCAACCAATAAAATCTCTTATTGTCAAACATGAGATCTAAAGGTCGATTAATTTCTGATAATATTTTAGTGGCCTTTGAGACCTTACATAGTTTACAAAACTTTAGGGGAGGTAACTATGGGTATATGACATTAAAATTATATATGAGTAAAGCATATGATAGGATGGAGTGGTCTTATTAGGAGGGGATAATGAGGAAGATGGGTTTTAGGGAGAGGTGGATAAATCTTGTAATGGGTTGTGTGAAAACTGTATCATATTCTGTTTTGGTGAATGGTGATCCATGTGGGATGATTTTTCCTACAAGGGGTATTAGGCAAGGAGACCCACTCTCTCCTTTCCTATTTCTTCTTTGTACGGAAGGATTGAATGGCTTAATTAAAAAGGCAGATTTACAAGGTGATATCCATGGATACTCCCTTTGTAGGAGAGGTCCAAAACTAACGCATCTGCTCTTTGTAGATGATAGTCTGATTTTTTACAGGGCAAGAATGGAGGAGTGTGGGAAGGTTTTGAATATACTAAAGGAGTATGAGGAAGCCTCGGGGCAAAAAATGAATAGAAGTAAAACCTCACTATTCTTTAGTAAGTTTGTACCGAAGGAGGAGAAGCATGGAATCAAGGTGGCCATTAGAGTCCCCGAAATCTTACACTATCAAAAATACCTTGGGCTGCCCTCCTAGGTTGGCAGAGGTAAAAAAGAAAGTTTTAACTACATAAAGGAGAAGGTATGGCGGAAACTTCAAGGGTGGGAAGCTAAATTGCTTTCGCAAGCAGGGAGAGAAGTACTCTTAAAGGCAGTCATACAAGCCATCCCTACCTACACTATGGGGTGTTTCAAATTGCCATTGGGTTTGTACAATGAGATTGAAACTCTAATTAAGAAATTTTGGTGGGGCCAAAGAGGTGACCGAAGAAAAATCTATTGGATAAAATGGGAGGAAATGACAAAATTGAAAACTATTGAAGGTATGGGCTTTCGAGATCTTGCTATGTTCAATGATTCACTCTTGGCAAAGCAAGCTTGGCGGCTCTTGCATGATAAATCTTCACTTTTTTACAAAGTATTTAATGCTCGTTTCTTCCCAAATTCAACAATTATGGAGGCTAACGATTCAAGGATGGGGTCATATGCTTGGAAGAGTATCCTTAGAGGTAGAGACATCATTCAAGGAAGGGCTTTATGGAGGATAGGAAATGGAGAAAAAATAAACATTTGGCAGCAACGTTGGCTACCAAGAAAACACCCAACTCAGCTGCTAAATTTTCCCTTCGGGAGCTTTGAAGATCATACAATAGCTACTCTCTTTGATCCAATCACAAGAAGGTGGAATGAAGAGTTGGTGGATGGGTTGTTTGTGACCGAAGATGCTGACTTAATTAAGAAAATCCCACTTAGTCGTAATGCAGCAGAGGATACCCTATATTGGCCTTATACTCCATCAGGAAATTACTCATGTCCGGGTATAAATTTCTTAAAGAGGAAGCAGAGCTGGAATCAAATCTGCAAGTACCACTAATTTGTGAGAAGCGACTGTGGAAGAAAATATGACAAATGCGAGCCCCCCCAAAGGTTAAAAATTTTCTTTGGAGGGCTTGCCGTAATGCTTTGCCAACCAAACATTCATTGATGCGAAGAAAGATCCTAGAGGACCCAACGTGTGAGAGGTCTAAACAGGCAGTAGAGGACTCGATTCATGCATTATGGTTGTGCCCGGAACTGGATGTGGTGTGGTCAGACCAAAGAATGTGGGGATTTCGGTATGAAGTTGGCTTCGTAAATGTTAAGGAGCTATTGCTATGGATGGTAGATGAAGGTAAATCCCTGGAACTTTTAGCTTTCCCGGCATGGAGTGTATGGAACCAGAGGAACAAAGCTCGGTTAAATTTGCAGTCCAACCCACTTCATCAGGTTGCTGCACAATCACGAACAATACTGATGCAATACCGAGCTGATTTGCAAGCTTCAGAGGTACAGGTGAGGAGTAACGACAGTGGGGAAAAGAGGTGGACGGCTCCGCCAAACGGATTTGTAAAAGTGAACTTTGATGGAGCAAATGCAGAAGCCTCAAGGATGTTTGGTGTGGGAGTAGTGATACGAGACTCGGACGGTGCTGTTTTGGCTTCTTGTGCAAAAAAATTCAATCAACCTTTCAAGGCAGAAGATACGGAAGCTTTGGTTGCAATGAAGGCTCTGTCCTTCGCACACGAGCTGGGCTTCCAAAATATTGTTCTTGAAGGTGATGCTTTGAACTTAATTCAAGTGTTGAAGGCACAGGAACAGAACTTATTGCCGTGGGGTCTGCTGGTAGAAGATGTGAAAGAGTATGGAACTAAGTTTAGAAGAGTATTGTATTCTTATGTTAAGAGAAATGGCAATAGTGTAGCCTATAATTTGGCCAAACATGTTTTATGCATACTAAATTTTCAAGTATAGAAGAAGAATGTTCCATCCTATATTGTTCAATTTTTACAATTGGATGTAACTCATTTACGTTAATGAAATTTCATAAGTTCATTCTAAAAAAAAAAAAAAAAAAAAAGATTCAAATCCAACTCACACCAAAATTCCAATTAATATCTTGCGCTAGATTGCAATTCAATTATGAATGAAAATCAGATTAGTGAATGGGCCTTACTGATCATAGCA
Source organism: Quercus variabilis (assembly GCA_030445155.1). NCBI lineage: Eukaryota > Viridiplantae > Streptophyta > Magnoliopsida > Fagales > Fagaceae > Quercus > Quercus variabilis. Next base: position 60,162,911 of record CP129447.1, on the reverse strand, counting down.
CAAGTACCCATATTTGTTAACTCTGGGCTAGTATGTACCAACGGGGCCCATGTTTAAAGCATTGGGAAACTGGACTATTGAGTTGAGCCAATGTACAGCCAAGGGATGGACTATTAGTGTGCTAAAGCCACGATTAAAGAGATTATTGTAGCTCAACTTAGATATGTTAAAGAGATTTTTCAATTTAACTATTTTACCCCTCATTAAAAAAATTATTTTAATTTTTTCTTTCATCTATTTACTAATAAAATTTTTAAATTTTGGTTTTAAGAAAATCCGTATGAACTAAACAATAAAGGTAATTTTAGAAATGGGAAAGTGGAAACTAAAATATTTTATTCCAGTTTATATAATTAAATATAATCTTAACTCATTTTAGAAGTTATAATGCGAAACTCATTTTACTTTCTTCAAGATTTTATCTATAAAATAACATTATAATTACCCTATGAGGTATTCGAGTGGTTGGCTCATTGGTCTAGGATGTGACATAAACCAGAAAGTCTTAAATTCAATCCACCATATTATTGGTCCATGGGATTTTTAGAGTATCTCATGAGTAGAGAGTCGAATAGTCTAGCCAAAGGTTGTAACACCACTTTTTATATATTTTTTTAAAAAAAATTGTATTTGAAAATATTTAGATTGGTTAGATGACAATGAATTCAAGAAAAAAAAAATTAAAAATAGCAACCTTAGGAAGAAAAGAATTTTTAAAAAATAAGAGGTAAAAATAAATTTAAATTTAAATAATTTATGTCAAATTAATTTTTTTTGTATAAGGGGAAAATGTGAGAAATGGAGATAGAGAAGTAATGGGTAAGCATTAAAGAAAATCTTGAATTTCCATAGCTATTGATTTTTTTTTTTTAGTAATTAACGTATATAATAGGATTAGTTTCAAGTATCAAGGTCTAAAAATCCACTTTCCTACGGATTTTAGAAATTGAGCTCAAATCCATACTAAAACCTGCTTTGATTTTGTGGAAAATATTCTTTTTAGGAAATGTTGTTAGTAGGTTTTTTTTTTTTTTTTTTTTTTTTTTTTTTTTTTTTTGGTGTGAAAAAAATGGCTTGTTTTCCTACTTTTGGGTGTGATTTTGAAAATAATCCAAACTTTTCTTATTTTGTTAATTCAAACAAAAAATCATTAATATTTTATGTAAATGCAGTACTAGTGGCGATGATGAATTGATGATTGTATGGTGGTGGTGGCGGTTGGACGGTGGTAGCAATCGCAATGGTGGTAACAACGTCAATGGTGGTGGTAACAGCAACATGAAGGGTGATGGCCATGCTAAATGTGGCTGTGATAATATTAGCGTCAGCAACAAATTAAAGAGAATGAAAGATGGAAAACGTTGGAATGGTGGAAAATGTTCTTATTTCTCAAAAGTGAAAAATGTTTTTGACATTTTTGAGTTATTTTCCATTAATTTCGGAAAAAGTTTTATGCTGACCAAAATATTCCATCATATGATATCTCGTCAAACAAATGGAACATTATAAGATTTGGTTAGGTAATAAAGCTATGTGCCAAACTTTTCCCATTATTATCCAAACTAACTACCGGTTTTTTGTTACTAATACTAAATTTCACTATTCATCAAGACACATTTCAATGATTTAATAATAATAATTTGATTTATATCTTATAGTAAAATCCAAAAACTCACCATATAAGATCTACATTTTTGCTTGAAAAATATGATATTTTCATTAGTTTTACATTACTTTATACCTCTAAAAATGAATAAGGTGTTACTTTTAAAAGTTTTACATTCTATTCTAAAAGATGAAATAAGATCATTTAAACATCCTATCAAAAAAAAAAAAGATCATTTAAACAGATGTCAAGACATATGTTGCTAACTATGATCTATGAACAAAAAAGACGTATATGGGCTGATTGACAACGAGGGACGATGACTTGAACTTTTAGATCTCTTACATATTTGGTAACAAGACGCATGTACATGTGCAGGTGATGAATGAAACATATGATTAATCATCATATGTTGTCCCCATAGCAAGCCATGCCAAGAAGCTAGAGTTCAGGTTGTGTATTTGGTTCGAGCAACATCATCATGATGAACATAATGATGTATTAGCAATCCGGCCCATGAGATTATGCCCTGAGGATGTTACACTTACACACCTAATTAAAAAGAGTGCCTAAGGAAATTCATCTCCAACAATTTCCACCCCCCTAAATCATGGCTTATGCACAAACCCTGTTGGATTAAAGAGCAGTCAGCGACATCTTTCACTGGCTATGTCCCTTTATTTGCAAACCCTTTTAGGATTTTTTTATCTTTTGTTTTTTGCTGAAACCCCATTAGGATTTACTTCTTACCCTCATTCAATTAGGAAAGGTGACCATGCCTCTTAGAGACAAAATCATTGCTTAACATTAGTCTACCATGCTTGCAAGCCTTTCATGTGGCTCTTTTTTTGCTCTTTCAAGACCCTTTTGCATTAAAATATGACACACATCACAGGAGGATGAAGATCAATGAACCCTTCTCTATAGAATAATCAATCATGTACACATGAGATGAGAGAGAGAATAATGGTCGTAATACTATTTCATGACAAAAGTTGGTGTTCACTAGTGGTTCTGAATTGATCATTTAAGCCCTACATACACTACTACCACCCTTTATAATGATTCTATTCTCTTCTTTTTATGTCGGGTCTAAGTGGAATTCACTTTAATACGATTCCACTTTTTAAACTTAAATTCTAAAAAATCCGATGCCTAGCCAAATGCTGGTCTAACAAGAAATGCAATCTACATGTGTCTTTGTTCCATGATAGTTTAACTTTTCTTTTTAATCTTTTACTTTGGTTGATTTTACAAAAAATGAAATTGTAATTTACATTTACTATTTCAAGTAATTTGCTTGTTTCATATAGTGTTAACGACCAAGTAAAGAATTGCATAAACTAATATGACTTTCTTTGAAATTTATGTTCCTCATCTTGACACTTACAGACATTCTCTTCTAAGTGGGATCGGATGATAATGCAAAAGTTTGTGAAAGGTTCTTTTAGACTTTGAATTGAAGCTCATTGACCAAATTAGCGGCTCAAAAAAAAGAAGTCAGGAAATTACAACTATGTCATCATGACAAACTTCTTAATTGCTTTTCAACCATTTGAAATACAAGCCCACAGCCCCCACTTAAATGTGGGTAATTATCCTCATATCCTCTTTCACATTCTCAGTTGGACATCTTTTTCAAGGTTTCTAGGAATTGGGTCCTAAAAAGCTCACCTTTGGTTCTTCCTTGTGGGGTTCTCAAGCTATCAGAAGAAATGGGTCTAGTCATGTTGTCTCTAAGTCAATATAAATAAAGTTTTTAGTCAACCAGCTTTTAAGGTAAGGAGATATGAGCCTTGTTTAATTGGAATTTGCGTCTCAAAACCTTTTTTTGGGTGGAGATTAGATACATAGTAGTAGTAGCAGCAGCAGCCACAAGCTCTTCAAAGATGTAGGACAACTCCATAATGGTGCTCTTAAAATTCCCTTCAATCCATCTATTTTGAAACAAATCAATTGCATTCTGCAACATCATCAACATTTAATTAAATGTTGACTGTTATTATTTTGGCATATATTTAAATTGTTGATGATGTTTCAAAACTTAACCCATCCACTTCAAAACTGATTGATAGGATTTTAGGAACTTCATGATTGAATTATCTGAGAACTATAGAATATCGTAATCCACCTGAACCAATATGAAAAACACAAGTTTAGACCACTCCAATTACAACTAATTACCAATTTTAAGTAAATTTGACAACTAAGTCCGGTTAATTAATTGCATGGATATACACAACAAATAGCCATTCCCAATAACTAACAGACCAAAACACCATGAAGTGTTTACAGAGAGAAAAGCCCACAAGAAGTAAAAAACTTTTCAAGACCTATAGCACCAAACAAATTCACTAGTAAGAATAGTTGAGGTACAATATTTACCCTTACAAACCCCCCAAGTTCTAAGTGTAGTTGTATCCCAGCTTCCTGCTCCTACTAGAAACTAATTATACCAATCATTTCTCCTTACTAGCTACCGGTTCCACAAGTTGAGCCACCAACATCGAATCCAAGAACTTGGATTCAAGGTCTCTTATGGTCCGTTTGGATTGAGAGAGAAGAAGGAGGAGCAGAGTAGAGTAGATTTAGCACAAAATTAGTTTATTTTTAGTCAATTCTACTCTACTCCCCGTCTTTCCCCCCCCCCCCCCCCCTCCCCCTCCATCCAAATAGGCCATTAAAGCATGCCACATTATCCTAGAGCCAAGTTTGCCACTTGGGCTAACAATCACACTTCTTCTTCGTATTTCTTGTGCGTGTGGGTACAATTATTCTAGCATTCATATCTCGAAATGCCCAAAAAAAAAATCATTTTTCATCACCAAAAGCTATTCTGTTTATTTTACTTAACTACTTTAACAATACACCCTACATCTCATTCTTATTCTCTTAAGTGTTGGTATCAGCTTACCAAAAATTTTCTCTATATTTTCGAATAAAAGCCTACTTTTCCTATTTTAGCTAACTTATTTTCCTTTTCACACATATTATATTCTTTAATTAATTTAAGAGTAATACTATAGATACAAATTATTTTATAATATTTTTACAAACTGCCGATATAACAAATTCTTACTAATTCTAATATGAGTCCATCACTAACATCACATTTTACTTACAATAATTTGAAAAATACTAAAACCACATCAACAGTTTGTAAAAATTTTGTAAAATAGTTTATCTTTGACATTACTCTTAGCTTAAACCATATTTCATTTAGATAATATTATTATTATTATTATTTCTCTCACTCTTCATTCTTTCTTTATCACAATTACCAAGATACAAAAACAATAAAATACTAATTTGAGGAATGAACAATACTTTCTTTCCTATGTTAGCACAATCCTAAAATAGGGACTGGAGAGGATGGCTGATGTAGTGATGTGAGTTATTGTTTTGGGTGATTTTTGGTTTTTATTAACCTATTTTGATCCCTTACCCTAAAATAGGAAAACTACCGCCTGCACTTTAACTCTATTTAAATATTCTTCTTTTATTCTATATTTATTATTTTGTTCCAAACAGTCATATCAAATAGCGAATGGTAGGATAAAATAAGTATTTTTAGTCTATATTTAAATGACACTGACAATGTGGTAAAATTTGAACAGGAATTCATAATCAGATATGGGGGCTTTTGGTGATTTTTTCTACAGTATCATCTATAATGCATATCTGGGTGTGAAATGTGAATGCTCCCGGCCAATTTAAAACTGAATAGCCTCAGAGAGACAGAAAGAGATAGAATAGATACTTTGTAGTGATCGTGCTGTTCATGCATGCCATTCAACTCACATTCTAGAGTCAATGCAACCAAGTAGGCATTAAGATTCGTCAGAAAAGGGAAACTTTGGCTCCAACTGTTGGATGTGTCAAGTAACTTACATACATTGCGGCCCTATTATAAACACGCAAACATGCTTTTTTTTTTTCCCAGATGCCACTATCCCATCTCCCAGCTTCAACTTATAGACATTATGATTATATATATTGGTACAAATCTAATAAAAATTTGCTCCACTTCAGCAAAAATATAACCAAGATACTAAAGCCCCTGCAAAAATTTTGATCTGCACTGCAGCCAAAAAATAAAAGTTCATTATTTGGACTGAATGCTTTGAGCTTTTGACCCTTTCACTAGCTTCAGATTTCAGGCTACGGAAAGCAACTTAAAAGAACCAATAATGCTATGTTAAATATTGTTTCGAAATTGTATTTAAATTTGGTTTAGGTTTGTGCTTGGGGTGGAAGACAAAGATTCTCCTTGATACGGAAAGAAAAAAGGCTTCTTGTGGAATAAGTAATTGGTTATTTCTTGTCATTAAGAAATTGAATTGAAGTCTTATAAATAAATATTGTTGCAAAGGGTTTTGTGACTTTTGTCCAAGAATCCTCCCACATCGAGAGAAAAGAAGATTCCTAAAAGAACATGAGTTGGTTTCTTCAAAGAGTAGTTTGGTAAATTCTTGGGCTTGAGAGATATTTGTGGTTATGCGTTGAGAGTTTTTGTTTATTAGTGTGAGAGGGTTATTGGGTACATTAAGGCTTTGGAATTGTGAGCTTGTGTGTATGATGTTTGTGAGAGGTTTTTGTTTTTGTTTGTGAGTTTTGTTGTTCTTGTTTGTGAGTGTTGTTTGAGTGAGTTGTGAGTAATGTGTTTGGTTAAATAATGAAATCTCACATTGGATATTAATGACAAAAATGAATGGTTAATATAACATAATTAGGCTCATGTCCATTTGCTTAAACTTTTGGGCCAAGTAATATCTATATATGTTATATTAACTACTCAATGGGAGTTTTCTTAAGGTATTCTCTCCCCAACATACTATAAAGATAAATAATGTCAAAAGTGTTAAGGTGATAAATTGTAATTTGTATATCACATTTACATGAAACTATCACAACTTGCTATTTGTTGTGTCATGGCTTTATACTCACCATAAAAGAAGAATACACACATAAGATGGTAAGATGGTAAGAATATAAGCTAGTCAGCTTGTTTGAACTAAAACCAATTTTAGATATTAATCCTTTATATTTGGCCCAACACAGCTATAATATTTGGAATGTGAACACTGAACACTCCCCAACTCCAAGTGGGACACGAATTTAGAATAAAGAAGGGCAAAAATGATGGGTGTACAAAAGAAATCATAATAGCAGACTAGATTCTGGGTACCTATCCTCAAAGCATTCCCTTCAATTTGGTTTTGTTTATGGCCATCTTTTAGGCATTTAAACTGATGTCAGCTTTTCTTCTCTCAGGAATCAAGATGATGAAAAGGGACATAGCTGCTGAATCCATTAGAAAGATAAAGATCTCATGGCTTGCTTGCTTCAATCAAGATTGCACAGGACCCTCTTCACCCCCATAAGACGCAATCATATGCACTGAAATACGCTCAAATTCCATCTTCTCTGACCAAAAAAGTTGTAATTTTCTTTTTTTAAAAGGAAAAGAACAGGCTGCCATGTCAAGTATATACTGTACAAAATCTTAGTATAATATTTAAGCCAATTTTTTTTTTTTTTGAATTAAATATATTAAAGCCAATTTTGAAGTCACTATTGTGTTGTGCATTGGCTCAAAAGGATTGTACTTCAATTAATAGCATCATTCTATCCAAAATAAAAGGAAAGCATCATACAGTGTATATATGTACTTGTTAATGGTAGGTTAGAGTTAGCTAATTCAAAAAGTTTTTTATGGTTGAATAAGAGAACTAAAATTCAATTTTCGTCTATATTAAAAACTAATCGGTATCTTAATCTGATGATAAACAGCATAATTATCAAAAGCAGACGACATAAATTGAAATTCTATTAAAAAAAATTGTATTTGTTAATAGATCCATTAATTAATTTCTCACAGAAAGCACAAATTTCCATGAGTTATGTGTGCATAAAAGGTCCTCAATGGTCCATTGAGCCAAACTTGTCGGTATTTCTCAAATTAAATTGCATTGAACCCTATAATTACTCATGCACACTCACTGCACCCGCATGGCCTTTAACACTTGATGACCATGCTTTTAATTTTTTGGAAAAGCCTAGTAAAATAATAGTGTTTTTAGGTCCAACTATAAATACACTAGTTTGTGCACAACTATTTGGCCTTTGTCCCCCCCTTCAAATTAAAAGCAACAACTGCATGCTACTTTAGCAGCCTTCCAACTCCAAGTGGAGCTTTCAAATGATTTTTGAAAATGGTCAAATTATTCTCACTCCTATAAACACAACACTTTTAACTAAATGTTAATGTATGTATATGGTTTTAACCGAAGCTTTCAAAGTAGTTGCCAACCTTTTTGGGACCAACCTTTTCAGTGTATTTGGTTTTAGATTTAGGGTCAAAACTCTATTATTATGGTGACACAAATTCAGTCAATATTGGGTGTTTAAACTTGTAACTTGTTAAGGGCACACAAAATTGAAGGGTCGCTAGCTAGAACGAGCTCTCTTGGAGACATTTGTGAACATGCTCAGTCTCTTTGTGAATTTGTTGCACAATAATTCTTTAACACTATAGTGGTCCCTGGAGACCATTTTTCACTAGCTGTAACTCTTAATAAACTTGTGGAAGCAAACCAATACTTTATTCAACTTGGTTTTAAAAAGGTTCATAAAGGCATCCTCTGAAATCACAACCATTCAGTCAGACATTGTCAATACTCAATAGACATGCTACCATTTAATAATTAGAATCCAACAGAGAATTATACCATAAGGGCTGGAGGGTCTGGCTTCAATAACATTGCTCTATGGATCAATTTAAATTCTAAATTCTGTGGCAATGTGGGTTTGGTTCCACTAAGATATCTAAATTATTTGTGCCAATTGGCGTGGAATGAGATTATGAAAGTGACACATTGTGGGACCAAAAATAAAATAAAATAAAAATTCATTGTGGGTCAATGTTTTTGTATGCTTTCAATTTTTTGTATGATGCAGGTGTGGGTGATTTTTAAACCCTAAGAAGTAGGATCAGAATTAGAATAAATATTTTATATATAAATAAATAAAAAGAGGAATAAAACAAGAATAAAAGGGTATGCTGGCGAAGTGGCAGGCATCATTGCCACGGTCCTAAAAAGAGAGCTAGGGGAATACTGGGAAAGGCAAACCCTGGTAATTACTAGATTAAAGTTTAAACTAAATTATTTAATAAATAATAAAAATTTAAAAAAAATTAATAATAAAAGAAGATAATCATGAAGTTAACCCTGATTTGCATGACAGTTGCTCAATTTGTACATTTTAAACTCCAAGATATAATTTACAAAAATAATAATAATAATAAAATCAAGTTGTACTTAAAATTTGGAGTACTCTAAAAGGTAGTATAATAAGGAGCGTTCTGGGACAAAAGTAAATGTAACAAATAAAAACGATGCAATAGGTGCATCAGTGCATGCAGTGTCTGTAATACTTACACGTGTAATCAATACAAGTCTTGGGTGACTAGTGATGTCATGTTCCTTAAACCGTGACATCATACACTACTCCGTTCACTTGTGTAAGTATCATCAACAGGGATTCACAGTGCAATTAGGTATTGCACCTGGTGCAATAGCTTATCAAAAGCTGAAATTGAAAGTTGAAAAAGCAACTTCCAATCTCAGCCATTAAATAAAATATATTAAAAAGAGTAAAAAAGTTAAAGTTAAAAAGTGAAAAAAGTTAAAAAAAAATTGTGAAGGAAATTGAGGTATTGCACCAGGTGCAATACCCTAGGTATTGCACCTGATGCTAATCCTCATCAACAGTCATTTTGGCAGATGTACGGGTTTTTTTTTTTTTTTTAAGGTTTTTTTTTCCCTTTCGTTTTAGTTAAAACTTATATACAATTCCTTAGTTATAGTATATTAGCTTCTCAAATTGAATTCTAACACTTGATTGTTTTGAATTCAATTATTTAAAAAAAAAAAAATATTATTCTTACCTTATTGATCAACGTAATTAAGTTTCAAATTCAGTTAAGGAACCTAATGTTCTATAGCTAAGATAATGTATATGAGTTCCACCTTTCATTCTTTTTTTTAAGGCAATTGTTACAACCACATATCACCCAGAAAAACAAAAAACAAAACAAAGAGGATCTTTCTAGTATCATATTAGTTTGAATTCGTAAATTTGCAATTAAGGTTATAAATAAACCAAGTTATTTATGAGTAATTTGGATTAACGTTGGAAAAAAATATTGTTTATATTGTTTTTTTAGCCAATAAAGTTAAACTTAACATAAGTTTAAGCCCAACTATTAAATGAGCGGAGCTCAAACATAATAACGAGCTCAAGCATAAGCATAGGTCACTTAAATATGTTTGTTGGCTTTATCCTTTTACAACAACATTCCAATAACACAAGCAATGATCTTGATTTTTTTTTTTTTTTTTTTTTGCTAGATAAATACGGGGGCTCGAACCCCATATCTCAAGGTATACAGGGACACTGAGTGCCACTAGGTTACAAGGCCTAGTGGCAAGCAATGATCTTGATTTAGGTGGTAAAATATCCTCCCAAGGATAACACATATAGGGAGGATTAGAAGACAAGTATCAATTCAATGCATTTTTCTATTAATTCCGATAGCTATCTTCATTCTTTGAATATTAGGGTTAACATAGGGGTCTATTTGAATCTTGCATGACTTTAGTCTTCATTACCACTTTTTATATTACAAAATCAAACCTAACAATGACAAATAAATTTGTTATGGGATTAAGCAACATCTAAATATCCTAACACTTCTCTCTAGAGATTTTTTAATTGTCCATTCAATATGTATATAAGTGATTATTGTGCTGACAAGCTAATTAGAGATGATCAACCACCCGCCCAACCTAATCTGTTCTGAAGAGTGTTAGATGGTGCAAACAAGTGGGTATTCGAGTGGTGGGTGGAGAATTGGGCAGTGGGTTTCTTCCTCCTCGACATTACAAATCCAACCTAATCGAATATATTTACTCATATCATCATAAAGGCTACCACCTTCCTTAATCTTCCTACTGCTCTGCATCATCTCCCTATCATCATTAACTCAGTCTATGAACATCGACTCCTCCCCACTGTAGTTTGGGCTAGATATGCACCCATCATCACCTATAGTCACTTATTTTAGTCAATTATGTGACCGCCATTGCCCATCATCATCTCATATTTGTGATCATTGTCGCTACCTTAGACAATTAGACTACTTACATGAGCTCTCAAAAACTCAAGGGGCCAGTTCTCTTTGGTTGTTGATGGATTGAGCTCAACCCAACTCAACTCCACCCGTAAGCGCACCTAAAGCTAATGGCTATGGGCAAGGTTTTTAGACCTAGACCAGACTGGGAGGTCGGACCGTGAAACTAGGAATCAAATTGAAATTCAATTTTTTAAGCATAGAGAACCAAGTATATATGGCAATTCCGTGAACCCCTAAAACCAGGGTTGGACCACACAGTTCATGAAGAACCGGTGACAAGAACCATGTGGTCCAACTCTTAGCATTTTTTTTTTTTAATAAAAACAACTTAACACAATTTTATTCTACTTAATTAAATTATCTATCTCTTACAAGGAATTAAAAAAAATTATAATTAAAATCCTTCAAAGATATTCAACCATACTTCAAAAATTAATCATAAATTTTAATGTTTTCATGGTTATTATTTTATTTTATTAACTTTCCTATTTAATTATTAAATATATACTTGAAAACCAATAAATTTCTCTCACATATACAAATATATTAGTCAACTTTGCTAGTTTTATAAATTTAATATCTATATTTAGGCTTTAATTAATTATGATGTCATCACAATTCGACCTCGGTTAGACCTCAAAAATCTTAAACCTCTCCCTTTTACGATTCAATGAATGTTCTGGGTCTGAAAATCTTGGCTATGGGTGGATATCTTTTGGAGTCTCCTTATATTTTGGGTTACTAGTTTATGTTGTTTTGACCTTATTTGAGATACCCTACAATCGGCCCCCTACTGTTTGGTAAACTTGTATTATATATAATTTGATATAGACACTATTATTGCATAATTAACATACATCCATGGTTTTTTTTTAAAATAGACTGGATCAAATCGATCAATTCAACTAAATAATGGTCTCTAATTTGGTTTGGTACAAATCTCCAAATCCAAGGAAAAATCAATCAAAAATCAAGAACCTTATCTAGTTTTGATTCTTTGATCATTTTGATTTTTAAATCCATGCATACATTCCTTTTTCTTTCTTTTAAAATATCCAATAAATCCAAAAAACAAGTTTTTTTTTTTTTTTTGGTGGTGTGGGGGGGGGGGGGGGGGGGTGTGGTGAGGGAGGGAAGCTCCGAGCAAAATATATTGGTTCTCATTCTTCTACACCATGTAATTAAACGATTTGTGCAAAGAATAAAAGAAAAATGCATGGTGGAACTTCATGTACCAGTACCAATAACCATTAATCAATTGCAAAATGAAAGATTAAGCAGGTGATGCATGGGTGTGTGCATAGCATAGAGTGCACAAAACCAGATGCGCGTGCCAACACAGCAGGCCCAACACACTCACAAAATTGGCTCACTATAAGAAAATGACTGCACAAAAAGGTATAGTACTAAGAGAAACTTGGATTAAGTCCGAAATTATGGGGTGTTAGGTAGAATAGTTTGAAAATTGTTATTTATAGTTTTTTGAAATACATGCGGGTGGAAAAGTGTGTTGAAATGCGTAAAATGCTGTTTAAAAACTAAAAAATGTTGTTTAAAAACACAAACCAAATGGTCCCTATAACCGTAGGAAGTGCCGACTCCATATTGATTTGTGACTAGCTTGGTGGTCAACCCAACAATGTCCAAATCTTCACCCATCAGCAAGTTAATTACTGTATTATCATGATAGCATATTACTTCCTTTTTCTAATTATCCAAACCCCAAAAAGAAAAAATCAAAAAATTTACCGTAACAAGTTTTAGAAAACCAAAGTCGGCATGCTTTAATATATATATATATATATATTTTTTTTTTGGTTGAATGTGTCAATGTAAGCAAATTTTAATTTGTTAAACCGTAATTGTAAATGAGAGAGGTAACAAAAACAGACTAGCTGACACAAAGAACATCTAGGGAAGCGAGAAAGAGAGACCCCAAAGCAAAGAACTTTGGAAACCCAGAATCAAGTGTAATTCCTATCTGTCCTCATAGCCAAAGTAAAGAATAACAGATATCAGTACCATTTTCCCCTATAAAATTAACACAAAAGCTAAAGTTTCAGTCCTTGTATTGGAGACTGGAAACACAACCTCTCAAACACCCCCCCCCCCCCCCCCCGGGACTTTTCTCTCTCCTCAATTTTCTTTTTTCGAAATTTAAAAATAGACCATGATTTCATCACTACCAAACTATTTATAACTCCATGCCCACATGGGTAAAACTTTAAGAAAACCCAACCCATTTGTGTGTGTTTTTTAATCAAACTCACGCCTGGGAGTTCAAGTTGTCAGAACACAAAACCAAGGTATTAGAAGGTGTGTGAAGCGAGAGAGAGAGAGAGAGAGAGAGAGAATAGAATAGAATAGAAATAGAATAGAAGTTTGTTTTCGTTATCCTGGGGTGTCCAAAGCTTTGGAAATGGTGAGAGAGTGAATTGGGTTCTCTTAGAATAGTCATTTTAGCTTTGGATGGACTTGCTGGGAGGTGTGTCTTCATGGAGAAAATCTAGGAGTAAATGGCATCATTTTGAACACAGAAGAAGACAACACCAATGTGCACAAACACAAACAGATATTGCAAAAGGAACAACAGCACAAGGAAATTTCTCAAACATGGCATCTAGTTGGTGTAGGATCTCCCCAATCATTCCCATTTTTGTTTGGTTTCTTCTTGTTTTTTCTTTGGTTTGTCCGGTTCATTCATTGGAAACCGTTGAAGACCGTGCATCCAATCAAACTTTTCGGCCAAACGAAGAGTTGAAAAAGCTCAAATTAATAGCAGCTCGTCTCAGCAAGATCAACAAGCCTGCTCTGAAGACAATTCAGGCATGTATTTTACACTTACGTCTCAATTAATGCTGGGTTTTTTTTTATAGGACTAAACCTTCACTTCCTCTGTTTTTGTTCTGTTTTTTCTAGCACTTGTTTTGGACTTAATGTTCTTGTTTTTTGTTGCTGCAGAGCCCTGATGGTGATATAATAGATTGCGTTGTGTCTCATCTACAACCAGCTTTTGATCACCCTCAACTCAAAGGTCAAAAACCATTGGTAAGTTTAACTTTACTTTTGGCAATTTGTTTGAAGGTTTTCATAACTCATATTTTGGAGCCAAGCTAGTGAATTCAAACTAATCAGAGTGTGAATTTCTTTTCTTAAATTTATAGGATCCACCGGATAGACCAAAAGGCCATGGCCCATCAGGCATGTTAGAAGAAAACGTTCAGTTATGGAGTCTTTCTGGGGAGTCATGTCCAGAAGGAACAGTTCCAATCAGAAGAACAACTGAAGGAGATATGTTAAGAGCTAGTTCTGTGCGAAGATTTGGAAGGAAACCAAGAAGACATGTTAGAAGAGACTCCAGCAGCAATGGCCATGAGGTAAAGTGCAATTAATAGCAATTACACAAATTAATAAGAGGAAAGTGTCACAAAATTATGATCAAACTGAAACAAATATTCTTCATATTGCAACTTTTTTTTTCTTTTTTCTTTTTTCTTTTTCTTTTTCTTATCCTTGTTCTTAAAGATAACAGCTTTATTAGTAAACATGTTGAACAAAGAATAAAGTGCGACAAAAATCTGCTTTTTTTGTTTTTTTTTTTTTTGGAATTTGTTTATTTATATGAAATTGAAGTCACTGATAAACATTTTTTATTCCCTCTGTTCTCTTTACAACAAATTCTTCCGGAGAATTTTGAACAAAACATAACCCAGATCATGACAATAATGTGTCTGATCACTGATGCTTTCCTATGTAAGCAGAAAAAACCAAAAATGTATATACATACGATTGTGGGGTTTCCTTCATTTCACTCATCAAACATAAATGGCGTTTGGATTATCTTTTTTCCAATCTTATTAGCTTCTTTGCTTATATACAATTTTTTTAGAGTCTCACTTTGTAAGTTATAATCTTGATTTTATTAACTTGCAACAAATAATTGAGAAATAAATTTGTCTATAAAAAGTGAATCCAAATGCACTCTAATGAACCAAAGTATATGAATTCTATGAAGATCAAATATTGAATTTATTCGAATAGAATAAGAATTTTTTCTTTTAAAAAAAAAAAAAAAAAGGTTAAAAGAAGACGTAAGTACTGTACCATCAAGAATAAGTCAACAAACTTAAAGGTTTCAGAAACCATGAAAATGTAGCAACATAAAGTAATAAATTAGTTTTTAAATTATCGCATTGTTACTGTCCCTTTCTCATTTAAACTTGTGTGTTTCAGCATGCGGTTGGGTATGTGAGTGGAGATCAGTATTTTGGAGCAAAAGCTAGCATAAATGTGTGGGCACCTCGCGTGGCTAATCAATATGAATTCAGTTTGTCTCAAATGTGGGTCATCTCTGGTTCATTTGGCGATGACCTTAACACCATTGAAGCTGGTTGGCAGGTATGCTTCTATTTCCTCATATCATCTTCTCTCAGAGAAATGTTACCCTTTTTACTATACTTGTCTTGGCTGGATGCTACTCACACGTCACAATCGCAATAGAATGGAATTTTTTTAAGGTTTGACTAATAAATTAATTTTAAAAAGAAAAAAAAATTGTTTATTTCCAGTCATTGAACTATAATATGAAGTTTGCCAATTGGAAAATCTCTTTTGAGGTGTGTATATTCAATCCTACTAGTGCAACTTGTTTTGAAACTCTCAATAGATTTATGAAAATGCTAAAATTATTATCAATTTTACTACTATAGAACATTTACAAACAAATATGAAAATAAATATAACAGTAATCACACAATAAATAAACATTTTAATTAATTTCTCGTGTTGTTTTTAAAAGTTAACACGTCTATTTTTAAAAACTTATCTAATAAAATTAGTAAAGATTTTTTTATAGGAAGACACCATATATTTCATTGAGAAAGCTACACTCAAACATAGCAATATAATGTTTGCAAAGAATCTCAACACATTAAATACCAATATTTGCTTTCACATATAAAGTGGTTATCACTGCTCAACCACCTCTCATTTTCTTTATTTCATTTAATTTCCTGCAGGTTAGCCCAGAGCTGTATGGGGACAACTATCCTAGGTTCTTTACTTATTGGACTGTAAGTAATAAAATTTCCTTCATTTAAGAAAAAAATTGCAATACATCTACAGCTCTGAAATTAATATCACAAAATAATAAGGTACTTATTAATTTATCAATTTACAGACTGATGCTTATCAAGCAACTGGGTGTTACAATTTATTATGCTCCGGCTTCGTTCAGACTAACAATAGAATTGCAATTGGGGCTGCAATTTCTCCCACTTCCTCATACAATGGTGGACAATTCGATATTAGCCTATTGGTTTGGAAGGTAAATTAAACTACACCACAAAAAAAAAAAAATATATATATATATATATACAACTTGATTTGGATGCCAAAATCAATTTTTTATTTCTTTGTTTTAGCTTTTTTTCTTTTTTCTTTTTTTTTTTTTTTTTTTTTGCTCATGAGAAAACAATCAAACACAAAAGGAATAGTATGAATAGGTTGTACCTTAGTTTTAAAATAGAAATAGGATAAATAAAATGGAAATAGATATAGCAATTTCTTTTTTTAATTTTATGCTTTTCATAGTTGAGGTCATGGCGAGTTTGTTCGTTATTTGTTTAAGGTAAAACTTGCAATCATATGACCTACATACGACAAATCAAGAAGAGTCTAAAGAGTATTAGATGTGTAGAATGACAGAGCATCCACGGCCATGGATCTCTTAGTCCCACCAAAATATAAAAATATTTAATGATAGATTTGCATTGGACCATTTGATCTAAATACTTTTCTAGCCCAAAAAGTCCTTATATTTGATGGTCAATCACCTCTAGAACTTTCGAAATCCCAACTTGTCCATTGAAGATAGTGCAAGGGAGCGAGGTTAATTTCATACATAAACTTACAAGTAGAAGAAATCTAAGAATACATCAATTTTACTGTAAAATTGAGTGGTCAATTATGAGTAATGGATATATTTTGCCCACCAACTTTTCATATTTTCTCAATTTTATTTTCACAATTTAAAATCAATCACTTTAATAAGATATGAAATTAAATGTTGAATTTGGTGTGTCTATAATATTGTTGGATTGAATAATGACAAAATAAAAAAAAAATTCAAAATATAATAATAATACCACGCATGAAGATATGAATATTAGGAATAGCCCATATTTCAAGTGAAAATGTGCCACATCCCACTATATTATAGTCATCATACGCATGCACTAATAATCTCAAATACTAATGAATTGTAATTCCAATGTTCCATTGTGCTTTTTTATGTCTTGCAAGATTCTCTTCTTTTCCAAGCAAAAGATCTTCCTGTCTTATCTTATGCACCTTTTTTTCATAAATATGAAGAATTTCCCACGAATAAAAATCTTCAACCATGAACTTTTTGGCTTAAAGAATAACCAGTTTTCTCATTGGTTATCTTTTAACAACTTTTAGTTTTGAATAAAACCTACTTACAATTCCTCAACTTCTTGTACATTACGATTATCCATTGAACTATGACTAATTGTATTCGTCAATACATCAAAAGCAATATTATCTTTGTTAAAAAGAATTAAATTCAACTATGTAATCATTTATTCAACGCGGCCACAAGATTGAATTTAGTTAAGAAATCTCAAAAATAAAATCTAAAGAATTATACCTACGTTTTTTTACTCTTTGTTTCTTTCTTTCTTTCTCTAATGGAGTGAATTCGATAATATTGTGTAGGATCCGAAGCATGGAAATTGGTGGCTAGAATTCGGATCCGGAATTCTGGTTGGGTACTGGCCATCTTTCTTGTTCACTCACCTACAAAGTCATGCAAGCATGGTACAATTTGGAGGAGAAACTGTGAATTCTAGGCCATCTGGTTTTCACACTTCAACACAAATGGGAAGTGGACATTTTGCAGGAGAAGGTTTTGGAAAAGCATCTTATTTTCGAAATTTGCAAGTTGTTGATTGGGATAATAACTTGATTCCATTATCAAACCTAAGAGTCCTAGCAGATCATCCCAATTGCTATGATATACAAGGAGGAATAAATAGTGTTTGGGGGAATTACTTTTACTATGGTGGACCTGGAAGAAATGTGAGGTGTCCCTAATGGGATTGGTACAAAGGTGGAAAGTTACTTTGTTTTTTTTTTTTTTTTTTTTTTTTACCTTTTTTATTAAATTGGGTTATTTGGGTTTCTTCTCGAGATCATTCGGTGAGCTTGGGGTATAATATGTTTACTTTGTTAATCCATTTTTTCTTTGTCATTTCCTTTTTCTTTTCTTTTTTTTCCTTTTCTTACTAACAGGTGATTCATTAATTATACCGCCTTTAGGGACTTGTGTAAATTTGGAAAAAGAAATAGTGAATATACTGTGGTTTGTGATTTCCATCCTTTTTTTTCCCTCAATATGTCGATATCCATGACTTTTAGAGCACTTAATCAATCCTAATATGACTTATAAAATAAAAAATAAAAATCCTCATATGAGATTAGTTGAGTATAATTCCCACGTTCCTTACACTAGATTATTTCCATGAGTATTCTTTCGAGATACCCAAAATATTGGTTAAAAAATTTATGGGAAAGTTAAAAAATGCTTTAAGAGCATTAATTTGAAAAATATTTTTAAAAAATATATGAAAAAATAAAAAAGTTACTAGCTATTTTTACAACATTTTATATTTCTCAGAAAAGTAGTATTAAATTTTTTCTAAAATAGTTTATTAATAAATACTTTAAGAACAACCATTAACCGGACCCAAAAAAATTTTAATCCATGATTTGATGAATCAAATGAGGCCCTAAAAATTACTTCTCAAAAAAAAAAAAAAAATGAGGCCCTAAAAACAACTAAATGAATTACTTGAAATTCACATGGTCTCTCCTTTTTTTTATAATATAATTTCAACCTATAGCATTCACTTCCATGATTTTGTTCTTTATCATCAGATCAAGATATCAATTGGTTTTTTATGTAAATGGAAATTAAATCACAAATCTCTTATTCAACCATCAGATATTTTACTAATTGAACTAACTGGAACCCACCACATAATCTCTCTTTATTAGAAAAAACTTTGAGAATGAAAGATCGGTATTTATTCAATTTTACAAAATAGGGGACCATGCAATTGACCAAAACCTAACAGCTACTGTATTTGTAGTCACATTAATCCTTCACAAATTAAATGCCTGCATGCCTGCCCTTGATGAAGGCCATAGGTCCCACACAAAATTATTCACTCTCTCTATAATTGGAATTTGGACTTTGGAGAGATGAGTCGGTGACTGTTTTTCTAGCATGTAGTTGCTACTTGCTACCTGCTCTCAAACTTTCATAAATGTTATCTAACGTGCAATTTTTACAAAATTATAAATAAATAAATTCCCTATTCTTTTTTAAATAGGGAGACACATCTCTCGTAAACCTAAAATTGAGATATCATAAGTATGTATAGCTACATTTATGATTAGCATGTGAAATTGTGGACCCAGCTGGATGAAATATGAAGCATACTTAGCTAGCATAAATAATTAGTTTCCCCCCCCACACACACAAACTTTTTAATATACTAATAATACCAAAGTAAGCATGCTTTCCTTTGAATATAAGATAGAAACTTAGAGATAATTAATGCCATTACGAATAATACATTAAAAAAAAATAGTAGTAGTAGATATAATGTATGTCACTTTGAGCCCCCAAAGACTATTGACCATGATTATTACTTAGTACAACACAATACCCCTATCTTCTATCATTACTCATTTATCCAATGCGTTCCCACATGAATTTGTTTTTAAGAAATTGGATTTGTCTATTTGTTAATGTCAATGTGCACGATTGCCAACTATTATCTTTTTCTTGAAGTCCACGTTTTCTCTTCTTATTGTTCAAACTTTAAAAATGTGTCAACATTATGTAACCGAGATATGTGTATTGTTGTACAATGGGAATTTGTATTAATATATTGTCAAAGCACTTTAAACTTAAGCAACGGGAATATGTCTACTCGGTATTTTCTTCATAATTCCATAGATAAATAGTCATATTCTGTCATGTTTCCTCTTAAGAATGCAAAATGAACAGAGAATCTATTCCATCTTTTGCCCTTTATGTAAAGCCTTGTCCTTGAAGAGAGTTTTATAAAAGGCTATGTCCATCCAATTAAGCTGAATCCTTGTACACTTTTAAGAGCATTTGTATTAGTTTGTGTAAAAAAAAATTTGTCAATTTTAACATAGGACCTACTTTTTCTATTACACACAACCATTTTTCAAAAATATTTACTTCAGATTACCTATTTTACACTACATTTTATTAAAATATTACTTCTTTATTAATTTTTTTTTATTATTCTCTCAAATCATCCTCTCTCTTTGCGTATATGAATAAAAAAATAGTAAAAAATATATTTGCATGTAAATAGTAACTATGTATATTGACATGTTTACTATAGTGACAATATAAATTTATACAATTTACATAGACGGATTATTAATATAAGTGATTTTTGGAGTTTGATGTGCAAAATTTTTCTCTTATACTATTATGCATAAACATGCCTAATCAAGTTAAATCGGTTTTAATGAATCTATTCTTTAATAAGCACAACCAGCGGTGGAACTACTTGGAGAAGTGGGGGGCATGCCCCTTAAACTTCTCGAATATTATAAAATTATCCCTAGTTTTTTGAAAATTTTTCAAAATATATATATAGTTGGCCCCTCAAACTTCTTAAATATTAGACTTTAACCATTAAATTTACTTAAACTTTATAAAAGAAATATGGTCAACCCCTCAAACTCTTCATATTTCTTGTATGACTCAATTAAATTAGTTCAACTTTGTATTTGTTATACTTTTGGCCCCATTCATAAAATTCTAGTTCGGCCTGAGCACACAACTATATCTTTTTTTCATGCTACATCTTTTCAGCTTTTTCACTCCTTAGGTATATGAGTCAAATTGTAGATTTTCGGCTAGTTTAAACTTCGAAATTACAATGGAAATCATTTTCTTCAATGAAAAAGATAAAGATAAAACATCATCAACAATGTTTAGACGCGTTCAAATCTTAACCAGCACTATAAAACCTGTCTTCACGTCTAAAAAGGGTGAAGGAAAACCAGCATGGTCTATAAAGATTTTTGCCTAGACAAGCAATCTTGAATCAATATGTCAAACTGAAGCTAAATCAATGCCATTCTTGCAGGCCTGAACCAATGTGTATTTCAGAGTGATGGAGTTGACTTTGGCTCCAAGTCGGTGCATCAGATATTAATATTACAGAAGTCAGATATACTATAAGTCTATAATAAGATCTAAGTTATACTTGAAGCATAAGCGAAGGCGTAAAGAGTGGATCCAAAAAAAAGTCCATAGACCAAACATAAAATGTGAGTGTTTTTTCTTTCTGTATTGCACCCATCAATAGTTGTTTATGATGTGTTCCCAACTTCCCAAGTATTGCTCTTATGATACCTACTAAATGAACCCACCAACCATTACAGATGAGTGACAATCATACACATTGGGAGCTTTTAATTGTGACACGAACCAGAACAATTGTTTGTGCTAGGAACAGTGAGCACCGTAGACCTTAGAATTATATATTCATCACTCTGTGTCTGTGGACCCTATTATCATAGCATTAACTCAGTGTCTGCAGTATCTTTTGGTGATACGTATTTGTGTGAATAGGCACATTTTATTTAGGGTGGTTACCCGTGTCATATTTATATCGTGTTCATGTTATATCGGTGTTATATTGGCCGTTTTATATTATAATTTTTTTTTAAATTATAATTTTTCAGAAATTATTCATGTCACCGTGTCGTATTCATATCTATATCTGTATCCATATTCATGTTTGTAGCCGTGCCTGTGTCCGAGCTTAATACTCAATTACAATTTGAAAGTTGTGTACAAAGTCTAACTTGGCAGGACTTTGAGGGAATACTATTTACTACGCGCAGTGTTGATGACGAGAACTCAATAATATATAGTCCTTTCTCAGATACGCTGGATGTGGGGCAAGGCAATTGCTCGTGCCTTGGCTGAAACTGTGACATACAAGAAATGCAAGGACAGAGATACTATTAACATTGTTTTATACTCTTTTTTTGTCCTTCTTTGACAAGCCAATTCTAGGACTTCTTAAGTCTTCCATATGAAAAACGATTACTCAATCAATGTGTGCTTTTTCTTATACACTGATTGACACGGTTTGCTCATGACTTTTTTATCCCACAAAGTCTTTTTTTTTTTTTTTTTACTGAATTATTCCACAATTCATTAGTGCGTGGTGAAAGTGAAACATATTTGGAAATCAAAAGAGAAACAGTAGTAGGATTAACATTTCTTGAATTCTTCTCCAATGAATTATCCCGCAAGTCCTCAGTGTGTCCTCAACGCAAATTACTCCACACGTCCTTTTACTGAAATGATGGCTGTCTGGCAGGCTACTCGTTCAGGTCTATACCCCAAGCCCCAAGTCAGAGACTCAGAATTCATTGGTCTTTTCTTTTGACTGAAACTGTGAAACATTAACCCCTCTCTCTCTCTCTCTCTCTCTCTCTCTCCAAGGATTTATAAAAAAAAATGTTATAAAATAGTTGTATCTATAACATTATTCAAATAAAAAAGCATAAAAAAAAAAAAAAAATTTCTTAAAAAGTTTCTAAAAATATACCTTAAATTTAATACTAAGGATCCATTAACTTTTTCCTTAAATCTAAATTCTAAGGAATGTGACTGAGGTGGTCCAACCTTGTTATACCACAACCGTGGTCCACAAGACATGAAAAACTCTCTCTTGATGAAATGGATTCATTCTAATCTCGTTTCCAACAGCACTTCCAACAATGGGACTGTTGTGGAATGTCTTATATTTTATGAGACTCTGGCAACTTTGGCTACACTGGAATTCCTACATATTCCGTAATGGAGTTATAGAACCAAAAGTTGTTGATGATTGTGTTAAAAAATGAGCAGATTTTTTTTTTTTTGGCATATGGTAATTGAGCCCAATGCTAACATCAAGTAAGACCTGTATTCCAGTTTCGTGGAGTAGACCTCAGAGTGGGTGGTCTAAACTTAACACATGATGGTCATCCTTTGGGAATCCTGATAAATTAGGTGGAGATGGGCTGTTGAGGAACAACATTGGTGAGTGAATCAAAGATTTCCCCAAAAATTCCAAAAACTTGACTAGTATAATGGCATAATTGGGGGCTCTCTAAGATTGCATATTATTAGCTAGAGACTTCAATATCTCTAACCTGATTGTTGAGTTAGATGCCTTAATTGTGGTTCATCTGGACAACCAATCACCAGAACCTTTGTTATCTATTTACAAGAACCTCTTGAAGACCTTCCTTAACAACCAAGATCCCTTTTTTTTTTTTTAAGGAACTAGCAACCAAGATGATCGCACATATCGGGCAAAATTTGCTCAATAGTACATTTTTTAGAAAAAATTTGGTGGCTAGCACGCATTTGAAGTTATTTAGTAAGTTGAACTGTTTTTTAAAAATCGAGTTTATGAAACTCGATTTCTAACCCAAAATCGAGTTTCTCAAACTCGATTTACAACTGACCTTGATTTAAAAAAAAAAAAAAAAGATGGAACTCGAGTTTAGTAAACTTGAGTTCCATTTTAAAAAAATAACAGAACTCGTGTTTCCTACACTTGAGTTCCATTTGGTTTTTTTTTTTTTTTTTTTTTTTTTAAAGCATGGAACTCGAGTTTACTAAACTCAAGTTCCACCTTTTTTCTTTTTTCTTTTTTTTTTAATCAAGGTCTAGAGTAAATCGAGTTTCTCAAACTCGATTTTGGGTTGGAACTTGATTTTCAAAAAACAGTCCAACTTACTAAATAACTTCAAACGCGTGTTGTCTATCTAATATTTTTCTGAAAAAATGCTGTTGAGCAAATTTTGCCACATATTGCACAGCAAACCAATGTGCGAATGCTCTTGGCAAACCTAATGTTTCTATTACTAGTACTTTTGTTGTATTTGATAACCCACCACATGTGATGGAGGATTTGGTAGCCCTCAATAAGGAGGCAGAACCTATAGACTTATTGCTGCATAATTTTATGCATATCCTTCTCTTAAAAAGAATTGATGTGGGTAAAGCTATTGGACTAATATCATTTTTTTAAGGGTAGTTTTAGACTAAGTATTTATATTTTGAAATTATTCGAGATATGGTGATAAATTTTCAATCCAAATTGAAGCACAAACCAACCCCTCAATACTCAATAGCCGGATTAGAGTTTTTGAGTCTTTTTCTCCTCCAACATAATAAATAGTACCGAATCTGGAAGGTCTACTTGTCTAAGATTATTGGTACAGGCCCAACCCGATTACAACAATAAACCCATTGACCTTATATATGAGCCACACTATTCAAGTTACTATTTATAGGTTGAGATTTTCCAACAATAGCTAGGCAGCATAGAAGAAAGGAATATTTCTTCTAAAATAGCTACTACAGTCCAGAGAGAGATTCGAGATTTGGATCAGACAATGGAACCAAATTGTTCTAAGCATCTCCTTAGAATAACACTAATAGAAGCAGTAAAAATGAAATATTAATTAAGCAGATAACAAGTAGTATGGTTTGGATTATGAAAGAATGGCAGAGAAATATTAATGTGACAAACCCCGATTAGTCTATTAAGGATCTATAGTCGAACTCAAAGTTTTGGAATTACATCTCTGTTCTTATTATTGATGATATTTATATAAAACAAACCAATTCAAATTGCACAGAAGATTTTTTTTCTTTTTTTTTGACAAATAAAATTGCACAGCAGAATTGCAACTGCAGGATAAGAACTAAAAGAAGACTAAACAACAAACAAAAGCTATTCCATACGTTAAACAAAAAAAAAAAAAGGAAACGAAGATAGTTTACATATTTTTCAAAGCATTACCAGGATGAGGACCAATACCCAGAATAATTCAGTATTGTGACAGAACAGTATAGCTATACTAAAATAAGCGTTTATCACACCAGCACTGTATCACAATAAGCAGGACATGGCACTTCGAAATTCTGATGGCATAAAATTATTCAGAATATAGTGAAAAAACATGAATTTACTTTCTTTGTGTGCTATTCATATAATCTAATCAAGGAAATGTTATAGATGTTGAAAAAAGAGCAAAACAACAGGAATCATATATATATATATAGGCAAGGAAGCTAGGAATTCAACCAGAAACTATCTAGGCAGCGCATTCAGGTTTACAGACACCAACCCAATCCACATTCAAAAAAAATTTATAATTTTCACCCAATGGGGCATCATCCCCAAATTCCTCCAACCCGCAATCAAACAATTTGGAAGTTATAGGCTCCAATATGTTTGTGCTTACTTGTCCAGTGATGGCCAAATCTTTTCCTAGTCCACAATTTTACCATCCTGAGTAGGGAGAAAGCATACCCTACCCCAGTTTACAAGCACAGGGTTTCCACTCCCATCAATTTGGATCCATGTGGGAGATAAAACCCTAGGACTTGATTATGCAGGCTTTAGCCCTAGTCATCAAATAGTGGGTTAGCTAAAACAAAGAAACATAGGAAATTAAATTGTTACAATAGATTAACATAGGTTTCATCTCCTTCATCATCAATTTGTCCTTCTACAGCATTAAGTAATGCCATAAAAATAAATAAATAAATAAAAGAGTAACGACTTTGTCTAACATGTTCCTGTATCTTGAGTAGAAAGAACAAGACTGCAATGGTTATGTTTATATCATCACACTCTTTATCATATTCCATACAACTAAACATACATCCTATCTACCTTGACCAGTGTGAAATCTCAATCCCTTAACAATAGGTTAATTGAAATGTCTTCTGAATATCAAGTTATAACAAAGGTAATGCCCTTTCAATATATGCATGGAAGGTACTCTTGAATGAGCTAACACAGCTAATCCATGTGTCACTTCACATTAATAAACAAAAGAAGGCAACATTATTATCGAAACATAATAGCAAGTAGAAACCATACAAAATCACTTTTACATACCAAAATTAGAATGAAGAGAAAACAAAACTCACTCAACACATATTGTATCAAGCAACTTCTTGCAAGCCTCATTCACCTCAACGTTTTCCATTTTCAGCCGGCGCCGTATTATAGGGCTTGTCCTTCCAGCAGCTGCATAAGTTCTTATCAGTGATTCAAAAACCTCTGCCCCTAGATTATCCACGGCCTTCTTCAAATTCTCCAGAAACCCTTCTGCACCATCAACATCCTTCTCTTGCTCAAAATGCCCCATCAAACTGCTGACAACCACAGATGATGGGACCCACTTCTTACCATCCCCTCTACCGATAGATATTGCATTGGCAACACAATCTACTGACAATTTTAATTCCCCTTTTTTCATATAATAATCCAAAAAGATCTCCCAGGTTTTAGCATTAGGATTGGCCCCTCTCCTGCGAGCTCGTTCCTTGATCTCTTCAGCCTTCTCTAGCAAACCCTCTTTTGCATAAGCTCCTATCAGAGCATTTGCTATACGGATATCATAAATTGAGCACCCAGATTCCCACTCCCTGAAACACTTCTCTGCTCCTGGTAAGTCTTTTATGTTAACAAGCGCCTGAATCATATTCAGATAGCTTATGTTTGCAGTTTTAGGAAAAGCCAACCTCAAAGAACGCCATACCCGATAAACTTCAAGCAAGTTCCCTGTTCGGCCATACAACATAATTAGAAATTGGTAAGCAGAGAGATCTTTGCAGGCATTTCTCTTCTCCAATTCCTTGAGTGCCTTTTCTGCCTTCTCAAACAATCCAGCATCAACATATATTGACGCTAAGTTGCTATACGTTGTCCAATCTCCAGCAACTCGGCCATCCCTCTTCATCTCATCAATAACCCTTTCAACCCCAGTAATATCATTGACAGCAGCAAGAGCCCTCATCCAGACATTGTATGTATAGGCATCAAACATGATATGGGATGCCTTCATTTCTTGTATGATGGCCGGGATCTTTTCTGGCTGCTCGGTTTTTGTGTAGAGGGTCATAAGGCTGTTATAAGGCATGGAGCTTAAAGGAAGGTTCAGTTCCTTCATCTTTTCCATAAGAGCTTCAGCCTTTTCAGTCATCAATTCCTTGCAGTAACAATTTAGGAGGGCACCATAACAAAGATGATTTTTTGATGATTCAGGAAGATCAATGAAATAATTTTCTGCAGCAGATATACCTCGTGTTTTGGCAACAAGATCTAGATGTATAGCTTGATCACTGACCGTCTTATTCATGCCCCTTTTAGCCATAGTTTCTGAAAGCTGTAGTATTTAAAAATAATAATAATTAATTAAGATTCCAACAATCAATAATCAAGCCCAGATTACACAAAAAGTCACACATAAAAATAAAGGGAATACATCTTTCTTTCTTTTTTGATAGGTAATTAAAGTTTTATTGAAAAGAAAAGTGCGATGTGTTTACAATAGTAAACTCACTGCCCTTGAAGCAAATACAAACAAATCAGCGGGAATAAGAAACACATCCATTTCATATATAAGAATTCACACAGTTTGACATCAGAAGAGAGCGATTAATACACTGGTGAGAAAGAGTCAATTGATTCAAGTTGAAGAGAGAGAGAGAGAGAGAGAGAGAGAGAGAGAAGAAGACCAAAAATAACATGAGTAGTAAAAAAAAAAAGGACATGTCAATTGAGATAGTAACAAAGAGTATGCCTTCAGGTAGAATAGAATGGCAAAAAAGAATATATGTGACCGACTTTGACTAATCTATTGAGGATTCATAGCCGGCCCCAAAAAAATTGGGACCAAGGCTTGGTTGCTCTCATATTCACACAATTTAACATTCTTAGATTCTAAATAAAGCAAAATACAGCCAGAAATGCTGAAAATCCTATTAAAACTATAATGCCAGAGCAAATCAAGTCCTTCACATCAAATTGCACAAAATCATACAACTCCAAAACCAGAAAACTGTGAACCATTAAAAATCTAGCAAAACTTAATTCGTATGCCATAGGAAAAGCAAAATGGGTAATTTTAATAAACGGAGAGAGGCAAATGAGACATTGGGTTGGGTCAGGCCAGATCGGGTTCATAACATATTTAAACTGAGCATCAAAATCCAATAAAAAAAAACTAACAAACTTTTAAAGAAAATGATAATTCCAACTATTAATATTGTGGCTTGGATCCATTTAATCTGATTGAACATTTTTCCAAGTGCCAACCCAAAACCTGAACCAACACAAACCTCAAAAACCATCAACTCACTAAAAACCAATCCAAGTTGTTGGGTCCATTGGGGTGGCGGATTGAATGCACAACCCTAAAAATGAGGAAGGGGGTGGGGAAGGGGAAGGGCATTAGTTTCTATTATCAACTGAATACTGGCCATTAAATTTTAATTTAAAAAAAAAAAAAAAAAAAAGAACATGGGTTGGAACCAAGAGCAACACTAACCAGACACAGCCAAACCACTTAATCCAATAAACAGGATAATTGCAGGATCTTACTTATTTCATGATAAGTGAGTGATTGCTGGATCTTTCTAGGATCAAAAATGGGATTTAACCATGTGTGAGGGCAATAATTGAGGCTTTTAGAAACTACACCCATCCCGAATGCAGAAGCATTAAAAGTTAAAAAGTCAGAGCAACATTGCTAATAAGTTATGGGCTTTTCATACTGCTTATATCACATTGCCTTTATAATGGCAGAACCATAAAAATGGGCATAACCTACTCTTTCCACGACAAAATCAAAACCCTAATGACATTTACACACTTTTGATCACATTATCGGAGTAATTGGATATGGAATTCGCCAGCTAGGACAGCAAATTCCCTTCCATCTGCATATCTAAGACCTAAGAGGGTTGTGTACGCTATTAAACATAGTGCCCAAGAAAAAGGATACATAATGGTAGCAAATTCCCAACAATCTAAAGTGTTTGAACAACATCCAGCTCCATCTATAATTTGACCATGTTCAAAAGCAGCTCCATCTATATACGAAACCATTCTCCATTTACCCCCTTCAATTGAAATCCAAGTTATGTAAAGGGCGAGATTCGACCTCCTATCAGATGGTTTCAACTTTCAATATGTCACTACCTCAAGCTACTTACATTATCAGTGCTCTAATTTATAAACATACTTGACCGATAAATGCCCTTTGCCACTCTCGATACTCTAGAATATAAACATTTTAACATGCTTGAACTTTAAAAACAACAAAATGAAGCAATGCTGATAATCCAAATAAAAGCTATAACACCCACAACAAAGCAAGCCCTTCATATCAAATTGCACAACAAAATCACACAACTCCTAACCATTCAAGTCCTAAAGGCTCAAATGTTGAAATGGGTAAATTTATAAAACAGAGAGATAAGCAAATGAATTGAAACCATTGACAAAAATTTCAATACAAACCTTGAGAGCAGGGTAGTAGAGCTTGCGTTGGCGAAGCTTTCTGAGAGTGTCACCGACTTCCCATTTGTAAACTCGCTTGTGGGTCTTGATGAACTGGTTGAGCTGGTGTCTGACGCTCAACTCAGACCCACCTTCCTTGAAGAGCCTCGTGTAAAGTGCTTCCTCTAAGTACTTCTTCGACCTCTTCGCCACGCTCTTTGAACGCCCCAGATGTTGAAGAAGTGCCATTGTTCTTGCTTCTTGCAATGGCTTCCCTTTTCCAAGTTCTCCGATTCCGAACTAGCAAGTAGCTAGTGTGGGTTTTTGTTGGGTTTTACTGAAAGTGGATCGAATAGATTCAAAACCCTAGTCTTGCAGTGGAGAAGAAATGAGGAAACTTTTTTGGGCTAAGTTTGGGCTTTGGGCCTGAGTTTTATGGGTCCATTATTATATTTTTTTTGGGCCAGCGGTCCATTATTAAATTAACTGGATTCTTGTAGGCCTAACCATTAAATATTGGATTTTTTTTTGGGGCCATTCGGCCTGATTTTACCAATAATTTGGTTATGTATCAGAAAAACCAGTCTTAGATGCTTGAGTTCAATTGAGGAACTCTTGCCTCTAAAGCTCAAGTTTTAAGAGCTGCAACTGATATTGGGATTATATTAGGGACAGTTAACTAATTCCTTAAGAGCATTGGTTTAAAATATATTTTTAAAAACTATTTATTGGAAAATAAAAAAAGTAATTGAATCTTTTGATGGTTCTTTATATTTCTTATAAAAGTGACATCAAATTTTCTTAAAATAATTTAATAACACTTGCTCTAAGGACACACATTAATAGAACTTTTAAATAATTACCTTTTTTTTTATTGGAGCGTTGAATGTCTCTATTAGAAACATCAATAGGTGTTGACCAATTAAACTATAACATTCTAGGCATTTACCTGAATGCTATCAGCCTATCTCACTTACTCACACTCACACAAGTTCCACATTTTTCTTTTCTTTTTTAATAGAGTTTCATAGACTCACACTCTCACAAGTTCTATGTAGACACCAATTGATTTTTGGTGTATGCGAGAAGTGAATTTTGGATCTCTTATTCAACCATTAGAAATTTTACCAATTAAGTCAACTGGAACACACTGTTATTTTTTAATTGAAATTTACAGTTTGTTGTATTGTTAGATCCATAAAATAAAATCTAAATTCAAATATAAGTGGAGAGGATCCCACCCTATACATATTGATGATGCCAAAAATCATTAGTAAGTCCCACAGTCCTCACTTACTCACACTCACACAAGTTCCACATTTTTCTTTTCTTTTTTAATAGAGTTTCACAGACTCACACTCACACAAATTCCACGTAGACACCAATCGATTTTTGGTGTATACGAGAATTAAATTCTGCATCTCTTATTCAACCATTAGAGATTTTACTAATTGAGTCAATTAAAACACATTATTATTTTTTAATTGAAATTTACAGTTCTTTGTATTGTTAGATCCATAAAATAAAATCTAAATTCAAATTTAAGTGGAGAGGATCCCACCCTATACGCATTGATGATGTCAAAAATCGTCAGTAAGTCACATAGTACTCATGGGCTCGAGACAACACCTGTGAAACAAAAAACAAAGAAGGTCTTAGGAGAGTACTAGTGTGGTATCGGCCAAAGACCCTCCGAAGGTTAAGTTAGAGAGCTTTCGCAACTCTAGAATAATAGAACTAGAGGAATTATATGTACCTTGATTTATGAGAGTCTTGGGGTTTTTATAGTAGCATGGAGTTAACATTCGTTCCATGGCTTAGAAATCCTTTCCTTGTGGGAGAGATCTTCCTTAGTTTGCATATTTTATGGGGTCTTTTCCTTATAGGACTCTCTTGATTAGGATTAAACGTGGAGCACAAAATATTTCCTTATATGCTCATGCGTGAAGGTTAAGTAAGGTCATGTCAGCCTCGTCAATGGTTCGCTTAAACTTGTCAGCTTCCCTTCATCAGCTTCTTCTTCCGTCTATATATTTTAGTCGTCTGGTTTAGGTGCCTATTGACCTCAAGGTGCAACCATCGGCTTTGAAGTTGAAACATCAACTCTACCTTATCGACGAGTTCATTAGGACTATCGCTTTTGCCTGATATGGGTAACTTTATTAGCACCACAAAATTACCCTTATCACACATCATGTTGCATGCTTTCTACATTATCAATTAAACTAATTGAAACTCACTATTATTTTTTAATTAACGTGCCAGTTTGATGTATTGTTAAATCCATAAAATAAAATCTAAATTTAAGCAGAGACGGTCCCAGTATCCCACCCCATAAGCACCATGCTGCATGCTCTCCACATTACCACTGATGCTCCTGCAGGCTTGCACCATGCCTCTATTGCCTAACTCTCAAACTCTAATTCCATGATCGAAAGCATCACTCCTAGATTTCTTTTATAAAAAAATAAATAAATAAATAAATAACACTCCTAGATTACACCTTCATTAATGGACACACAATTCATGTATTATCTCTTTTCAATTTAATAATAACGCAAAAACATCACGCATAACGTCATGTTAATGGTATAGGACAAAATTGGGATTAGATTTAAGCCGTTGAACTGTAACATTTGTCAAAACAGACTTGAAATTTGATTAATCAAATCAAATCAAATCCTTAACGTGTCAAACGCGTAAAAAACCATTATTTAATTAATAATTTATTTCCCAAATCAGAACATAATGCCTCCTGGGAATTTTGGTTTGGTCAGCTAGCAAAAAGTGGTCAACCCCCAAACCCGTCAAACAAACGACAGCGCAAAAGGCCCCACCAAAAAAAAATGTGAAAAGAACAAGCGAAAAGCTCACACCGGCCACCACTCACCACTCACCAGACTCTCAATATTGAATATTCTTTAATATAAATCAATATACATAGTTCCAAGTTCCCAGTTTTCAAATCTAATTTGTGAGATTTTATATTACGTACACCCAAAATGAATGCATGTGCCGGTGCCACGAAGTAGCAGGGATAATGACCATCAGAGTCACCAGACCCACAAATCTCTATAATGCGATTTTGTATATCCTGTACCCGGCATGCCTGGTACAGGATATATCCCCTCCCATAATGCGTGCAAAGTGCGGTCCATCATGTGGGAATATGGCCAAGGCCAATGGTCCTGAATTTTATACTTAGATAATAACTCGCGTGATATATTTTATTAACAAAATTATTTACTGAAATTATTGTTTTTATATAAATTTAATTTTATGCTCTTAATATATAACTCTTTATTTATTTGAAATTTTTTTTTTATACATTATAAAAATTCTACTTTAACCTAATCTTAGTGTATATATGTATGAAATTATCTCCTGAACATAGATAGAGCCATAGTTGGACTTGGGGGGCAATGGCCTGCTAATTTTTTTTTTTTTGAAATATATTATTATATATATAGATACTAATTTTAATAATTTTATTTTATAAAATTACATTTTTGCCTCCTTAACAATATCATTGATTCCTTTAAGAATATTGTTATAGTTACAAATTTTTCTACAACATTTTTATAAACTATTAAAGTTGCAAATTCTTATTGATTCGCATTTGGGCCTACCATTTATATTATTTTTTTATTTACTAATAATCATTCATCACATCAGCAATTTGTAAAAAAAAAAAATGTAACTCTAGCTTTCTTCTCATTTTAAAGACCAAATCTAAAACAAAATATACAAGCTCAAAAAAATTAGTCCAACAACAAAATTACCAATAGTAAAACCTAAAAAAATTAAGCCTAGTCAACCAATTTAACCCAAAACAAACAATTTGACCATTTAAACAACCAGTAGCTAAGCGACTAAGCAGCAGCATAGTCGAAAGCCAAAATCACTGCACAAAACCAGTAACAAAGTCATTTCTCTAACTTTAAGTTCTAGCTCCATCTTTGCTCCTAGAGACTTGAACCCCAGCCCTTACTCCCACATTCTACAAGCACTTATAATTATGAAGTGACCACTGCATTAAAGGTACTTAATAAAATGAAAATAAATTTTTTTTTTGGAATAAAATAAGCAACCCTAACTTAGAAAATGAGTTCAACGTAAGGAGCAAAGAACCGAGGAAGGGGGAAAAAAAGAGTTTATATTGTAATGTAGCAGAGAATAAAGAAAAAGAGTGTTAACGTGAATTTATTTTAGGGGAGGATAAAGGGTAGATTAGTAATTTTCATCAAACTATTTCACTTCTCCTCTTCATTTTCTCTCCAACTTGAGGGGCTAAAAAATGGTAGACTCAAAGAAAAAACAGTTGGGCCTCACCATTTTCTCTCCCTAAAATAACTCCAACTAAACACTCCTTTCAATCAAAATTTCTCCTTACTATTCCTTATTTTCTATCCTACTTATTTTCACTCCAACCAAATGTAGCCTAAAAATCAATACCATCTCTATAATAACGGGGCCTAATATCTTTAGTCATAAATTGAAGGATACTAAAGTCAAGGTTGAAAAGAAACCAAGTTCACACATTGTTTTTAGGTTGATTTATCAATATTAGTTTGCCATTAATGCTATAGTATGTTTAAGTTATCTAGAAACCAAGTAATATGTTTTTAGGCCAAGTAGTATTTGAAAACTGGAAATTAGGAGTACGTTTGGTACACTAAATTACGACAGGAATTGTAATATTTTTTATTAGTAATAAAGTGTGTTGTAATGTAATAACTAAACATCTTCATTAGTTTGGTTGTGAGTTATAACATTAAAATGAAACCTAACATTTATTTTAGGAAATATCTTACTCAAACAATTATATCTCCTTAAAATTTGTTATTTTTAAATTTAAGAGAGATATGTGTTATTTTTTATGATTTTTTTATTTTTATAATTGTTAGATGTATATGGAAAGTTTGTTTATTTGGAAATATATTAAGTTTTAAAATTATTACATTTTCTAAGGAATAACTAATACCACATTTTAAAGAGGAATAGTTATTCATAAGGAATGGCTATTCTTTCATTCTTTGTAATAAAAACATAACTAAACTAAAGAATAACTAAACCATAGGAATAACTATTACATTACAACACCTATTACAGTCTACCAAATATGCCATAGATCTTTCTTTACTTATCCAAGGATCCCTTTATAACATGATTAAGTCTGATAAAATCATTACAACTTTTTTGAATGATAAAATGTACCACTAAACTTAAGATCATGTTAATGGGTGCTCTTAGGGTCATTGTTAATAAATTATTTTAGAAAAGTTTTGACACCATTTTCAAGGAAAATATAAAAAGTTGGAAAAAAATTAATTACTTTATTATTTTCAATAAATTTTTAAAAAAATAGTTTTTTTTTTTAAATTAATATCCTTAAGTGATTAATTAGCATTAAAACATAATGTGATTAATTCTTGGTTAGGCTTAGATATCCCTTTTTGGTGTGTCGTGTACTTTGGCAAAAACCTTGAGTTGGTGAAGAATTAAATTTCGTGATAATTGCAAATGTAACACCCCACTTTTGCTTTATGGCCAACATTTTCCATTAATCCTAATTCGAGGTTTATGTGTTTGTCAAGTGATATTTATGCATTTTCCAAACATCGATATAGCTAGGAGTGTGATTAGACACAATTCAAAAAATGAATACATTCATACACAAATATATGCTTTCAATGCTATTTCGGTGTTCATTTTTTGGTGTTAGGTTTTATCTTACTCCTAGTTATATTGGTGATTGACAAATGCATAAACATAATCTAATTTATGTCTACCCCTCCCCCCAATTCAAAATTTGATTTCACATATTCGGTGTTCATTCTAATTTCACATATTTATGCCTCTTTCAAGTGAAATTATGGCTCCACCACCTCTACGGGTCTTGAGTGTAACATAAAACCCCACAAGGTATTTTTTTTTCCCCCAAAATTAATATGGACAAGAATCGTTGACATGCACAACTCATTGTCTGTATTCATAAATGTTCAATGGCTTACCCATCCAAAAAAAAAATGCATGCCATGCGGTTTAAATGTACACACAAAGCTTCATGGGGTTATATATTTTAATTTTTTATTTTCTATCTTATATGGCTTAAAAAAAATTTCTTATGAAAAAACCACATATGGATTTTTTTTTTCTATATTATATTCTATGACATGCATGGATGAAACTAATGGCTTGTTTGGAAGTTTAGAGAGGGAGGAGAGTAGAGAGGAGTAGAAGGAAGGGGAGTAGTGGGGAGGAGAGTAGAGGAGAATGATTCACCTCCACCTTATTTGGATATTTTTAAAATTAGTAAGGGGGAAGGGAGTAATTAGCCCTTCCCCTTGTGTAATTTTGTTAATATAATAAGGATAAATTAGGTAATTTACTTGGTCAATAGTTTATGTACTCTACTCTCCCTCCAAATCTCTCCAATTTGGGGGAATTAAAATTGGGGGGGCTAGAGGGAGTCAAAACTCCTCCAAACTCCTCCAAACCCCTCCCCCTCATTCTTTAAAAAACTTCCAAACAAGGTAATTGTATTACTCTCCCTCCCTCTACTCTACTCTCCCTCCTTTTTTAAACATCCAAACATGCCATAATAGAATACTCATCATTGTTAGAGCCTTTGGGCGGAGGGGAGCAAAATTTATAACTAACATACATGTCTTTATTCCCTCAAAAGAAAAATTATATATATATATATACACACACATATATATGTCTCCATATAGTTGTGGACATATTATATAATATGTATTATACACACAAAATTATACATATACATGTCTACAAAATTTATACACAAATTATACTCTTGCACGACACACCTCATATATAATTATAATACTTAAAAACCAACCTAGATAATAAAATAACAACCGTGTGAATACCAAGTGGTATATTGATGCTATACAAACCGTAAAAAGTAACATTTGTTACATTTTGTTTATATGTTTGGGAATTTATATATGAATAAGTTGTGTTGTCTTTCTTATAATAAAAAAAAAAGTTGTGTTGTAATTTTTTGTTAGTGCAAATTACAATAAATTCACCTGTGGTTTGACTCATTTGTACTTTATCTATCCGTGGTTCAAAACTTAACACTTTGTCCACTTGAGATTACTTCTGTTAGTCTCCTGTTACCCACTTATATTAAAAACAATAGTAAATATGTCTTTTTACTCCACTTTTATGTCACTCTCCTTCCAAAACTATATATATACATATAATAGAAATAAGATATAAAAGTAGATTTGTAAAAATTGTAAACCTAGGTTCATGAACATACTTCCTCTTGGTATGTATGGTTTTGAGCCAATCAATCTAAAAAAAAAAATCATAATCACACAAATCCAAGAAAACACTTTCAAAAATCCTAAACTTGACACCTTTGAAAGTGCTCAAGTCTAATTTCACAAAAATCATTTCAGCCACACTTTTAGACATTCACAAAAATCCTACACAACTACACCTTAAATTTCAAAATCCCACACTTATAGACACACATTGTAGTAGCAGCACAGAGAGAGAACGAGATCCAAGATTGCGTGAGGCGGGGAGTAATGGCTCAGGCAGATAGCTGATCCACCGCTGATCTTAGTTTGAAGCCATCCTTCTCTCTCTCTCCAAGCTCATCCAAGGAACCATGGTCAAAGCTTCACTGGGTTGTCTTCTCCGAGTTCTCATTGCCACCACTACTAGTGGTAGTGGCCACCACCCTCTCTATTTTCTCTAATCTACACTGAACCCATGACCTCAAGCTTTCCCCTCCTCTCTCTCCCTCTCTCTGATCTAAACCAAACCCATACCCATGGTGGAACTTTTGTTTTGTGTTTGTTATGATTTGTGGGCTCTCTCTTTGATCTATGTTGTGTTGTGTTTGTTGTGATATGTGGGCATTTGATTTGTACTAGTTTTAATTTCAAATTTTTGATGTGTAATTGTTTGGAATTTCAATTGTAATGTTCATCACTTTTTGTATAAAATTCAAACCCTAATTCTTTGATTTGTTTTAAATTTGTTTTAGTCTTAAAAATGTGTTTTGAACAGAAGTGGGTAACAAGAGACTAACAGAGATAATCTCAAGTGGGCAAAATGTTAAGTTTTGAACTACGGGTAGGCAAAGTGCAAATGGATCAAACCATAGGTGGGTTTACTGTAATTTGCCCTTTTTGTTATTATCAAATTTTCATATATAATTCTCATGAAATTATTTTTGATAATGATAACGCCTTAAAATGTATATTTATTATATATTTATGTAAACGTTATCTCTTTATTACTATGCTTAATTTGTATAATTAAACTATAATTTGCATTAGTCCTTATTATTTATCTTTACATAATTTATTGAATAAGATGTTATTCATTATGTCTAATTTTCTACTTTCAAAAAATCATGTGAAAAAATGAGCTTATAAGAGTTTGTGAGAGAATGGAGATCAAACTAGAAATAAAAAGGAGTTAAGGACCATGCTTAAATGTCTAAGGAGGTGCAGCTAGAGTGCTTGGGTTGTTTACCATCTTAAAAGCTTCAAATTAAGGAAAGAAATCAAAGAGGTATAATCTGAAATGGAAAATTCATATTTGAGCACTGATTAATATTTTGGGCGTATTAGTCTCCTCAAAAATCTAATTGGCTCAAGAACAAATGAGCTGGAACCTTGACTTAAATATCTACAACTTTTCAATTTTAATTTTTTCAAAACTCACATTTTTTGAAAGTCGAAACTAACTCACAAGTTGCTACTAAAAATCTAGACGAAAATTAAATAGTCAAAAGTTTTATTTTCTTTGTACACTTTTACGTTAGGGTTTTGAAGGGGGGGCTATGGAGAACGAATTTATAGAGACAAAAACATGTATTTCTTTTACCTAATGGCTACCTAAACTCTTAGCTAGGGCTAGGGGTAAAGTTTCTTCTATACAGTATGCTAATTCATTGTGATTCTTTTTAAGTTTTATGACAACAACATATTTGATTGTTCAATTAGATTTCTTTTGACGTATTAGTTCTTCCATGCTTTCAATAAGTTCAATCATATTTTTCTTATTGTTTAGATGAATTTCTAATAGTTTCAAATAGAAATCACATGTTAAAGTGAATGTTTTTTTTTTTTTTTTTACCTATTCTAACTGCATTATTAATTTAAGTTATCATGGGTTCTTGAATTGTCTCAATTCAACCGAATCATAGGTTTTTCATTGTCTAAGAACAATCAATTATGAAATATATATTTTCTTAGATCACAAAGAGTTTTATATCAATATAACGAAACAACCCAATACCTAGGTATTCAAAATATTGATATAAACCAGTCGTTATTTAATTGTTAACAATCACCAAGTAAAAATTATTTTTCATCTTCACTAAAGTGTTATTTAATTACATTGTTTTTGAATTTACCCTACTTCTTGTGGTTCGATCTCGGTACTCCAAAAATTATATTACTACAATCTCCTGCACTTGAGAGTGAGTAGATAGGTAACTAGAAAAAAATTGAGTACTACTTATGTTAATTTTTGTTAAACCTAAAAATTATAAAATTTTAAGCCATATTGTATCCATTTGTGACTCTAAAACTTTGGAATTCAGCTTATAAACAATATTCAATTATGGAGTTTGTAGGGATAAAGGGCCCATATATAGGTATCGGGCTGTGGGCCGTGCTCGAGGATATCTGATAGCCTAAGGACAGGTAAATACTAACAAAGGCATACAGATTAACTTCTCGTGGAAGAAGTCTGGTCATAAGAAACTGGGGACGTTGTCTGAGGAGAAATGCCTCCTCGGCCAAGCAGAGTAGAGGTCAAATGGTCCGACCATCCATCAAGAACAGAGCAACGAGCAATTGTGCTTGAAAGGATAAACACCAGAGAAGGATGAGATAAAAGAGAGTTGGGAAATATTTGAGAAGAAATTTGCTACCACTGCATTGAATGCTCTGCATCTAAACCCATGGTCGCAATAATGTGGAGATGATATCTGAACTGTAACTTTCAACCTTACAACTTCCCTCAAAGATTTCAAGAAGGGGCTGATGGAACAAGTATCAAAACCAGCAATCTGATCTACACGTGGAGGGTTGATATGAAAGAAGGAGAGAGAATATAAAGGGGAAAAACTCCATTACAAGGGGATCAGGAGAAAATCTAAAGAATAACCACTGTATACTCAAGAACTGTAATTTTGTATGAGTCTAAGAGAAATATATAAGAACAGACCATCCTTGGACTTGGTTGAGGATAATTTTTCTTGTATAAAACTATTTATTTTATTCTTTCTAGTAACAACTAACCTACTATGATCTTAACAATGTCGGACCGGGATTTAAGATAATATCCCGCCCCCTTTTGTCTATGACACTCGTACATATGTACTATGTCAAGCCAGGTGAGCCTCAAGCCTAAGTGTCGGTTCAAAGCATCAACTACTCCTGAGATCCTAAAGACGTTAGGCGCACACTGATCGGGACTAAGCCTATGATTACAAAGGTAATCTCTTGTAATGAAGCCCATAGGGAGAGTCATTCCCCCTTCTATGAAAGCTATAACAGGGATTATGACTTCTTCCACTTCTCGGTCGGTTAAAAGTCTTTCTGGGGGGCAATACTGCAGGTGTACCCTGTGGTATATGATACGTTTCTTTAAATATCTCTATCTGGGCAGGACTATCCATCAAATATCTAAATCTACCCATTTCGGATAAGCAGAAAGAAAGAAGCACTAAGAACAATAATGGGGAAATAAGAATTTGAAGGCCGAGGAAGATGGCCAAAGAGAAAATGATA
Source organism: Quercus variabilis (assembly GCA_030445155.1). Taxonomy (NCBI): domain Eukaryota; kingdom Viridiplantae; phylum Streptophyta; class Magnoliopsida; order Fagales; family Fagaceae; genus Quercus; species Quercus variabilis. The sequence goes on along the minus strand of CP129447.1, from coordinate 60,122,855 downwards.
GGTTCAAAGAAATTGGAACTTACACAAACTGGGTTGGGGAATGATCCTTAAGTCCTTAGTAGAAATTCTTGTGAATTTGTGAGGAAATGATACTGATGATTTGAAAAGCTTTGTAAGTTTGAATGCTTGAGTTCGTTGGAGAGTTTGAGAAATCGTGAAGTAAAGGAGAAATGGTCTCCTTTAAGGCTTTATATAATGGCCAGAAAATGAGTGGGAATTATCCCACCCAAATTCTGAGGAAAAATATCGTCTTTTGGATCAATGGTTCACCGTTGGATGTAAAAAACATAACGCCGCCTGGAGCAATTAATAACGCTTTGTAAACATCGAAGCATCAATGGCAATGATGAAGCGCCTAAATCTATGCTCTCACACGTATAAACTCAAGTATTTTTACATTTTTTAACTTTTATTTCTATGGCAGATCAAAATCTTATTTTTTCTCCTTGGATGTGAGGGAAAAATTAAAATTTTGAGGGGCTATTGTAGGGATAAAAGCCCAAATTCATATATTGGGCTTTGGACCCTATATGAGGATGTGGGTACGTCCGAGAAGGAGTAAATAATTGGGAAAGACCGCGGAGTGGAAAATCACGTAAGGAAATGATAAAAAATTATAGTCCGAGGAGCTTATCTTTCTTGAATATGAGGAATATTGGTCAAGCAAATACCTGGGCGGTTTGGGCAATCTTCCAGGAAATTCTAATAATAAGGTTGAACTTCATACTCGTATAAAGATGATAAGAATAGAGAACTGTCTAAGGGAAAAGCTACTACCACCGTATTAAATGCACTGCAGCAACTTTTCTGGTCGCATTTATATGGAGAAGACCCCTGAACAGTGCAGCCTCAGCTACCACCACTCATGGAGAACCAAAGAAGATACCTGATGGGATATATACTCAAGTGAATGCTTAGATGAAAAACATGTGTATGATCAAGATGGATTGAAAGAAAGCTATATAAATGTAAAGGACCTCTCATGAGAGGGGGATCGAAAAAAAGAAAGAGGAAGAAGGAAAGAAGATTCACTATAGCTTTAAGAATTGTATTAGCTTTTAAAACAAAAGTTCATCTCCTCAGACATCAATTTATTCAAGTTTCAAATTTGTCTTTTTACACTTATTCATCTTGAAAAACCTTAATTAAAAGTTGTTTAGTTCACAATCAGTCTAGCTCTTTCACCCACTCTCTACAAATTCATTGTATTAGGCTTGTTGGGCTCATATTCCATATCTTTTGGGCTTGGGCTACAAATATTGACCCCACAGTAAATAACATTCAATTTGAACAAAAATTTACATGTGTGCTAAGAACATACAATCTAACAGTTAGATTTTCAAAATTCATATTCAACAAAAAAAATATAAGAGAATTTTGAAGGGTTTAGTTTAGAAAGAAAGTTTGTCCTTCATTGTTTATATTATCAAATGTGCAATAGTTTACACACAAAGAATGCAACAAGGTTTAAGTGTACACTCAAAAATTAATGGGTATATATTTTATGAAAAAACCACACAAATTTTTTATTTTTTTATTTTCTCTATCATATTTTGCAATATGTGTAGGTGAAACGAAAGTCTACTCATTGTTATCAAAGGAGTGAAATTCTCCTTTTTAGTTCCTCTCAAATTTTTTTTCTCAAATAACAAAATGTTTCTCCAATCCACCACCACATGACAATTTAAAAAAACTATATACACATATTTTTAGTTACATAACTTATTTAATAGTTACATAACTTATTTATATATTTTTATAAATATTGTGCTTTAATATATGTTGATGTTCTTATGAGTTGCCAAGTAATGGGTTAGATAAGATTATTTCAACCCAATTTGGAGGAAAATTTTGTAGTTTGTACTACTTCCAAATATAATATTAAATGAATAACAAATTATTGTGCAAGGCAAATCAATCACATGCTCGTTAGACTCTTCACACTGAGTTTGTATATAGTATAATGGTATACAAGTACAACCTCCTCCTCACATAAAGGCAAACCCCACAATTATAGAATCCAATACATGGAAAAGGCAGTTATACACCTATTACATCTAAACTTGATAGTATTCTCTTCATACAATCCTCTTGCATTGTTGGTTGGGATGATGGAAAATGTGAGGAGGATAGAAAAAAAAATAAATTTTCACCATGTATGTTTAATAGAAAGGATGAAAAAGTGAAGCGATGGAAAATAAGTACAAATTTCCTTTGTTTGATTGCAGGGGTGGCTTGATGCTTTTGGGGCCTTAGAACAAAAACTAAAATTGGGGCCTTTTATATATTTAAATATGACTTAAAAAAATTAAATATTACTTAAACTCTATTGTATTGTATTAGATGCAAAAGTACTACTACTTAACATGAACTATGTATAATTTTTTTTTTTCCATAGAAAGTTTAAAGATACAAAATATTTAACAAAACTTTTCACACCTGTTAATGTGGCAGATTAATAGTGGTAAATAAAAGAGTGATGATAGTGGTGGACCTAAATGAGAGCCAATAAAAGTTTGTCAACTCAACTATTATGAAAAATGTTGTGATTTTTTTTTTTTTTTTTAAGAAGTGCTACATTCACAATATTTTTTACAACAAATTCTAAGTGTTAAGTTGTTACTAGTTTTAATTTGATCCCACCATTGAAATTATTTTTTTGTCATCTATAACAGCCAGTAAGAACTAGCTACTTAGGACTTGTTGCAAAAGTGTTTGTAAAGAATTTTGGGGACGAAGCTTTTCTTTTCTTATTTTTCGTTTGATAAAAAATATTATTTATTTATTGGCTAATATTTAGATTTAATTAATACTATCACACTAAAAGAGATAACTCTATTGTTTAAAATTTAGTGGCATTTTTTCTACTTGTGACATTAGACAGTTGCATCAATTGCTTATAGTATAAAGCCGGCACGGTTTGATTGGGAAGAAAAATGAAATGATAGAAAAGATAATTCGTTTAAATTTACTATATTGCTCATATTACATGCTCCATAAAATAAAGAAAAAAGAGAACAACAAAGTCAGTCAAAAGGGTTTCAAAGAGTAAAATAGTTAATGCATTTATATTCTACATTTTTACTCATTTTCTCTCCAATTTGGAAATATTAAAGTTTATAGGCCAGGTGAAAATCACCAACCTCATTTTCATCCCTTCCATGTCCTCCCAACCAAATTACCAAACAATACTTTCTAAAAAAAAACATTTACCAAACAATAAAGGAAAATGCGTTAATAATTTATCTAAAGAAATTTTTTATGGAAAAAAAAGTAATTAATATTTTGACAGTTTTTTTTATTTCTTATAAAAATATTGTCAAAATTTTTTTAAAATAGATTATTAACTAATGCTCTTAAGACACTCGTTAACATGACTCAATAATAAAATAATTTTTTATTTTATCTCTTTTTTTTTTCTCCTTTTTCATCATCTCTCCTTTCGCTCCAACCAAACTTAAACTCAGAAATCATTTATGATGCATGTCACTCCTGAAAATGGTTGTTAGAAAATTATAAAATTATCCTCATGTGATTTTGAGTTTTTATTTGAATTTGAATTTTTTTTATAAAAAAGATAAATATATTAGTACCAATTTACAAGCTCTACACCTCTACTTAAGCGCGTGATCCACAACATTAAAAATGTTTGCATTTAAGAAGATACGAATTGCAAGGGATAAGGGTCAATTACAGTTGGGAAGTTGGACTTTGGTAATGGAGAGAACCTTCCAGCTCTGATCCAGCGCCCCAGTGCTCGATAGAAACACCGAGAATCTTTTTTACTTTTGTTTTGTTTTGTTCTTGTTTTTATTGTTTTGTTTTGTTTTGATTATTTTGTTTGAATTTAATAAGAAACATCTAGAATGAAAGAATCATATATATTTCCTATAAAAAAAGAAAAGAAAAAAAGAATCACAAATATTATCCAAAATTTTATTACCATATTTCACTCCGCTATTTTGATCGCTGATATAGAGGCAAAAATCTTCGATTTTTTCGGTATAATTTTATCCATGTTAGTGGGTCCCAACATTTTGCTATATCTTGTGGGTTATACCATCTACATGTGGCACCAACCCATACCAAACTTTTCGGCCGCGTGGAAAAGAAAAGAAGGCCAAATTACAGAAAACACCCCCACCCCTTATATATTAATTTTTTTTTTTATCTCAAATAATTTTAATACTTAACAAATTTTAGAGAGTTAGTTATTATTAGTTTAAATTTGAATCTATTACTGAAATTACTTTTTTATTTTACAAATAACAACTCATAATAATTTGTTACTTAAAATTTATTGTGAAAATATTATAAAAATATTGTAAAAATAGCATTACTCCTTCTTTTATTCACAACACACATGTTTGCTTGTGGATAATTATAAGAAGAACTATGATTTTTATATAGTCCTATAGCTTTTGTATCTTATTTAGAATTATTTATTTCTTCATAATTTAGAATTATTTTTTGTTAAAACTTAATTACAAATAAATCAACAAAAGTGAGATTAATGGATCAATTGATCAACTAGAAAATCTAAAGACTTACCTAATTTCATAACATATGAAAATGATCAATTGTCCACTTTTACCATGAATTCATATATATATATATATATTTATCACTCAATTGTGAAATTAAGACTCGTTTAATAATATTATTTTAGTAACATTGTTTATATTTTTTAAAAATACATATAAATAAAAAAATATAAAATATTATTTAAATACTAAAAATTATTATTTAAAAAGCACAACCTAACCTAATAGCGTCTCTGTTTTTGAGATACAAGAACCGACGTCTCTCTAATTCATCACTATTCTTCATGAGTTTAAAATTTAAAAATGGACGTGTGTGTTTTGTCATTTGTTTGACAAGGGTAATAGCCTAGGGGTGTATTTGCCATTTCCCCTAAAAATAAATCAATTGTTTGCCAGTATTTATTGTCTTTTTGTGAGGTTGGGGAATGAGAAAATCGTGGGAAGCCTTTATTCAAAATGTGAAGCAGAGAAAATTAAAAAAAGAGAAAATTCATGGCGTGTAAAAAAAAAAACAAAGCTTGTTTAGAACGTTGGCCTTTCTTTCTTTTTGGTCTTTAAAACGTGGGGTTGATGTAGAACTTTTGATTCTTTGAGCCAATTCTTTGGGCGAGCCTTCTTTGGTTTTTTTCATTTTTGGGTTTTGAAGAAGGTTCTGCTCTCTCTCTGCTTTAGAGAACATAGCCTCCAAATAGTGCTTTTTTCTCTCTTACAGAGTGAATATTCTTGTTTTTGGTTTTGAATCTAAGAATGATCAGATGGTGGGTGCTTTCACTGCAATTAGCAGAGCTGCTTGTGAGCTCGATGGTTCATTTGCTTTATGGGTTTTACATATTTAGCTCTGCCGTGGCTGGTGATCTCTCTCAGGCTCTGAATGAATGTTTGTTTAAGGCTAACAATACGAATGTTGTGGTCAAAGAAGACGTGCCTAAAGGTACAAGCACCAATGTTGATAGTCTGCCTCCTATTGTTTTAGTTCATGGAATTTTTGGATTTGGCAAAGGGGTATGTGATTATTTCTTTTTTCTCTCAAATGGGTTTGGATATTTCGTGCTTTTTGCGCTTCCAAATTAATCTTTTTGGGTTTTGTTTTGGTAAATTTTTTCTGGGTTTTAAGAAATTGGGAGGTTTGTCGTATTTTGCTGGGGCAGAGAAGAAAGACGAGAGGGTTTTGGTGCCTGATTTGGGGTCTTTAACAAGCGTTTATGATAGGTATGTGCCACTTTTTAATGGGGTTTTGGCGTTTTTGGTTCAGCTTCATTCATGGCTTTCACTTTTTTCTCGTTTGCTACTATTGAAACGGGTTTTGGGTTTCAGGGCTCGTGAATTGTTCTATTATTTGAAAGGAGGGCAGGTCGATTATGGTGAAGAACATAGCAAGGCTTGTGGGCACTCACAGTTCGGACGAGTTTATGAACAAGGTTCTAGTTCGCCTGCTTTGCTTAGAGCTCTATATTCATGATTTTTGTCTGTTTCAATGAATGAAATTTGTCTATATAATAGTTGGCTTTAGTTGAATTCGAATTTGTCTTCTTCTTGTTGTTGTTGTGGATTGGTAAGTTACTAGTTGTTTATGCTGTTAGGAAAGATGAGAGATACAGTGGCGACAGATTTGAAATTAGTACCACTTTCTCTGATACCATGACAAATCATGAGTTGTCCCCAAAACTTTAACAATGAAGAAGGGGTGAATTTTAGTCACTTAACCATTATTCTAATAGGCTGTAATTGCAATGCAGGGAATTATCCTGAATGGGATGAGGATCACCCTATTCACTTTGTGGGGCACTCGGCTGGAGCACAGGTTGTTCGCTTGTTGCAGCAAATGCTTAGCGATAAGGTTAGTTGAAATTGTATTATGTAAACTAAGGAGAACCCAAAATCTTCAAATTAAAGATGGTTTGTAATTTTATGCTCATATTGTTTGCAGGCATTCGAGGGGTATGAGAATACCTCAGAAAAATGGGTATTGAGCATCACAGCCTTGTCGGGAGCCTTCAATGGGACTACGAGAACCTACTTAGACGGGATACAGTGAGTTTCGTTTAAAACTTGTGCTTTTCCTTAGAGCTTCAGTCTCTTTAATTTCTATTATAGCTATGGAATTCTCTAACTTTTGTGTTAGTTGCAAAATTAAGTCCAACCATTGAGTGTTGAAATAATGCTAGTAGGCAAATAAGATTATAATAGATAGCAAATTAATTATTGGTGTAATTCTATAAATTGAGGGTTGGTTGATGGGAAGGGGGTGCTGTGTGGGGTAGGAGAAGGGAGGGGGGGGGGGGGAGATTCTTCAAAAAGCAAACTGAGAGCAAAACAGAAACAGAACAACTAGAAAATACCTTCACTAAGAGTACTGCTTGCAAATGCCCCAGGGAGGACATGTGATCTCTTTTCTAATAGCATTTCCTTCTCGCACAAGAATTGGTGGCTGTGGATTCAAAATTCACTTACTGGTAGAAAGCATAAAAAAGAGAAGCAGTTGGTCTATGTGGCCATGTTAGCTCCTAATGATATGTCATAATAATTGCCTCGTTAGATTATACATCAAAGCTAGTTTCATTTTTGTATGTAAAGTTGGATAATGGTTATAATTGTTGGCAAATTATGCTATTATATATTTTGACTACTTTTCCCCCAATTTTCCCTGCATTAAAAAATTTCCCTACGCCTAACTTGTTAAGGTGGTTTGAACTTGTTCCAGGCCAGAGGATGGGAGAACCATGAAACCTATATGTCTGCTACAATTGTTACGCATTGGAGTGATAATATATGATTGGTTTGACATTCCCTGGCTCAAGGCATATTACAATTTTGGGTTTGATCACTTCAACATGTCGTGGAGGAAAATTGGTTTCAGGGGTCTTGTTGATGGCCTCTTGGGGAATTCAGGCCCATTTTCTTCAGGGGACTGGATCCTCCCAGATCTTTCAATTCAAGGGGCCATGCATCTCAACTGCCATCTAAATACCTTTCCCAATACATACTACTTCAGCTATGCTACCAAGCGTACTAGGAAGATCTTAGGCATCACAGTTCCTTCTAGCATACTTGGCATCCACCCATTGCTTTTTATAAGAGTATTGCAGATGAGCCAATGGCGTCATCCTCCTGATGTCTATCCCCCTTATAAAGGCTACAGGTATTTTTTAAAATCCATGTGTTCTTGTATCTACTTATTATCTAGCACCTGTTCTCCAATTACTTGAGGTTTTTATTTTGACAAATGATTTTGACTATATAAGTTTGGATCATTTACAGAATTTCTCTCTGTCAATATCCTAAGCAAGTGTGACACTTCCACTATTAATTAGTTTGTCTGTTTCTGTAATGATTAAATCTCTAGAATTTGAAAAATACAGATGGTGGTACCCTCTTTTACGTGTAAGATTTTGCGTAAATCAAGAAATTAAAGTTTTCATTTTGGAGCAAGTGCTGAATTTGATATCTGAAAAACAAAAATGACTATTGCTTTAGTAATAACTAATTTGTGTTTTATAAATGCTTGTTCAGGGATGAGGATTGGCAGGACAATGATGGAGCCCTCAACACAGCATACATGACTCACCCTCGTCTTCCAATTGAACATCCAAGTTGTTTTGTTGAAAATGATTCAGAGTGTCAACCACTGCAACCAGGCATCTGGTAAGTCATGCTTCTTAGTAACAAAATTGTTTACCTAACACAGTTTCTAATAAAATTCTATTTGTTTGGGCCACAGAGCTTGATTTTGGGAAATTTGATTTTGATTGTTTGTTGCATACACTATTAACAATGCTAGCTACAAAATGGTAATTTTCATAGACAAATCTTTCACCCAAAGTTTCAAACTTGTTTGACATCCAGCTTCAGTTTTAAGCCAGTTTTAAGCCAATTCATATCATTCAGAATTTAACTATCATGGTGAACATTTTCTAAGAATTTATAAATTGGATGTTAAAGAGATTACTTCCATTGCTAATATGTGTAAATTAAGGTGGCTTAACTAGTCCAGCCTAGCAATATGCTTGCTGGGGGATCATGACATTGCTAATCATTTATATATTGCAAAATAATGAGATGGTGCTCTTTTTTGGACATGCATTGTAAACAACCATTAGAGATCACCATAGCAAGATCAATCATTTTTAGAATCGTGCCCAAATGCACCGTTACTGGCTGAAGCTAGTTCAGCCATATATCAGTTTCTGCAACTGTTGTCTCACAACATAGTTGTAATTCTCAAAGAAACATATAAAACATCAAGAAAACAAGTAAATAGTCCACTTACATAATGGCTAGGAATAAAATTGGAAGTTCAATATTGTTATTAAACTTGCTTAAGGTTATGTTATTAAGAAATGGAATGACTTCTACTTGCTTTTCCCCATCCACTGCTTGTGGGCATTTCAGCTTTAGACTTTGCTTTAATGCTTCTTTGAGCCTGCTCAGAGATGGAATTTGACGTTTTAACTAAACGCAGGTACTACAAGATTGTGGAAGCTGATCACATATTGTTCATCGTGAATCGGGAGAGAGCGGGAGTTCAATTTGATCTGATATATGACAGCATTTTTGAACGCTGCAGAAAGCATGTATTTAGGAAGGATCCACCAACATTACCAAACGAAGCACACCAATAGTTTTTTGTATCTGTTTCTGTCGCCTGATGCTCAACGGCCAGAAAATATATACTTCTGTTTTCCTGCTACACATTTTTCCTTTTCTTTTCCCATTGTAAATGTAAATTTAATTTTTTTTTATCACTTCACTTCTTTTCCTTTTCTTCATTGTACCAACTTGTCTTTGTAGCTTTATGAGATATATATTAGAGGCTTAGCTTATACACGAGCCCTCTCTGGTTTTTATAAAGTTAGATAGTACATCTTATTGCATTTGTACACACTATCCTCTTTCTGTTCATGAATATGTTTGGAACTTCATTCTTGAATTTTTTTTGGTCACTTTTTTGTTTTGTTTTGTGTTATCAAGTGTTTATTATCATCCTCTAAAAAAAGTGTTTATTATCAAAAGAGGTGGGGTTTAAACTAATATGAAATTCAATGATAGCAAGCAATCCTGCCTGGAATTGAAATGTGGTGCTCAGGCCCGAAAGGGAAAAAAAACAAACATATTTTGCGCCATTTAAAAAGAGAACATCTATTGAGACGATTTATAGTCCTTATAAAACGGAAAAAATAAACTTTTTTTTTTAAGAAATTAAAAAAAAAAAAAAAGACGTGGTAATTTAAAGTCAAATAAATTTTAATTTAGATCTAAGGTATATGGTATTTAAAAATCAAATCATCCAACAAAAAGTAGTAGGGAATTGGAGGTTGTCTTAGAAATAGACCAATTTAACTACAAAGCCGGGCAAATTTTTTTTTTCTTTTTAATTAATTAATTTTTTTTTTGAAATTAAGCAAGGCAATTTTATGGTCACACTGTTTCACGTTCTAAACATTTTTTAGTCACCACCTTTTCCTTTTGTATTGGAGGCTTAGCAAACATTATGATTTGAATTGGAATTATTGAGAAGAACTTTGTTAATTTGTGTAAGTTCTAGTTAACTCAATTATTAAAATCTTTGATGGTTGTATAAGAGATCTGAAATTTAATCTTCGCCTATACCAAAAAATTGATTGGTGTCTTGGTCTGATGATATAGAGTTATTATTAGGAGTGGACGCTACGAGTTGAAATTCTCTAAAAAAAAAAAAAAACTTTGTTGATTTGTTAAAATTACAAACCTGAATATTGTTACAATTTTTTAAACTTTTGTTAATGATTTTTTGAATTTTTTTTTTTTTAATTTCATTCTAATTTTGAACCTAAAATTTAATCATTTGGGATCAATTATGGACAATGAATATTTATAAAATAATATATATATATATATATATATATATATATATATATATTTTAATTAAATACTCTTGAGGTGACTAGTTTATTGATTTTTTTTATTTTTTTATTTATTTTTTGAGAAAGTAGTTTATTGAACTTGGGATAAATTTTCTATTTAATTTTATTTTTACACGTAATATCTGTAGATTTATTCCTAACTTTAAGGAAGTATCCTTCCTGTAGAAGTAATTTCAACTAGAAGATAAAAGCAATTTGAAAATAAATAATAACTAGATTCTCTACGAGTTCTTAGAATACTCTATTGGATAAAGTTCTTTAAATCGTTAATAACAATTTAAAATTAATGTTTTAAAATGCTACTGCCTCATCAATCCATCTAGGCATCCATAGAGGCCACGTATATTATTAACTCCCCCATCCTTTGTAATCTTTGTTTTCTCTAAATTTGTCTATTGGCTATTCAGATTGTTCTATTTTATTTTGAAATCTGAATTCTTTGAACCATCCTCTTTATTTATTATTTATTTATAAAAGTAGTTTATTGAACTTGAGGTAAATTTTCTATTTAATTTTATTATTACACGTACATAAATATCCATAGATTTGTTCCTAACTTTAAGGAAGCATTCTTCCTGTAGAAGTAATTTCAACTAGAAGATAAAAGCAATTTGAAAATAAATAACAACTAAATTCTCCACGAATTCTTAGAATACTCTACTAGATAGAGTTGTTTAAATCATTAATTAATACTAATTTAAAATTAATGTTTTAAGATGATGTTGTCTCATCAATCCATCTAGGCATCCATAAAGGCCAAGTATATTATTAACTTCCCCATCCTCTATAATCTTTGTTTTCTCTAAATTTGCCTATTGGCTGTTTAGATTGTTCTATTTTACTTTGAAATCTGAATTCTTTGAACCATCCTTTTTATTGTTTTGAGTTACAGGTTGGATTTACCCATTTATGCAACAGACGCTGTCCCCCAAAATAAAAATTATTTTATACATACTGTTACTGTTTCCACTAAAAGTGGACCATACTACCACAGGCGTTATGACTATCAATTTTATCATTGTATGAGTACCTCTTGTATGAAACAAAATTTTCTTTACCAACTTTTCTGTATTTACGGTAAGAATTTGTTTATTAATGAGTCTTGAATTCATTTCCCCATAGATGATGATTTTTCTAAGTTAATGATTTTTATTTCGTTTGAAAATAAAAAAGATGGACTAGTAGTGTATTTGCATTTGCACAAATAAAAGTTACACATGACTTCTGAACTTAAGTGATTGGTGAGTTTGTTAAAGACCTTTCAAAAATGCCAAAATCTTTGGGCCAACACCTAGAATTCTATGTGAGGCCCATTAACCAACTAACAAGAATCTCTATTTAGCCCGCAGACTCTAGCTGAAAACGAGACTGTAATTAACTGCCCATCAATGTCAAAGTTGGCCCAATACCTTTGCTTGGAGAAAGATATAAGAAAAAAAGCTATAAAATTGGATATTTGGATATGATAACCCAGTTTTCATCACCCATAATCCAAATATCATGGGGCTCACTCGAAAAAAAAATTTGTGTTTAGCTTGGTTTCCTAATACTGTTTCCATCACTTAAAACTAAAAATTTGAGTTTGAGTGACAAAAAATGAGGACAAAAAATTTGTGTTTTCAAAAGTTGAAAGTTAAGTTTTAGTGGCATGGTAAATAGTGTGACTTTGTGGGGCCCATTTGCAGTGAATTGTCAAATTAGTTTCAATCCTTTGATGTTACCGTTGCATTTGCTTCATTTCAGTTCATTTCTCCTCCAAATTTACAGCATCACTTTACCCTCTTTTCCACTTCCCTCTCTCCGCCTCCTCTCACATTTTGTCTACACTTCATTCCCAATGGCATTTGAGGTGATGAACTGAAGCACTAAACCTGCCTAAGATGAACACAACAATCAAATATCCATAACCAGTCGTAGAGAACTCAGTCAAACTAGTCTTGAGCAAGTTCTACACATTTCATAAACACAACTTGACAATCAAAATAGTATCATAATAGTAGAGATTGATGCAACCGGCAAAAGAATCCATTCCCAGCTGCCTACATTACCAATTTGACTCTAGTATCCAAGAACTCACTCAAAAAAAATACAGTTTAAAGAAATTTATAGAATCGGTCAAACTTCGGTTAGATAACAACATGGTAAAATGTCAATCCATAGTTTCCTACCTAAGTCCTAAGAACCAATTTATACCAAGTACTCTAAAGTTTTCTAATTTCAAATGAATGACTAAACTATAACACGCATCAAATTGTACACTGAAATTACAAATTGCTTTACTTATACCATTGAAAATTCATCTATATCCAAACTGTGTCAAGTAGTATGTTGATTCAATTATATAGATGGAAAAATTCAAACGTTTTTCCAAACCTCTTATGTATACTTAAAAGTTTGAATTTATCTAACTGAAATGGCATATATAATATTAAACCCAAGCTCAACAAAACCCATTGATTACATAAATATGGTTGTGGGATATGGGGTTAAACACTACAAACCCAAAATCTCATTGTTTTTTCAGAGGCGAAGTAGGCCCAAACCATTCCTTAGGTTGATCCTAAAACTTCCCCAAAAAGGGCAAGAGAGACGGAGAGACGGGGCCAAAGGGTCATGAGAAAATTACCTTAAATGGTGGTTCAGCAAGTGCAGCGATAATTGTAGTGAACTCCAGAGTAATCTTCACCGGTCCCAAGCGATGATTTGAGGTCAAACGAGGGAGAGGCGTGAAATGAGTTTTTGGAAAGAAAGGTGTTAAATGGGTATTGATGAAAAGCATAAAGAAATAGAAAAAGAAAGAAGATTAAAGAAGACCCGGACTTGTTCTCGATATTCACCAACGTTGGACTGGGAGGTGATTGCTATGCTTTTGGCTTATGGGGTTTGGGTCTGCTTTTTGGGGAAGAGAGGCGTGCTCTGATTGGAGAAAATTTCTATGAGAGGTAAGAGTCATAAGCCCACTATGTGGTGTCAGTGGGTGGGCTCCACCATTTTGACAAAAAGTGGAATTAAATTTTGAGTTACGTGGCTGAGTTATGTAGCTAAACAAGAATTTTGGAGTTTTGTGAGAAAGTGAGGTTTGGATTATGAGTTATGGATTTTGAGTTTGAGTTATGAGTTATAAGTATTGAGTTATGAAAACTTAGTCTTGGACCTCCTGGTCAAACCAAATCAGCCCTAAGGGATTGTTTGAAAACAACTTATTTAGCTGAAACCTACCTTTTGCTGAAAGCATTAAAAAAGAAGAAGTTAAAACCTAACTGAATAGTACAATAATACCAATAAATAATGTATGAGATTCAAGGAGGCAAAATAAGTTAAATCTCAAAAAGTATTATGTGCATTTCTTGGTGCAATGCAACACAATTCATGTGTTGGGGGACCAAGCTCTGACATCCTAAAATTGTGTATGCAGAGTACCAGCCAACCAACTAGCAACATGACATTATCCATGCATGTCCTATCAAACAAGAAAAAGAAAGACATTATCCACACAGACCACACATGTCTTCAAGACTTAGGGCGTGTTTAGATACTGCTTATTTAATTAAAAACTAAAAAAATTGTAGCAAAATAATTTTTAAATGTGTGAATAGTGTCGTGGGATCCATTTTTAATAAAAGTTTTGTTGAAAAAAGAAGTTTGTGGGTTCCGTGAACAATGCACGAGACCCACAAGAAAAGCAAAAAAATGCCCGTACACGTTCTCAAAAAAAAAAAAAAAAGGGAACGCCAAAACGTAGACGCTAGGTTGTTTCAACTGTACCCAAACGGGTACTTAATGTCATTCTTTTCTCTTTTTCTTTTAAAAAAAAAAAAATCTTTTTATAGAAATAGACTTATTATCATTCGAACACACAAATCATCAAAAACAAAAAGAAGAAGAAGAATATAACATGCTGTTTTGGTTTACTTAACTTAACTAAGAAAACTCTTTTCTCATTGAATAAGGGTTTTGAATTCAAATCTTATTAAAATGAATTGATCAACTAATTTTATTACTATATAAATTAATGTTGTATCTTTTTCATATTAAATAATTAAAATAAATAAAATTGGCTATTTAAATGTATAGATGTGGGATTTAGCCAATATATATATTGCAGGGTCACAATTTAGGGCTCAAGTCCAAAGAAGAATTTGATGATGGCCCAATGAGTCCAATATAATAAATTTGTAGAGAATGAGTTAAAGAGCTAAATCTTAATGAAGTTAATAACGGCTAGTATGGATTTAGAAGATGATCAAGCAAGAACAAGACTCATTGGATTGAATAAATTCACTATCCGAGGAGATAATTTGGAGTATAAATCAATATCACTATTTATAAATACAATTTGAATACTAAAGTGTTTCTTTCCTCTTTTTCTTTTGTCCCCCACTCGTGGAAGGTCTCTCACATTATATAGTTCCTCTCAAGTCATCTTGATCCTATACTTGTCAATCATCTAAACTTTCACTTGAATGCCTGTCCCATCAGACGCCTTCTTTGGCTTTCTGTGAGTAGTAGTAACTGAGACTACACTGTTTAGGGGTCTTCTCCACATAAATGCGGCCAGAAAAGTAACTGCAATACATTTAATGTGTTGGTAGTACCTTTTCCTTTAGATATTTTTGAGTTTTTATCACTCCAATACATGCTTGACGCTTATCTTCATTGTGTAAACCTCCTGATATGTCACCTAGGTTGCTAGACTATAGATTTGAACTGTATTTGTTGTGTCTGAGGAGGATTTACTCCTCAGACCGTTCTTTATCCGTTCCTTCTTTGTGAGACTTTAAACTTGGGGTCTTTCTCAATCACTTACCCTTCCTCAAATATGCCCGTTCCCAGATAAGGCTCAAGGCCCAATATATAAATTTGGGCCTTTATCCCTACAATAGCCCTTCAAAATTCTAGTTTTTCCCTCACATCTGAGGAGAAAAGATGGGGTTTTGATTTGCTTCAAATTCAAGGGCTAGGAATATAAAAATCCCTGAGTTTACATGTGTGGGAGTATAGTTTTGTGCACTTCATAATTGCTACTGACCTTTCGGAATCCACGAAGCGCCATTAATTGCTCCAGGCGGCGTTATGTCCCTTACATCTAACGGCAAGGCATTAATCTGATGGCTGGTATTTTTCCTCAGGGTTTGGGCGGGATTACTCCCACTCATTCTTTGGCCTCTATATAAAGCCTTGAAGAAAATCATTTTTCCTTTACTTCACAAACTCTCAAGCTCTCCAGCAATCTCAAGCATTCAAATTCATAGGACCTGTTAAATCATTAAGCTTACCATACTTGTTTCCCTAGAAACCTTTGAGAGTTTTGCTAAAGGTTTCGAGAATCATCACTCACCTTAGTTTGTGTAAGTTTTGATTTCTCCGAACCTTTCTTTTTCTCCTCGGCCAATCTCCTCGACCCTCAATTCTTATTTCTCTAGTTGTCATTGTCGGTGTTTTCCTCTTTAATTTGTTTGAAATGGGTAGATTTAAGCATTTAGTGAACAGCCTTGCCAAGATAGAGATCTTTAAGAAAGAATACCACATACCACAGGAAGTCACCCTGTGGTACTGTTCCCCAGAAGAAATAGTAACCAATCGAGAAGAGGGAGAAGTCATGATTCCTATGATAGCTTTCATAGAAGGGGGAATGACTTTACCTATGAGTAGTATTATAAGGGACTATCTCCACAACCATAGGATATGCCCTCACCAGTGCACACCTAACCTTTTTAGGATCCTAGGGAGTGTTGATGCTCTAAACGAGCATTTGGGTTTGAGGCTCACTTGGCATGACGTGGTCAATATGTACGAGTGTCACAAACAAAAAGGGGCAGGATTTTATCTCAAATCCCGATATGATATTGTCAGGCTCATCTCGTGTCTCCTTAAATCTAACAAGGGGATGAAAGACGACTACTTGATTACTTCAGGGGTGTGGCATGATGGTCTTCATTGCCTAGTCGAAAAGGGAGAGCCAGGTGGGACATCTTAGATTTAGGTCTCCTAACAATAGATTTAGACTCTTTAGCCTTGGCCTTGTTTTGCTTCTTTTTATCTTGTTTTTTCATAATAATGGGTTTCAACTTTTTAACTATGCTTTGTTCTTCTTTGGTGTTAACAGATAGAAGGCACGTAGCTCCTTGGATCAGCTTGAATAATGTTGCAGCCTTTAACTACTTGTTGAGATCCGAAATCTTCGTAAGCGAAAACGGGCAACTTCGGGCTGTCCATCTGATTTTGGATTTCTAGCCCATTTTAGAGATATTCCAAGAGGTCGGCAATGCCATAAGAGCGGGTGACCAACGTATAGCTCGAATTGACGTGTCTCGACCCAATTTTTTTAGCTCCGTACGATCTTCAACCAGTAGCACACCCATTCCCACAAAATGGTCCTCTGATCGTCCAACCAATTCAGTAAGTTCCTCTTGAAGCAGCAGTAGCTGGAGAAGGGGTTGCTTCTTCTAATTCCTCACTCGAAGAAGAAATTGATAAATTTCATTTCGGAGAAGAGGAGCCTCAGGAGGTGTAAATAGTATCAGTCTCAGACGCCGAGGAAGAACCTGACAGACACTCAAGTGTTCACACCCTAATTCCCGTTGTTGTTATTTTGGACGATACTTTGGAAAAGGAAGAAGAAGAAGATGATATGGCTCTAATTAAAGGAGGAAAATCTTTAAAAGAGCTTATGGCCGCGAGAAATCAAGTGTCAACTTCACAAGAGGCCACTAAGTCCCAAGTTCAAGTTAATCTTCCTCCTCCCCCTTCTCAAATTCCCAAAGACCTCGGACTGAAACCAATTCTAGAGTTGAAAAAGAAAAGGCCAAAGAAGACTTTGGAGGAAGGCGAGGTAGGTCCCTAAAAGGGGACTAAACAACAGAAAGTGGCTAAGGACACCTAAGGTAGGAGGTCCACTTCCATTGACAGTTGAGATGATTCTCATAGGGCTGATGTGCGCCAACCACAGCGCACTTGGTCTCCCAGGTTGGAAGTGGATGGTGCCCCCATCCCTTGGGATGCTACAGTCCGAAGCTTCCAAGGAGGACACTTGGGTCATCTTGCCGGAACCCTAGAGCAGCCACTTCTTCTGCCAAAAGATATGTACGCTTACAGGCACTTCAAGCAGTCCGATCTTTTCTTATCCTTTAAGAGTGATCTTGCTATGGTAAGTGATCTAACCCATTCATTCAATTGAACACTTAGTCACTTTTATCCATTCTCTCTCCTTATCTTATATGTAATCCTTTTGTTCTTTTTATGTAGATTACCCAACAAGTTTTTGTGGCCGAGGAATGGGTCAAGGATGCCCGCAATGAAGCTAAGGCAGAGGCCCAATCCCGTGTTGAGACTGAGAAGTCACTAGGGATTCTCAAGCAAGACCAAGCCAAATTAACTGAAAAGTTGAAAGAGGCAATCTAGGTTAGGGGCAGTGCTGAGGCAGGCCTTAAGATAGCGGAGAGGCAGGCCGAGGATCAGCGCCAACAGCTGCATTTGACTGAGATAAACTTGGCCATAGGAAGGCAAATGGTTAAAGATCTTAAGGCTGAACTTCAGAAGGCCAGGGAAGTGACTTAGCTGGCTAAGGAGTCAATGGAGCCTGAGAAGTTAGCAGCTTATTCGCTCGGCATGGAAGAAACCCAAATAAGGCTTGCCGAGGAGCTTTCAGGGGTATGTAGGATTACTGCAGCGTATCATGGGGTAAGGCCTTTGACGTTGTAGGAGTCCCGATAGACTTTGACTTGAGGCAACCTGGGAGTACATATTATCATCCAGAAATTTGTGAACTCCCAGGTCCGAACTCCTCTCTCCTTGAACAAGTTCCAAAGGGATCCGAGCGGCCACTGATCCACTAAGCTATTCCAGCCCTCCCTGAGACTTTGAAAGGATCTGACCCAGCTGGTGACCAAGGTTAGGGAGCTGAGGGTGTCCAAGATAAGGGTAAGATCCAGGAAAAGAAGAAAGCCCCCTCTGGCCCTAAGGACAAAGCTAAGGATGTTGCCATCTCTCAACAGAGCCAAGCTACTGATCCTCCTGTCCCCAAGGCCCAGACTTAGATATTAGGATTTTTTTTTGAACTATTGTCATGGGATGTAATGTATTCTCTTTTTAATTAATGAATGTGCTTTTCTTGCTATCTTCAGTGTCTTTACATTACATGCTTTTATGCTTACTGTTATTGCAAATAATCTTAAACTATTGCCACTTTAGTTTCAATAAAAACCAACAACAATACCCTGCTACCATTGCAAGCAAATTTAATGAAATACCAATAAAGGCCCAATCTAAAAAATATGAGTAATGAACTTTGTAAAGAATAAATACTTGAATAAGTACCAATATCCTTCTCACTACTCAATTCTTAAAAAAAATTATTAAAGACCATACATTACTCAAAGTTATCAAGCCAAAGATTTAGCCATAGTCTTAGACTTATTTTGACATTTAGTAGGAAACAAATAGATATCATAGGGTGCTAATTCTAACCAAGTATGCTGCCTGAAAAACACCACATAGCAAAGGCTACATTTAAACACTTCTAAACCTATTATTGAATGTTAGTTTTATCCACGTATGTGGTTCGAGAAACTTGTCATGATTTATGATCTGCCTAACACTTATAAAGATATTATTGAGTGTTAATGTTCCCTCAGCATCTAGTTTGAGGACTTCAGGCATGACTATGTTTCAGTTTAAACACTTGAAAAAGTTGTCATTGAGTGTTAACCTTCCCATATCATCTGGTCTGAGGACTTCAGACATGATTGAGTTTCGGTTTAAACACTTGTAAAAGTTGTCATTGAGTGTTAACTTTCTCATATCATCTGGTTTGAGGACTTCAGGCATGATTGAGTTTCGTTCAAACACTTGTAAAAGTTGTCATTGAGTGTTAACCTTCCTATATCATTTGGTCTGAGGATTTCAGGCATGATTGATTTTCAGTTTAAACACTTATAAAAGTAAAAATAACAGAAAGTATAAAGCCTTTATATAACAAATAAATATATTGATCAAGGAAAAACTCGTTAATAATAATACATTTTCAGGTTGTTTACATTCCACGGATGTGGTATTACATGATCATCTAAATCTTCTAGAAAGTATGCTCTAATGCCAGCCCTTGAGGTAATACGGTATGACCCTTCCCAAATGGACCCTAGTTTTCCCCATGCTGGGTTCTTTGCAGTGTCCAAAACTTTTCTCAACACTAAATCACTAGATGCTAATGGTCTTAGCTTCACGTTGGCATCATAACCTTGTTTGAGCTTGTGTTGGTAATATGCTAGTTGGACCATTGCATTTTCTCTCATCTCTTCATTCAAGTCTAAATTCTTCTCTAATAGCTCATTATTATGGCTCAGACTGAATGAATTGGTTCTTAACGTTGGGAAACTAGTTTCTAAAGGGATGATAGCCTCGGCCTCATAAGTCATTGAGAAGGGGGTATCCCTAGTAGACCTATGAGGCATGGTCCGATATGTCCAGAAAACATGTGGTAGTTCTTCCACCCATTTTCTCTTCGCATCGTCTAGCCTCTTCTTTAGTCCATTCACTATGATCTTGTTAATAGCCTTTGCTTGTCCATTCCTTTGGGGATAAGCCGGGGTAGAATATCTATTCGTAATTCCCAACTTATAGCAATATCTTTTGAAAGATTTGCTATCAAGCTGGAGACCATTGTCTGAGATGAGGGTATTAGGGACCCCGATTCAGGTAAAAATGTTTTTCCAGACAAACTTCTTGGCATCCATATCTCTAATGTTTGCCAGGGGTTCAGCCTTGATCCATTTAGTGAAGTAGTCTGTGCCGACCAGCAGATACCTCTTATTCCTTATTACCTTGGAAAAAAGGCCCATAATATCTAAGCCTTATTGAGCGAATGGGCCAAGGGCTAGACAAATGATTAAGGACTCCCCCTAGTTGGTGTATGTTTGGTTTTATTGAGTGAATGACCAAGGGCTAGACAAATGATTAAGGATTCCCTCCGATTGGTGTATGTTTGGTGCGAACTATTGACATTGATCGCATTTTTTCACGTATTCTTGTGCTTATCTTTGTATATTTGGTCATCAATAGCTTTAAGTGATGGCCCTGTTCGCTAAGAATCTACCTCCAACGTGGCTTCCGCAAAGAAAATTAAAAAAAAGAGAAAATTCATGCTATATATATATATATATATATAAAGCTTGTTTAGAATGTTTTTGGTCTTTAAAACATGGGGTTGATGTAGAACTTTTGATTCTTTGAACCAATTCTTTGGGCGAGCCTTCTTTGGTTTTTTCATTTTTGGGTTTTGAAGAAGGTTCTGCTCTGTCTCTGTTTTGGAAAACATAACCTCCAAATAGTGTTTTTTTTTTCTCTTACAGAGTGAATATTTTTTATTTTGATTTTGAATCTAAGAATGATCAGATGGTGGGTGCTTTCACTGCAATTAGTAGAGCTGTTTGTGAGCTCGATGGGTCATATGCTATTTGGGTTATACATATTTAGCTCCGCCGTGGCTGGTGATCTCTCTCAGGCTCTGAATGAATGTTTGTTTAAGGCTAACAATACGAATGTTGTGGTCAAAGAAGACGTGCCGAAAGGGACAAGCACCAATGTTGATAGTCTGCCTCCTATTGTTTTAGTTCATGGAATTTTTGGATTTGGCAAAGGGGTCTGTGAATATTTCATTATTCTCTCAAATGGGTTTGGATTGTTTTTTCCATTTCGTGCTTTTTACGCTTCCAAATTAATCTTTTTGGGTTTTGTTTTGGTAAATTTTTTCTGGGTTTTTAGAGATTGGGAGGTTTGTCGTATTTTGCTGGGGCAGAGAAGAAAGACGAGAGGGTTTTGGTGCCTGATTTGGGGTCTTTAACAAGCGTTTATGATAGGTATGTGCCACTTTTTAATGGGGTTTTGGCGTTTTTGGTTCAGCTGAATTCATGGCTTTCACTTTTTTCTCGTTAGCTACTTTTGAAATGGGTTTTGGGTTTCAGGGCTCGTGAATTGTTCTATTATTTGAAAGGAGGGCAGGTCGATTATGGTGAAGAACATAGCAAGGCTTGTGGGCACTCACAGTTCGGACGAGTTTATGAACAAGGTTCTAGTTCGCCTGCTTTGCTTAGAGCTCTATATTCATGATTTTTGTCTGTTTCAATGAATGAAATTTGTCTAGATAATAGTTGGCTTTAGTTGAATTTGAATTTGTCTTCTTGTTGTTGTTGTTGTGGATTGGTAAATTACTAGTTGTTTATGCTGTTAGGAAAGATGAGAGATAGAGTGGAGACAGGTTTGAAATTAGTACCACTTGCTCTGATACCGTGACAAATTATGAGTTGTCCCCAAAACTTTAACAATGAAGAAGGGGTGAATTTTAGTCACTTAACCATTATTCTAATAGGCTGTAATTGCAATGCAGGGAATTATCCTGAATGGGATGAGGATCACCCTATTCACTTTGTGGGGCACTCGGCTGGAGCACAGGTTGTTTGCTTGTTGCAGCAAATGCTTACTGATAAGGTTAGTTGAAATTGTATTATGTAAACTAAGGAGAACCCAAAATCTTCAAATTAAAGATGGTTTGTAATTTTATGCTCAAATTGTTCGTAGGCGTTCAAGGGGTATGAGAATACCTCAGAAAAATGGGTATTGAGCATCACAGCCTTGTCAGGAGCCTTCAATGGGACTACGAGAACCTACTTAGATGGGATACAGTGAGTTTCGTTTAAAACTTGTGCCTTTCCTAAAAGCTTCAGTCTCTTTAATTTCTATTACAGCTATGGAATTCTCTAACTTTTGTGTTAGTTGCGAAATTAAGTCCAACCATTGAGTGTTGAAATAATGCTAGTAGCCAAATAAGATTATAATAGATAGCAAATTAATTATGGGTGTAATTCTACATATTGAGGGGTGGTTGATGGGAAGGGGTTGCTATGTGGGGTGGGAGAGGGGGGGGGGGGGGGGAGATTCTTCAAAAAGCAAACTGAGAGCAAAACAGAAACAGACAACTAGAAAATAACTTCACTAAGAGTACTGCTTGCAAATGCCCCAGGGAGGACATGTGATCTCTTTTCTAATAGCATTTCCTTCTCGCACAAGAATTGGTGGCTGTGGATTCAAAATTCACTTACTAGTAGAAAGCATAAAAAAGAGAAGCAGTTGGTCTATGTGGCCATGTTAGCTCCTAATGATATGTCATAATAATTGCCTTGTTAGATTATACATCAAAGCTAGTTTCATTTTTGTATGTAAAGTTGGATAATGGTTATAATTGTTGGCAAATTATGCTATTATATATTTTGACTACTTTTCCCCCAATTTTCCCTGCTTTAAAAAATTTCCCTACGCCTAACTTGTTAAGGTGGTTTGAACTTGTTCCAGGCCAGAGGATGGGAGAACCATGAAACCTATATGTCTGCTACAGTCGTTACGCATTGGAGTGATAATATATGATTGGTTTGAGATTCCCTGGCTCAAGGCATATTACAATTTTGGGTTTGATCACTTCAACATGTCGTGGAGGAAAATTGGTTTTAGGGGTCTTGTTGATGGCCTCTTGGGGAATTCAGGCCCATTTTCTTCAGGGGACTGGATCCTTCCAGATCTTTCAATTCAAGGGGCCATGCACCTCAACTGCCATCTAAATACCTTTCCCAATACATACTACTTCAGCTATGCTACCAAGCGTACTAGGAAGATCTTAGGAATCACAGTTCCTTCTAGCATACTTGGCATCCACCCATTGCTTTTTATAAGAGTATTGCAGATGAGCCAGTGGCATCATCCTCCTGCTGTCTCTCCCCCTTATAAGGGCTATAGGTATTTTTTTTAAATCCATGTGTTCTTGTTTCTACTTATTATCTAGTACCTGTTCTCCAATTACTTGGATGTTTTTATTTTGACAAATGATTTTGACTATATAAGTTTGGATCATTTGCAGAATTTCTCTCTGTCAATATCCTAATCAAGTGTGACACTTCCACTATTAATTAGTTTGTCTGTTTCTGTAATGATTAAATCTCTAGAATTTGAAAAATACAGATGGTGGTACCCTCTTTTACATGTAAGATTTTGTGTAAATCAAGAAATTAAAGTTTTCATTTTGGAGCAAGTGCTGAATTTGATATCTGAAAAACAAAAATGACTATTGCTTTAGTAATAACTAGTTTGTGTTTTATAAATGCTTGTTCAGGGATGAGGATTGGCAGGACAATGATGGAGCCCTGAACACAGCATACATGACTCACCCTCGTCTTCCAATTGAACATCCAAGTTGTTTTGTTGAAAATGATTCAGAGTGTCAACCACTGCAACCAGGCATCTGGTAAGTCATGCTTCTTAGTAACAAAATTGTTTACCTAACACAGTTACTAATAAAATCCTATTTACTGTTTGGGCCACAGAGCTTGATTTTGGGAAATTCGATTTTGATTGTTTCTTGCATACACTATTAACAATGCTACCTACAAAATGGTAATTTTCATAGACAAATCTTTCACCCAAAGTTTCAAACTTGTTTGAAATTAAAGAAATTTGACATCCAGCTTCAGTTTTAAGCCAAATAATATCATACAGAATTTAACTATCATGGTGTACATTTTCTAAGAATTTATAAATTGGATGTAAAAGAGATTACTTCCATTGCTAATATGTGTAAATTAAGGTGGCTTAACTAGTCCAGCAGTGTGGAGTAATTAGCACCTAGCAATATGCTTGCTGGGGGATCATGACATTGCTAATCATTTATATATTGCAAAATAATGAGATGGTGCTCTTTTTTGGACATGCATTGTAAACAACCATTAGAGATCACTATAGCAAGATCAATCATTTTTAGAATCGTGTCCAAATGCACCGTTACTGGCTGAAGCTAGTTCAGTCATATCGGTTTCCGCAACTGTAGTCTCACAACATAATTGTAATTCTCAAAGAAATGTACAAAACATCAAGAAAACAAATAAATAGTCCACTTCCATAATGGCTAGGAATAAAATTGGAAGTTCAATATTGTTATTAAACTTGCTTAAGGTTATGTTATTAAGAAAGGGAATGACTTCTACTTGCTTTTCCCCATCCACTGCATGTGGGCATTTCAGCTTTAGACTTCGCTTTAATGCTTCTTCTTTGAGCCTGCTCAGAGATGGAATCTGACGTTTTAACTGAACGCAGGTACTACAAGATTGTGGAAGCTGATCACATGTTGTTCATCGTGAATCGGGAGAGAGCGGGAGTTCAATTTGATCTGATATATGACAGCATTTTTGAACGCTGCAGAAAGCATGTATTTAGGAAGGATCCACCAACATTACCAAACGAAGCACACCAATAGTTTTTTGTATCTGTTTCTCTTGCCTGATGCTCAACGGCCAGAAAATATATACTTCTGTTTTCCTGCTACACATTTTTCCTTTTCTTTTCCCATTGTAAATGTAAATTTAATTTTTTTTTTTCACTTCACTTCTTTTCCTTTTCTTCATTGTACCAACTTGTCTTTGTAGCTTTATGAGATATATATTGGAGGCTTAGCTTATACACGAGCCCTCTCTGGTTTTTATAAAGTTAGATAGTACATCTTATGGCATTTGTACACACTATCCTCTTTCTGTTCATGAATATGTTTGGAACTTCATTCTTGAATTTTTTTGGTCACTTTTTTGTTTTGTGTTATCAAGTGTTTATTATCATCTTCTAAAAAAAAGTGTTTATTATCAAAAGAGGTGGGGTTTAAACTAATATGAAATTCAATGATAGCAAGCAATCCTGCCTGGAATTGAAATGTGGTGCTCAGGCCCGAAAGGGAAAAAACAAACAAACATATTTTTCGCCATTTAAAAAGAGAACATCTATTGAGACGATTTATAGTCCTTATAAAACGGAAAAAATAAACTTCTTTTATTTTTTGAGAAATTAAAAAAAGAAAAAAAAGAAAGACATATGGTATTTAAAAGTGAAATAAATTTTAATTTAGATCTAAGGCATGTCGTATTTAAAAATAAAATCATCCAACTAAAAGTAGTAGGGAATTGGAGGGTTGTCTTAGAAATAGACCAATTTAACTATAAAGCCGGACAATTTTTTTTTTTTAATTAATTAACTATTTTTTTGAAATTAAGCAAAACAATTTTATGGTCACACTGTTTCACATTCTAAACATTTTTTAGTCACAACCTTTTCCTTTTGTATTGGAGGCTTAGCAAACATTATGATTTGAATTGAAATTACCGAGAAGATAACTTTGTTGATTTGTGTGAGTTTTAGTTAGCTCAACTAATAAAGTCTTTGATGGTTGTATAAGAGATTTGAGATTCAATCTTCGTTTACACCAAAAATTTGATTGATGTTTTAGTATGATGATATAGAGTTATTATTAGAAGCGGACGCTACAAGTTGAAACCCTCTAAAAAAAAAAACTTTGTTGATTTGTTAAAATTACATTGCAATATGAACCTGAATATTGTTACAATTTTTTAAACTTTTGTTAATGATTTTTTGAATTTTTTTTTTGAATTTCATTCTAATTTTGAACCTAAAATTTAATCATTTGGGATCAATTATGGATAATGAATATTTATAAAATAATATATATATTTTAATTAAATACTCTTGAGGTGACTAGTTTATTGATTTTTTATTTTTTATTTTATTTTTTGAGAAAGTAGTTTATTGAACTTGGGATAAATTTTCTATTTAATTTTATTACTACACGTACATAAATATCTGTAGATTTATTCCTAACTTTAAGGAAGTATCTTTCCCGTAGAAGTAATTTCAACTAGAAGATAAAAGCAATTTGAAAATAAATAATAACTAGATTCTCTACGAGTTCTTAGAATACTCTATTGGATAAAGTTCTTTAAATTGTTAATACTAATTTAAAATTAAGGGTCATTCTCCGGTACCCCCAATATTTTTAGTGGGTACGGTACCCACACAAATCTCAACCATTAAAACTGTGTTGTTTTAATCTTAACCATTAATTTAAGTTTAGTGGAAACCTATTACCGGTAGACCAAGTAAACATATAAAAGCCAAAAAGAAAAAAGAAAAACAGTGGGCCCTCTTCCCCATCCTCTCTCCCGTCCTCCCTCTCTGGCATTCTCTAAAAAACCTAGATTCCTTCTTCTCAAATGGGTTCCTTATGTCCATCAATTTCACTGTCATCTCGTCGGCATCCCCATTTATCAACCGCTGAAGGTTTCTTAAAGGATCAAATCTTTTGATTTTTGAGGTAAGGATAGAATAAAACCCTAATTTCTTGGTTGGTTTTTGAGAATTTTTTGGAATTTCGCTCTTAAATTTCATTGTACCACAACATTGGCAATACTTCTACGCTGAAGAGGTACTAATTTGGTTATTTCTTTTTAAGTGGCACAGAAAGTGCTTGTTGAAATTCTTCATAGGGATTCGGTTTTTCTAAACTTGTTGAGGCTTTGTGTTCGATGATCAGGGGGTTTGGGTTTTTGTTAGTGTGGTGCTGAAATTTGGTTTTTTTTTTTTTTTTTTTGGTTAGCAGAGGAGAAGGTCACACCTTTGTATTTAAGGTGGAAGGCTTTTTATAAAAAATATAAATTTTTTTCTAGTATGTCTTAACTCCTAAGGAGGAGTTGCTATTGCTTTGTTTCTATTTCATATCTTTTCTTTGGCTTACATCATTTTAATTACTCAACACTATTATTTATAGATGTAGAGAGTCGGTCGGTTTGGTTGATTCCTTGAGTATGTTGAAAAAGAAAATAGCCGGTCGTAATTTTGTTGCTACTGCACATCTCAAAGTCAAGGTTTGAATTTTGTTTTGAGTAGTTGTTTTCTAGCGTTAGAGTTTAAGAGCTTTTGTGTTGCATTTTGGCTTGCTATTTTCCTTGTTTTGGGAATAGCATCACAGGTTGTTTCTGGTGTCTGAGCTAATAGAATTTTCAGTTAATTTATCCACAAAAAAAAAAAAAAAAAAAAAAAGATTAAAGAGATTGCATATCAAAATAACAAAATGTTTTGATACATCCCGTAATTTTCATATTGACAATGTTGAATCTATCAATGGCATTTCCAGATGGCTAAATAAGGGAAAGTGAACTGCTTTTTGTGATGGTGGTGCTTAGCTTACTCAATGACATGGTTTTTTTGTGAATTTCACAAGGTAAATCGAGGTTTTTCATATTCATTTCTTCATATCATTATATGCTTATTTTATTTCTTGGAAATTTGTTCATATGAAACAAAGAGAGCAAGACCTTGGGCAAATGCTGTTGAGAACATTTGTAATGCAACTAGTTATGTCTAGTGCTTAGTCCAGACTCCAGAGAGTTGAAACACACATAAATTACAAAAATTGAAAGATACAATTCTCAGGTCTAAGCATTCAAATGGATGATTTGTGTTTAAATTTTAATTAGGCAAGATAACTAAGAGTGAAAGAAAATTAACAGGAAAATTAAGAGCACTTCTTAACTAGTTAGTGCTTCTCTTTCACTTTCTTACAAAATTTACATTTGGCTTTGTGTTCTGCTCAGAAACTGCTTGATTATTTCATTGAGTCATTCATGTAACAATACTATTAATTTTGCTAACTTGCAAGTAGACATGTTGATTATTAGCTTTGCACATTCCTTTTATTTAAATTTGTATTGTTGAGTTTTCAAACATTGTAATGTAAAAGCAGATTTACATGTTTTGTTAGTGCATTAGTATTCTTTACTTCTTTTTTCTTTTTCTTTTTTTCTTTATGGGTAAGATATATATTATTAACAAAAAACAAAATACAAAACCACATAGATCTTTAATAACCCTGCACTCTCTGTACAGCACTCTATAGAGACTAGATTTACAATAACCAAAGGAATAACATAAAGCTCACTGGAAACACACAAATATCAGTGACAGGGTAAGATCCCACTTCTATTAACAGCAAATACACTCAACTCCTATTACATTAGAAAAGAGAACTTCTTTAAAACAAACCAATGATCAACTCCCTGCCCAAGCTTTCCCTATTTGCTTTAGTTGACAGCCACAATTACTTGCTCTCTCCCTCTCTCTATCGGTTTAAAGTAAAAGTCTTAACTGGTCAGATAAAAGAATGACACTCCAATTCTTTCCTTTATGAGTATATTTTCATGGATTGTGATCTAATTTTACAAAAAATAGCCATCTTTCATCTTTGGTAACTCATAATCTTATGGAAAATTTTGAAATAAAAAACTATAGACTTTGTATCTGCTATGATCTACCCAAATTGAATGACTTCCCAGGGCTAACTCAACTATATGGCTATGTGCTGACTACTTCCTGGTATTGCAGTTTTCAAGGTATAACAAGTTTTGTCCATGTGTTTAAAGATTGCTTTGAGAAAATTCTGTAGATACATAATGCCTTACATTTCTACATAAGTTTATCACTAATACAATCATCACATAATGTCCTGCTTTTTATTTTATTTTTTCCCCTTTCCTTTGTTTTATTGTCCAATTTATTTTATTTAACTCAACTCATTGCTTCTTCTTCTTCTTTTTTCTCCTTAGAAAAATACAAAAGCATGTGCTTATAAAAACAAAGTTATTGACAATTGGAGGACATTGAGATCTTGTATGGGATGGATAGAGCTATTGGAGTTGGTGCAAAATATATGGACGATGCAGTTAAAGTTATGACTAAAGAAGGAGAAAAGTGATGAATTCTCCTATTGCACAACAACACATCAACATTTGGTATCAATAAGTTATGCAATTGACCCTTGACAAAGAAAAAAGAGTCGAAAAGATCCACTTTGAAACAATTTTTTAGTTGGAGATTTTGAATGTTGTTAAAAAAACCCATGTATTTTGGGTACTCTCTCTCTTTCTCTAAAATATTTTAGTTGGCAAGAGTTGGCAAGACATTTTTTTTTAGTTGGCTATGATGGAAGATATTTAGTCATTATCTTGTTGATTGGTCTATCAATGGCTTCTTTGTTTCGAATTTTGTGTATAAAACACATATTTTGGATACTTTATTGTCCCTCTTGAAATAGGACTTTCTAGTTGTTAAGAACTTTGAAACAATTTTTTAGTTTGAGATTTTAAATGTTGAGAAAAAACTCATGCATTTAGGTTCTCTCTTTATGCTAATATAGAACATTTTAGTTGTCAATGGTTGGGAAAAAAAAAATTAGTAGGCTATGATGATATATAGGTTTTTAGTCATCATCTTGTCAATTGGATTATCAATGGCTTTTTCATTACCTCATGGATTTATTAAAAAATGTTACTAAAATTAAAATGAAGAAGGTTTAAGAAAAATAATAATTGAAAAAAATATTTTATTGATCTTAAATCCAAATCCAAATTCAAATTTAGGCATCTAGACAATGAAATTTCAAACCCTTCATTGTATAAAAAGACCTAAACAAGGAATTTAAATATCAATGGATTTCAAATCAAGGCTTTTTAAATCCATTAATTTCAAAATCAATGGGTTTCAAATCAAGCAAATAGAGTGGTTGTATAAAATTTTTATTTTCATTTTGGTCTTGCAAATAGAGGTTTTATGGGGAATTTTGGTCATATTTTAGGTTTTGTGGTTATTTTAGACATTTTTTAGGTTTTATGGTTATTTCGGTCATTTTCTAAGTTTCAAGGTCATGTGGTAATTTTTTTTGTCCTAAGGCTATTTTGGTCATTTTATAAGTTCGTGGTTATTTTAGTCATTTTTTTGGGTTTTATAGTAATTTTTTAAGTTCTAGGGTGATTTTTTCTTTTTTTAGTTTCTAAGAGTATTTTGGTAATTTTTTTGGTTTTAGAGGTATTATGGTAATTGGAGAGAAAAAAAAAAAGAAAAAGAACTATTGAATGTGACAAAAGTGCCACCAAATGTGAGAAATGTACAGTCTAATGTAATGTTGGTCTGCTTAATGTGACAATGGAACCATCAACTGTGAGAAAGAAATAAGAGGACTATCAAATGTGACAAAAATACAATCACATGTGATGTTGATACTGCACAATGTAAGAACAGCACCGTCAAATGTGAGAAAAAAATTAAAGTAAAACCAAACGTGATGTTAGTATTGCCCAATGTGCCAATGGAACTGTCAAATGTGAGGAAAAAATTAAAGTACCACTGAATGTGAGAAAGGCACAATCAAATGTGATATTGGTACTACACAATGTGATAATAGAACCGTCAAATGTGAGAAAAAAAATAAGGGAACTATCGAATGTGACAAAAGAATTGTCAAATGTGATGTTAAAACTGCACAATGTGAAGATATAGCTATCAAATGTGAGGAAAAAAAAAAAAAAAAAGGGAATCACCAAATGTGAGAAAAGAATTGTCACGTGTAATGTTGGAACTGCACAATGTGAGGATGGAACTGTCAAATGTGAGAAAAAAAATAAGAGAATCACCGAACGTGATAAAAGAACTGTCACATGTGATGTTGAAACTATACAATGTGAGGATGAAATTGTCAACTGTGAGAAAAAAAGTAAGGAAACAACCCAATGTGACAAAAGAACTATCACATGTGACAAAAGAACTGTCACATGTGATAAAAATAGAGTAAATGTGATGTTGGTATTACTTAATATGACAATAGAACCTTCAAATTTGAGAAAAAAAAACCATTATATGTGACAAAAGAACTTTCAAATGTGATGTTAGAACTGCACAATGTGATAATAGAATCGTCAAATGTGAGGAAAAAAATAAGGGAACCATTGAATGTGACAAAAGAATTGTCAAATGTAATATTGGAACTGTACAATGTGAAGATAGAATTGTCAAATGTGAGAAGAAAAAAAGTAAGGGAACTACCAAATGTAAGAAAAGAACTGTCACATGTGAAGTTGGAACTGCACAATGTGAAAATAGAACTGTCAAATGTAAGAAAAAAATAAGGGAACTACCAAATGTAAAAAAAAAAAAAAAAAAAAAAAAAAACTGTCATATGTGATGTTGGAACTGCACAATGTGAAGATAGAATCGTCAAATGTGAGAAAAAAGTAAGAGAACCACTAAATGTGACAAAAGAACTGTCACATGTGATGTTGGAATTGCACAATGTGAGGACAAAACCGTCAAATGTGATAAAAAAAAAATAAGGAAACCGCCGAATGTAACAAAAGAATTGTTACATGTGATGTTGGAGCTGCACAATGTGAGGATGAAACCGTCAAATGTGACAAAAAAGTAAGGGGACCACTAAATGTGAGAAAAGAACTGTCACATGTGATGTTGAAACTGCACAATGTGAAGATGGAACAATCAAATATGAGAAAAAAGTAAGGAAACCACTAAATATGACAAAAGAACTGTCATATGTGATGTTGGAACTGCACAATGTGACGATAGAACCATCAAATGTGAGAAAAAAAAAAAAAAAAAAGGGAACCGCCGAATGTGACAAAAGAATTGTCACATGTGAAGTTGGAACTACACAATGTGAGAATGAAACCATTAAATGTGAGAAAAAAGTAAGGAAACTACCAAATGTGACAAAAGAACTGCTACATGTGATATTGGAACTGCACAATGTGAAGATGGAACAGTCAAATGTGAGAAAAAAGCAACCTGGTATAGCAGGTTATCTAGTAGTGGGTACGGTACCCCCCTTTTTTTAAGGGGGGTACCATAGAATTACCCTAAAATTAATATTTTAAAATGCTACCGCCTCATCAATCCATCCAGGCATCCATAAAGGCCAGGTATATTATTAACTCCCCCATCCTCTATAATCTTTGTTTTCTCTAAATTTGTCTATTGGCTGTCAGATTGTTCTATTTTATTTTGAAATCTGAATTCTTTGAACCATCCTCCTTTTTTTTTATTTTTATTTTTTTTAAAGTAGTTTATTGAACTTGAGATAAATTTTCTATTTAATTTTATTATTACATGTACATAAATATCTGTAGATTTGTTCCTAGCTTTAAGGAAGCATCCTTCCTGTAGAAGTAATTTCAACTAGAAGATAAAAGCAATTTGAAAATAAATAACAACTAGATTCTCCACGAATTCTTAGAATACTCTACTGGACAGAGTTGTTTAAATCGTTAATTAATACTAATTTAAAATTAATGTTTTAAGATGCTGTCGCCTCATCAATCCATCTAGGCATACATAGAGGCCAGGTATATTATTAACTCCCCCATCCTCTATAATCTTCGTTTTCTCTAAATTTTCCTATTAGCTGTTCAGATTGTTCTATTTTATTTTGAAATCTGAATTCTTTGAACCATCCTTTTTATTGTTTCGAGTTACAGCTTGGATTTACCCATTTATGCAACAGACGCTGTCCCCCAAAACGAAAATTAGTTTACACACTGTTGCTGTTTCCACTAGAAGTGGACCATACTACCACAGGCGTCATTACTATCAATTTTATCATTGTATGAGTTCCTCTTGTATGAAACAAAATTTTCTTTACCAACTTTTCTGTATTTATAGTAAGAATTTGTTTATTAATGAGTCTTAAATTCATTTCC
Source organism: Quercus variabilis (assembly GCA_030445155.1). Classification (NCBI taxonomy): domain Eukaryota; kingdom Viridiplantae; phylum Streptophyta; class Magnoliopsida; order Fagales; family Fagaceae; genus Quercus; species Quercus variabilis. The sequence goes on along the minus strand of CP129447.1, from coordinate 60,089,996 downwards.
TCATAGATGATGATTTTTCTGAGTTAATGATTTTTATTTCGTTTGAAAATAAAAAAGATGGACTAGTAGTGTATTTGCATTTGCACAAATAAGAGTTACACACAACTTCTGAAATTAAGTGATCAGTGAGTTTGTTAAAGACCTTTCAAAATGGCCAAAATCTTTGGGCCAACACCTAGAATTATATTTAAGGCCCATTAACCAACTAACAAGAATCTCTATTTATCCCGCGGACGCTAGCTGATAACGAGACCATAATTAATAGCCCATTAATGTCAAAGTTGGCCCAATACCTTCGCTTGGAAAAAGATATAAGAAAAAAAAAGCTATAAAATTGGATATTTGGATATGATATAACTCAGTTTCCATCGCACTCAATCCCAATATCGTGGGGCCCACAAAAAAAAGTGTGTTTCGTAGGAGTGTGTATGGGTTGGGTTGGGTTGGGTTAAGAGGATTTTTTGACCCAACCCACAATGGTTGGTCAAATAAATTCAACTCAACTCAACCCATCACATAAGTCCAATCCAACCCACATAGGTCAAGTTGGGTTGTGTTGAACTCATAGGTTGGACAAATTTATTATTATTATTATTAAATTGAATAGAAAAAATATAAATATAAATATATTAAAAAAAACCCCAAAGATTAGTATCAATGTAACTCTTTAAAAACAAACAACACTAATGATTAAACAACGATAGTAATTTACCAGTGTTTGTGTGAACTAATTGATTTTTATATAGGATAGGAAGAGTTAGTTATTTTAAAAATTTTATTAATTATATAATATTATATATATATATATATATATATATATATATATTAAATATATGGATGGGTCGGGTTGAATTTGGCGGGTTTGGAATTTTATGACCCAAACCCAACCTGACCCGCTATCAAAAAAATTTTTTGTAACCCAACCCAACCCACCAAGCCCTAAAAACCAACCCAACTTGGCGGGTTGGGTTAGATCGGGTTGGTTTTGGTGGGTTGGTGGGTTGGCTACACACTCCTAGTGTTTGGCTTGGTTTCCTAGTATTGTTCCCATCAATCAAAACTAAAAATTTGAATTTGAGTGATGGGAACAAAAAATTTGTGTTTTCCAAGTCGAAAACTGAGTTTCAATGGCAATTTGGTAAATAGTGTGACTTTGTGGGACCCATTTGCAGTGAATTGTCAATAGTCCTTTGATATTATTGTTGCATTTGCTTCATTACAGTTCATTTCTTCCCCCAAATTTTTAGCATCACTTTACCCTTCTTCCCACTTCCCTCTTTCCATCTCCTCTCACATTTTGTCTACACTTCATTCCCAACGGCATTTGAGATGATGAACCGAAGCACTGAACCTGCCTAAGATGAACACAACATTCAAATATCCATGACCAGTCACAGAGAACTCAGTCAAACTAGTCCTGAGTGAGTTCTGTACATTTCATAAACAAAACTTGGCAATCAAAATAGTATCATAATAGTAGAGATTGATGCAACCGGCAAAAGAGTCCATTCCCAGCTGCCTACATTACCAATCTGGCTCTAGTATCCAAGAAATCACTCAAAAAAATACAGTTTAAAGAAATTTATAGAATCAGTCAGACTTGGGTTAGATAACAACATGGTAAATAGTATGTCAATCCATAGTTTCCTACCTAAGTCCTGAGAACCAATTTATACCAAGTACTCTAAAGTTTTCTAATTTCAAACGAATGACTAAACTATAACACGCATCAAATTGTACACATAAATTACAAACTGCTCTGCTTATACCATTGAAAAATCATCTATATCCAAACTGTGTCAAGTAGTATGTTGATTCAATTATATAGATGGAATAATTCAAACGTTTTCCAAACATCTAACGTATACTTAAAAGTTTGAATTTATCTAACCCAAATAGCATATATAATATTAAACCCAAGCTCAACAAAACCCATTGATTACATACATATTGTTGTGGGATATAGGGTTAAACATTACAAACCCAAAATCTCATTGTTTTTTCAAAGGCGAAGTAGGCCCAAACCATTCCTTAGGTTGATCCTAAAACTTCCCCAAACAGGGCAAGAGATATGGAGAGACGGAGCCAAAGGGTCATGAGAAAATTACCTTAAATGGTGGTTCAGCAAGTGCAAAGATAATTGTAGTGAACTCCAGAGTAATCTTCACCGGTCCTAAGCAATGATTTGAGGTCAAACGAGGGAGAGGCGTGAAATGAGTTTTTGGAAAGAGAGGTGTTAAATGGGTATTGATGAAAAGCATAAAGAAATAGAAAAAGAAAGAAGATTAAAGAAGACCCGAACTTGTTCTCGATCTTCACCGACGTTGGACTGGGAGGTGATTGCTATGCTTTTGGCTTATGGGGTTTAGGTCTGCTTTTCGGGGAAGAGAGGCGTGCTCTGATTGGAGAAAATTTCTATGAGAGGTAAGAGACATAAGCCCATTATGTGGTGTCCCTGGTTGGGCTCCACCATTTTGGCAAAAAGTGAAGTTTGAGTTTTATCATTTGTGAGAAAGTGAGGTTTGGATTATGAGTTATGCATTTTGAGTTTGAGTAATAAGTTATAAGTATTGAGTTGTAAAAATTTAGTCCTAGTTAAACCAAATGAGCCCTAAGGGACTGTTTAAAAACAACTTATTTAGCTAAAACCTACATTTTGCTGAAAGTATAAGAAAAGAAGAACTTAAAAACTAACTGAATAGTATAAAAAGACCTATAAATAATATATGAGAATCAAGGAGGCAAAATAAGTTAAATCTCAAAAAAGTATTATGTGCATTTCTTGGTGCAATGCAACATAATTCATGTGTTAGGGGACCAAGCTCTGACATCCAAAAATTGTGTATGCAGAGTACCAGCCTACCAACTAGCAACATGACATTATCCACACATGTCCTATCAAAAAAGAAAAAGAAAAAGAAAGACATCATCCATGCGGGCCACGCATGCCTTCGAAGACTTAGGATATGTTTAAATACTGCTTATTTTGTTGAAAATTGAAAAAATTAAAGCAAAATAATTTTTAAATTGGTGAATAGTACCGTAAAACAAATTTTTAATGAAAGTTTTGTTGAAAAAAGAGGTTCGTGGGTTCTGAGAATATGCACTGGACCCATTGGAAAAGCAAAAAAAGCCAGTGCACATTCCCAAAAAAAAAAAAAAAAAGGAAACGCCAAAACGTAGACATTGGCTCTGTTTCAACTGTACCCAAACGGGTACTTAATATCATTCTTTTTTCTTTTTCTTTAATTTTTTTTTATAGAAACAGACTTATTATCATTCGAACACACAAATCAACAAAAACAAAAAGAAGAAGAAGAATATAACATGCTGTTTTGGTTTACTTAACTTAACTGAGAAAACTCTTTTCTCATTGAATAAGGGTTTTGAGTTCAAATCTTATTAAAATGAATTGATCAACAAATTTTATTACTATATAAATTAATGTTGTATCATATTCATATTAAATAATTAAAATAAATAAAATTGGCAATTTAAATGTATAGATGTGGGATTCAGCCAAATATATATATATATATATATATATATATATGTGGGAATTAATATGAAAGATAAGGAGTTTGTCAAAGTTTGTATTTCTAGTATATTTCTTTGTCAAATGTGTAATCACACATTGATAAGGAGAGTGATTCCTTTATTTAATAAAGTTTTGTTATTTTGTTGAACCAAAACAGTGAGTTTTGGGCGGGAAGAGGCAAAACTTTTAATAGTATGTTCTTCTATACTAAATGCACCATTTGACAACTACGAAGGTATGTATTTACCATGTGTTTGGGAGAGGGAAAATTTGTACATGGGATTTGGGAAGAAACTAGAATTTGACAAAGGAATTTATCAAATCCTTTTGTTTGGTGACATTCTCAAAGGAAATTGCAATTTCTACACGGAAAATTTAGCCGTAATTTGGGGGGGTCACAAATTCAGGCTTCAAATCCAATCTCATTAGCTGTAATTTCAAGAATGAAAGATATGCGGGACTACATATTTGCTTGGGTTCTCAACTCATTTAGTTTTGTTTTTTTCCCTTGCCTCTTCAATAGTTCAATTACCTTCAACTTTTGGCAATCCTACAGTCTTTAGATTCTCTCTCTCTCTCTCTCTCTCTTTTAATCAATGTCTCACTTCCACGTTGTTTTTATACCATTCCGTATTCTTTGTTTTTTGCTTTTATCCTCATTGCCTTGGAGTTTATTCCATGGTGTCAAACTCAAACCTGGTCTGATTGATCCACTCCACAAAAGTCATGTTTTTGGAAGGAATAAAACCATCTAAAACATCTCCAAACTCAGGCTAAGTTGTTGAGGCATGCCATCTATTCGACTAAATGAATCATAGAGCTCTGGGCTCATGGAACCCAAGTTGAATGACATTGAATTGGGTGAGAATTATATAAAACTAGCCTCATCATACGTGCTTTACAAGTAGGACAAGGCTTTTTATTTTTTTAAAAATTTTTTTTGGATAAGTTTGTTTTGAAGACATAGATTTGTAGGAGAATATTCTATTTTGTAAGTATTTTAGTAGAGTTAGAGATATATTTTTATCGGGTTGCCTTTAAGTTTTTTTTTTTTTTTTTTTTAATGTTAAATTTAAGGTTTAGAGGTATTTCTGAACCATATAAAAGTCCAGTTAAAAGAGGAGAATCATTTTATAAATAGTACTTGCTTTTGAACACGTGCTCACTCTTGTGCCCATAAACTCTTCTATTTTTTTTTTTTTTTTTTTGTAAAAGTTAATAATTTGAATATATTATAATTTAGAAATATATATTTTCTATTTATTTTTCAAATAAATAAAAATGATGAATTTTAAAGATAAGCAATAACTATAAATTATTTTTTGAACTTGAAGGAAAAAAAAATTCTAAATTTTAGGAGTTCTCTTTTTGAATTAAAAATGAAATTTATTGTTTGACATTTATGATCCTATTTTTAAATGAACTTACCCTTCATTAATGAGGGTATTTTTATACCACATAAAAGTCTAGTTGAAAAAGAAGAATCCTCTTATATATAGTACTAACTTTCGAGCACACACTCACATATGAGCTGAAAGACTCTTTTATTTTTTTGGGTAAAGATTGATAGTTTGCATCTATTATAATTTAGAAATACATTTTTTTTTTTAAAAAAAAATTTTAAACAAATAAAAAGGATAAACTTTAGAGATAAGCAATAACTGTAATTTTTTTTTTTTTTTTAAATGTGAAGGGACAAAAATCCTAAATTTCAAGAGTTCTCTTTTTGAATTCAAAATGAAATTTGTTATTTGACATTTACGATCCTATTTCTAAATGATGTTACCCTTCATTAATGAGAATATTTTTTAACCACATAAAAGTCTAGTTGAAAGTGGAGAATCCTCTTATATATAGTATAGATAGATAATTCAAATTGGCTTAATTAGGTTCTCTTATGCCATTGGTTAAATTAAAGATTATTTTCATTCTTTTTGAGGTTCTTGGACCAAATTCATTTCAAGCCCAAAAAAACCCACAGTTTATAAATCACACAGATTAGATCATGCACAATAATTCTCATATTTGTTCAGGTTGGGCTCATGATGTACAAGCATTTTCCCTTCACGAAATGGCCCTATTAGCCCTTGTCTTCTCTATATCACAAAACGGGCTTATGGCCGCATTATTCCACAATTTTATGAATTGGACAAAGACCCATATGTATTTTTTAATCAGAAATTCCCCATAAAAAAGAAAAAAGAAAAAAAAAAAGAAAAGAAATTGAGCTCATGGCATATTATTTTTCTTCATTTCATGGAATGAGCTTAAGGGCCAATCTCGCTACTTCACAATTGGGTTCACAGTTCATGTCTTTGTCAAGATCATGTGGTGGGCTCATAGCCCATTTCTCTCTTGGCTTATTAAATAATAAATAGTAATGATTATTTTTTTAGAAAAGCTTTGCCTTGTCCAATGTTCATATAACTAAAAATCATTTCTGCTGAAAATATAAAGGGGGACTAGTGTATTAGCATATCTGTATATATATATATATATACATATATAAAATAGGCAGAGCTTAGAGAAAATTCAATTAAATTTGAATTGGATTTTTAATTTTGTGTCACGTGTCCCATTTAATTTTTAATTTTATACCAAGTGAATTATTAAGTGTAAAAATTGAAGAGTTCAAATTCAATTAAATTCAAAATTGGATTTCAATTGGAATCCAATTTTCTGCCATGTGTCCATCTAAGTTTTAATTTTTGTGACAAGTGAATTATTAGGTGCAAAAATTGAAGAGTTTAAAACCAATTAAATTCTAAATCATAAAATTAAATAAATAAATAGATATATATATATATATATATATATATAATATAATATAATATAAGAAACTATTGCATATTTTAGTAATACCATGAATACTTTGAATATTTTGTTAAAAAAATGTATAATTTAAACCGTATAATAATTATTATTTTTAATTATACTCCTACATATACACAAAATTACACTAGTTTGCATAAATGAGAGTGATCATAGGTATCCAATTCGGCTTTTGAAATATATGATCTGCTGAACTCTCAATAAGTTCGTTAAAGCCCATCTAAAATTGCCAAAGATCTGGGCCAACGCCTAGGATTCTAAGTGAAGCCCATCGACCAACTAACAATAGTCTCTATTTAGCCTACAGAAGTAAGCTGAAAACTCTTTGAAAAAAAAAAAAGAAAAAAAGAAAAAGAAAAAGAAAAAAGTAAGCTGAAAACTAGACCATTTATTAACAGCCTATCAATGTCAAAGTTGGCCCAATGCCTCCGGCTGGGGATGATTGCATTCATAACACATCTAATACGGGTCTAAAGTTACAACAAATTCCACAATGTTATTCATAATTGTTGAAATGACATGTTGTGATTAACTACAATAAGCTATGTAATAAAAAATCATCACATAAAATTTATTGTTTTAATTAAACTAAAAGACGGTGTTAGGTGATTAATATAATTAAAATGAATAATCAAAAATCTTGTAAATTTCCTAAAACTTTTAGTAATGAAATTTTAAATGTAGTATTTTTTAATTCTTAAAATTTTGGTAATAGAGATTCACATGGGGTACAATATATTAAAAATTTTAGTGCATCACAATAACAATATTGTGATACATGGTACTAACATTAACCATATGAGATTTTGCATAGCATGTAAGATAGTTTTTATTATATAGTATTGATATTATGATTGTGTGATACACAAATTTATAAATATTTCAATAACATAATTATAATTGAATAATAAAATTAAAAAGGAAACAAAAACTACTTCAAGTATTGTGGTGAAAAACACATTTTGTAAGACCATTTTTTTTATTTAGAAAAAATAATCCAAAATATTATATGTTATTACTATTAAAATAAATAGTAAAACTTATTTCAATTTTCTTTACAATTTTGAATTTAATTTTAGTCAGAGTAATTTGTATTGTGAATTTCTTAAATTTTTTTTAATAAATTTTTACTTTGAACAAATAAAATTAGTAATTTTAATGTATTCATAAAATGTTAACTAGTATAAAGACAGTTTAGCTACTTAGTTTTCATTTAGCAAAAATTATTTTTGCCAACTTATTTGACTATTTATCTTATTTTTGCTACTATTCATAGGTCACACTGCACTTTTTGATATTATTTATGGGTCTTACCGTACTATTTTAGCTAATTTTTACATTTATTTACAGTACTTTCAGTAAAGAAATTTTAAGTTTTAGCAAAATAAGCGGATTCTAAACAGCGTTTATTATCATGAAGAAAAAATAGCCAACTGACGCAACTATAATTATAAGAAAAAAAGATATAAAATTTTCTTTCAATGTAGATTACTATTTTATTTATTTATTATTATTTTTGTTACTCAAGTGCATCAGACGATCACATGTGTTAGCATGGACGGCACGTGCATCATCATTGGTGGCACATGAGATTCAAGGAGACAATATTATGAGCCAAATGCTCAAAAGGTATTATGTGCGTTTCTTGGTGCAACACAATTCATGTGTTGGGGGACCAAGCTCTGACATCCAAAAAATTTTATATCGATCCATGGCTATCAATCAATTACTAGCAATTCATGTGTTGGTGTATAGGGATGCTATTATCTTTGGAGATAACTCTCTCATCATCTGCAAAATTCTCCAAGGCCTACTTGAGGATTCTTCACCAGGTTCTTGCTCTATTTACTGGCTCGATATACTATTTGTATTGATGACTTCATAGCTTGGTTAGAGAAAACTCCTATTTATATTGAGCACGCGTGTGCTCATGATGTAACTCATTTGCCTTTGTTCTAAATAATTTTTTTGGTATCCCCATAAAAGGTAAAAACGAAAAATGAAGAAGAAAACTAGCAACATGATAACCCTATATGCCTTTTGAGATATTAGATTTGGATTCGAATCTTACTTATACAGAAAAACAAATGATGAACAGATTTATTACTACAAAAGTGAACAGATTTATTACTATAAAAGTGAATCAGTACGTGTTAAAGACCTAAACTGTTCTTCAAACCGAATTGTGTGATTAGAAATGATTAGATGATATAATCATGCAATTAATATTTTCATGTTCCAAGCCTGAAAAAAGAAATCAGCCGACCAAATAGCGACGTATAATATTACTATCAGTATATTACTAGTGCAGTAACATGCAATTAATATTCAGATGGTGTACATGTTTTCCTGTCTCTCTCTCTCTCTCTCTCTCTCTCTCTCTTTTTTTAATTGTGTGGTCAAAGTCAAAGAAGCAAATTACGTATGTACATAACATGACAACCCCACTAACCCAGCGGCAATGCAAAAGGAGAAGAAATTAAGCCCAACACACCATATGCTATGGAAACAATAAGATGAACCTATACAAAGTGAGAATATTTCTATAATTCATAATTCATTGACATATAATTAGTACAATCTAGATCTACGTAATACATTACATAATTTAAATGAAATTAATTTAAGCATCATATGCTTAACCCTAAAAACATTATCATTTGTTGGTTAACAATTTTATGCAGTAATAACCGGGGTAAGGTTTGTGAAATAGGCTAACTATTTTATCTGGTCTCATCCGCTAAATCTATGTCAAACAAATCATTGAGGATTTTTTTTTTTTTTTTTTTTTAATAAATTTTTTGAGAAACAATTCAGTGTGGATTTACATGGCCTAAAGTGTTCAAATGGGGATTAAATGCTGTGGACAAAAAGGATTGCAGAGCTATATCCTTGATGAAGGGTCAATGTGTTGAAAAAAATGAAAACCATAAGAAAAAGAAATTACAGGAGAGAGATATGGGAGATAAGGGTACAAGAAAATGATAGAAACATATGATCGGTTTAAACCGACACATTGTTTAAAACTGCACCCATTTAACCAAGTTTGAGGGGTATTCAAATAATTCTAAAAAAAAGGAGTATTTAAATGAAGTAGTGAAAAATATAAAATATTCCCAGGAGTCTATTTGTAAAAATGGTTATTTGAAATAGAAAAATAACTTCATTTAAAGAGTAGCCAAAATTTAAATTAAGAGAGAGCTTGGCGAGAATGCTCTTAGATGACAAAAATTGTTGAATACTTTTATAGCGAAACTACGATGCTAACCTCTAAAGTTTAATTGCTAAGACTTTTGATCTCCAAAGTTTCAAGTGAGCATTATTGGTTCCTAAAGTTTTAAATATGAGTGCTAGTAGTTTCTCTGTTAACTCCCGTCAATTTATTTGCCTATATGTATAACGGAATAATGATGTGGCATGTTTCAAAAGATGTGGCAACCTATTTATTATTGAAAAATTATTATCATATTATTAACGTGGGTCTTCAACACATCAAACTCATTAAAATTGGATCTTTCTCCAAATTCAAAGAACCTGGATTATTTTTTTCATTTTTCTTCATTTTCTCAAAATCCAAATAGGGTCTAAAAATATGTTCAATTCAAAATCAAATAACTAATATATATATATATATATATATATTAAAGGATTTTGCTACTTTGGAGCTCCATTGCCGTAGTGGTAGTGCTAAAAGAAGATGGAGATGGCGAGTTTGTTAGGGCCTATGCCACTCATCTCAAACACTCTAGTCAAATCTCTCACTGTGCATAAACAATTAATTTACATGTAGATACATATATTTGTTGAACCTGAAACTTTATATTCTTTGGTTTCATTAATTCTTTGGGTGAGAAATGGAAGTGGTCATTCTATTGAGTATTTGCGGTTAACCATTTGATCAAATACATACTGGAATTATTATACCGTGAACATTTAAGTTGATGGTCTAAGGATTTTTCAGTGTTTAATTTTGAAAGATGGGTATTTTTTGCTTACGAGATTTCTACTTGGTTATGTATAGATGCAATTATGTAGATACATCCATCCTTGGCTACAATCTCTCTCTCTCTCTCTCTCTCTCTCTCTCTCTCTCTCTCTCTCTCTCTCTCTCTCTCTCTCTCTCTCTCTCTCTCTCTCTCTCTCTCTCTCTCTCGTATTCCTTGGTCCTGTTTGGATTCTGAGAAAAAGGAGTAAAAGATATAGAAATCTAGGAACTTTGAATTTGGAGAAAGACGTGAGTTTGATGTGTTGAAGACCCACATTATTTGGGTTTACCCGGTATGTGTATAATATAATGTATAATTTTTTAATAACAAATTGGTTGCCACATCATTGTTCCATTAGATGCATAGGCAAACAAACTAACGGAAGTTAACAAGGGGACTAATAGCACTCATATTTAAAACTTCAGGGACTATTAACACATACTTGAAATTTTAGGGACCAAAAGTGCTCAGCAGGCAAACTTTATGGACCAACAATGTAGTTTTGCCTACTTTTATTCTCCCTCTTTTATTACAAGTTTCCTACCAATGCTTGTTAAGGCTTTAATCATAATAAAACTTTAAACATTATCTTAACATTCAAAGTTAAGAGAATATTCAATTAGATTCTCACTTGGATTCTTAATTTTGGACCACATGTCCCATCTATGTTCCTAAATTTTTGTACCAAATGAATTATTTTGTCAATTTAATTTCTTAATTTTGATGCTAATCCTATTCACCTGGGAGTCATATTTTAAAATGACCTCCCGGAGACTTAAACCTTGACCCTTGCCCTTCACACCTTACAAGTACTTATACTTGTAGAGTGACCATCTCACCAAGGGTATGTGGTGGTGATACTCTATGTAACTAATTATAATGAGTTTTGAATAATTTGGATGCTATGCTTGCTATATATATAAATGAGGGTTCCCCTCTTTCAGTTGGAATTATATATGGTTTAAAAATACCCTCATTAATGAAGGGTAACTTCATTTAAAAATAGGGTCACAAATGTCAAATAAAAAATTCGATTTTGAATTCAAAAAGAAAACTCCTAAAATTTAGGATTTTTTTCCCTTCACGTTTAAAAAATAAATTATAGTTACTGCTTATCTCTAAAGTTTATCCTTTTTATTTGTTTGAAAAAAAAAATTTTAATTATAATAAATGCAAATTATTAACAAGTATTTGTAAGAGGATTCATGTATTTGGAATGGACTTTTATGTGATTCAAAAATACCCCTAAACCTTACATTTAACAGGGAAAAAAATTTGAGGACAAATCGGTAAAACTATATCTCTAACTCCTCTTAAAATGCTTACAAAATAGGATACTCTCCTACTAATTCATGTCTTCAAAACAAACTTATCCAAAATTTAAAAAGAAAAAAAGAAATTATGACACTAGACCAAAAAAAAAAAAAAGCCTTATCGCAAGTGCAAAGTGCATTTGATGAGACTAGTATGTATATATATGTGTGTGAAAATTTTTATTACAAAGACAATGGATGAATTTGGCAAGAAGCTTAACTTTTACCACAAAAGTACGAGCTACAATTATACCACAAAGGAAACCATGTGGATTAGACGCAAAGGTATCCTTGCAACACTTTGAAATTTAAAACGTTTTAAAAAATCAAGTCAAATTAAAGCTTGAAACTATCCGATTATAAGTATCTCACTACATTGTTATATATATTTCTCTCTTAATATATATATATATATATATATTTATTTATACTATTATTACAAATCAATTATAGAAAATATCGTCTATCTTCTATAACATAGTGACTTCTCTTAGAAATATGGTCAGCAATGTCAAATACCTAATTTTAAAACACACATTTCTACAATAACTACTATCATTTTAAATTCAAAAAGAGAATTCCTAAAATTTAGACTTTTTCCCACTTTTTGTGGTTTAAAAATACCCTTACACTCTACATTTAAGCAAAAAAATTTGAGAACAAACTGGTAAAAATACATCTTTTTAACTCCCATTAAAATATTGCCTAAAAAACATGACCACTCTTCGATTGGTTTTCAAATTGCTTTATCCACTTATAAATTATATTTTCAGTATATATAAAATTAAAACAAACACACGTTTATGTCTTTGTAAAAAAAAAAAAATTATTTTTCTCATAAAAACTCCTAAAATTACGAAAAGTTATTGTTGTTACTTAAAAAAAAAAAAAAAAAAAATTCCTTTTTATGGTTTCTGTACTACTACTTAAATGGCTTCCAAACCATTTAGGCCGTGCACTCTAAATCAAACTCCTAAATTTTAGGTAAATTTAAGAAACATTTTTTTCCCATCATGTTGCTCTATATCTCATAAAATTAGGCACCACCTCCCTTTACACTTTCTAACTTTTTTTTTTTCTTGGAGATTATATCAATTTGGGTTTATTTTTGATAGAGTTGAACACGTTCAAAAAAGAAAAAGATAAGAGAGAAACAAAAAATGAGAGATTTTATAAGTAACCTAAAATTTAAAATTTTAAAAGTTAATAATTTTATTTATATAATTGAAAAGGAGTAGTGGATAATTGGATATTCTTTTAAGTACATGGGATAATCTATTAATCTCATACAAAAAATAAAATAAAAACATGGAAATATGGGATAAGGATACATTTGTTTGTTTTTTATTTTTAATTATATAGGAACCTCTTTTTTTTTGGGGTTAGAAAATTGAAATGAACGTTATTTCAATTTACAAAAAAAAATAGAAGAGATTCATGCATGTGCTCAAAGGCTAGTATGTGTATGTGTATATATATATATATATATATATATCCTATACACTTACTACAATAAATATGTAAAATTGTGTTAAGGCATGTTTGGTAGACTGTAATAAGAGCTGTAATGTAATAGTTATTCCTATGGTTTAGTTATTCTTTAGTTTGGTTATGCTTTTATTATAAAGAATAATCATTCTTTATGAATAGCTATTCTTCAAAATTAGGAATAACTATTCATCTTTAAAAGGTTGTATTAGCTATTTCTTAGTAAGTGTAATAATTTCAAAACTTAATATATTTCCAAGTAAACAAACTTTCCATATACATCTAACAATTATAAAAATAAGAAATTACAAAAAATAACACATATCTCTCTTAAATTTAAAAATAACAATTTTTAAGGAAATATAATTGTATGAGTAAAAAATTTCCTAAAATAAATGTTAAGTTCCATTCTAATGTTATAACTTACAACCAAACTAATGAATATGTTTAATTATTACATTACAATACATTTTACTCCTAGTAATAAAGATTACAATTTTTGTTGTAATCCTCATTCAGTGTACCAAACATACCCTTATATTTTAAAATCCCACTAACTCATGTTTCTTACCCAATACCCACTCACCTTTTTAACATTAAAAAAAAAAACTACTTATCATTTATCATGTATGTATAATACTCAATGATTTAAGGGTTTATCATTTACTGTGCTGAATAGAGGTTGTACTGTTGTAAAGCATATTTGCAAGAAGTGATTCTATTAAAGGAATTTTCCTATGAGTTCTAATATGTTTTCGTGATGAGAAAAACATGTCGAGATGGAAGTTTGTGATATGTTCTTTCTTCTGTTGTGGAACCCACAGACATTTTCGAGATATGCAATTTTTAGCAGTTTAAGGTAATGTTTCAAGTGTATCAATTACGTACATGCATTGCTTCACATCCTATGAGTGCATTCTTGATCTTTGTAATTTATAATATGTTGGTTGGCCCACTATTATAGTACTAAGTTTTGATGTAAAAGGTGCCAAAGTTCATGGCCTGTGAAATTGTGAATGTGTTTTCTGATCAGATATTTTCTTGGTTGATGATGAGATGAGAATTTCTTTGACTTATAAGAATTTCTCTTCTAATTAATTGTTTTTACATTCTATTTTCTTTTTGTGGAAGTAATATTTCCAATGGTATCAAGTGATAAGGGTAATTCTGAATCCGTGTAAACTCGTTCGCATGCGATGAAGCCAATGGTCCCAATAAACCCATTAACTTTACTTAGGCATTCAGTGAAGACGAGAAAGACAAAATATCATAGGCCGACGAGCTCCACCTTTACTTGGCCTCCATGAATATGTATATAAGGAAACATCTTGCATCCTACAACTAACCCTAATCAGTTGGTTTCCTACAAAGAAAGGATCCCACAAGATACGCATATTAATGAGGATCTTCTCCACAAGGAAAGGCCCTCTCTGCCAAAGAACTGATACCAACTCTACATTACTATAAAAGCTCCAAAGTCCTCACAAATCAAGGTACGCATAATTTACCTCAGTTTTGGCATTCTAGAGTTGTGAAAGTTTTCTAACTTAACCTTAGGAGGGTACCTAGCCGATACCACACTGGTACTCTTTGGAAGGTCTTCTTTGTTTCTATTTCATAGGTTCTATCTAGAGTACGTGAGGACTGTGCAGTTCACCGACGATTTTTGGCATCATCATCAAGGATTCCCCTAATTTTTTTTTTTTTTAAATGCGCCTCTAAGTTCAAATAAAATTTGATTATAAAAGATACTATCCAAATCAAGGTCTGGTCAGCAAGAATATAAGCAACAATTATAACTGTTCCAAATCAAGCTTTATTTTTTTGACATCAAGATTTTTTTATTTATTTTTCCATGCTGAGACATCATGAAACAAGCCAACCAGTTAAGGATTTTTTTTTTTTTTTAAGAAGAATTTAAAAAAAAAAAAAAAAAAGTCCTACCTGAGAGTCTAAGACCCAACTCAAGACCCAATTACCTGACTTGACTCGATCCAAACTCAGCCTTAACTAATTAGTGTGCTTCTTATTTATGTATTTATTTATAGATGGTATGACGTTAGGGTGATTAGCGAACTTTAATATATAACTCAAATATTTGCATGATATTATGAAGTGCACAATTACGCCTTTGATACTTATGAATATAAAAATGGTTGTTGTTTTGTTAGGTATGTTTTTTTAAAGCTTAAGATGAGTTAAAAATCTGTTAAGACTCTAGAAGATGTAGTTTACTTTAATGACAAAGTTTAACTATAAATCTAATTGTAGGCTAAGGTTATAACTTTACTCAATAAAATAAACATTACTACATAATTTAAAAATATAACTATTAAATTGCATGATCACCAAGCACATTTAGATCGACTGCCATATCACTCGCCAGCATCTCAAGAAAGGCAATCTCCAGTTGTTCTCCATCTCCTCTGCCAACCAACCTATTGATATCTTCACTAAAACTCACCCGCCTAGTTTTCTTCGAGATCATATATCCAAACTCCAGTTGGCTTCCTTCTTGCCACCTCGAGTTTGAGGGGGATGTTTGTATATAGCTTAGTCTAGCCTAGCCCATCGAGCTTAGTCCAGTATATTGTATTTGTAGTATACTCATATTAGATGTATGTCACACATACTTAGCCTATTTAAGGTTCTTTTTTTTTTTTTTTTTTTTTTGGAAGTGAAAAGATAATAGATCTTATTTATTGAATATCATCTTGTACAATTGGAAAGAGAAAGAGGGGGGGGGGGGGCATTCTTTTATCCAAACAATGACCTCCTCATTTTCTTTTGCAGCATTAGCAAGAGCTAAGGCAGCACGATTACATTTCATAGGAACAAAAACAAAGGATATACTAACAAATTGTTCATAGATAAGCTTAATATCCTCCAAAATCCATGCCACTTCTAATGAACATACTCTATCTGAATTTAAAAGGTCCACCAACTCAGCAAAATTGCACTCTGCAATAATGTTTGAAAAGCTTGTGCTCTGACAGAAAAGTAAGCCAACACGAACCACTGATGCCACTGTCCATAGAGCATGATGTTCCTTTCTAACACGTTCATATGATGCTGCCATGACTTCTTCTTTTGAGTTCCTAATAAGCAAACCCAGCCCAACAGATAAAGACGCCTTGGACTGAGAAATTGCAATGTTCAGTTTGAAGGACGATTCCAAAGGGGGGGGGGGGGGTAACCATCTAGTAACCGGGGTTCCAGCAGATACTATGTGCATCTTATTGATCTCTATGAATTCCAACGTGTAAGCAATTGCTCTATTCCATATACCTGCATGACTGGGCTCCATTCTCAAAAATAAGTTTGTTCTGACAATTCCATATCATCCATAAAGCCACAAAAAATATTTCCAATTAAGGGGTTTGACGTTTATTGGTCGCCATATCTATGACTTCCATGAACTGAATATGCAGAGGTAGCCTAAAGGAATTCCAAAAAGGTGCTTGGAGCCAAACGGCTTGAGCAAAGGAGCATTCCCATAGGAGATGAGTACATGATTTAGTCGCCTCCAAGGAGCATTCCCATATCTATGCAAGCTCTCCAAACAAAATTTTTAATCTTAGGTGGGATCACTGCAGACTAAACATGTTTCCAAAAGAATGTCGCCTACCAGCATCAGATGTTGAAGCCATATTCCCATTAGCAGCTTCCTCAATTTCTCTTTGAAGGAAATATGCACTCTGAACAGAGAAAACACCTCTTCGATTTTTGGTCCAAATCAAAGAATCAGCAAGCCTTTTGACACTTAGCAGAATGGATTTAATGATATCAGCTTCAAAAGGGAAGAAAATAGAGTATATTAGAGTTCCTTTCCACCTTGGTTGAAAATCAAACCCATTTATCAGATCAGAAACCTGAGCATCAAAAGGAAGAATAGTTCGTGGTGATAAAACTTTTTGGTTTGATGACATGGGCAACCACTTATCTTGCCAAATATTAATTGAAGATCCAGTTCCAACTCTCTAGCGGCTACCTTGGATCAAGAGGTTTCAGCTCTGGGCAATACTACACCATGCATAAGATGCATAAGATGGTATGGCTGCCTCTAAAAAGGATCCATTGGGAAAATATTTAGATTTGAAGACTCTGAAAAATAAAGAATCCTGATAGTGTAATAATTTCCACCCTTGTTTAGCAAGAAGGACAAGATTAAAACATTTCAAGTCTCGAAATCCCATGCCGCCATCCTTCTTGGCGAAACAAAGATGCTTCCGGCTAAGCCAATGCATCTTCTTCTCCACTTCCTTTAGTCCCCACCAAAATTGTCCCATCATAGAATTAAGTTCATTACAAAGCCCATTAGGAAACAGAAAACAGTTCTTGGCATACGTAGAAATTGCTTGAGCTACTGATTTAATCAACACTTCCTTCCCAACTTGAGATAAAAACTTACCTTTCCAACTGCTGAGTTTAGACTGAATCCTTAATTTAATTTCAGCAGAAGCTTGCTTCTTACCTCTTCCAATGATAGGAGGAAGCCCAAGGTATTTCTCAAAAGGTTCATCAGATGTGGCATTTAAGTAAAGTCTAATCTCCTCCTCAGGTCCATTGGAGCATTTTTGCTAAAAAAGATAGTAGTCTTATCATAGTTAACCTTCTGTCCCGAAGCCAACTCATATGAACTAAGGATTTCTTTGATGGTTTGATATTTTGCAATGGATGCCTTGCAAAATAATAGACTGTTATCAGCAAATAGTAAATGAGTAATCATAGGAGCACCCTTGGAGATACTAACACCATGAAGTCTATTTGTTTGAACTGAGTTTCTAATAAGTGCAGAAAACCCCTCAGAGCAGAGTAAAAATAAATAAGGTGACAAAGGATCACCTTGTCTGATCCCTCTGAATGGTTTGATAAATCCAAATACCTCACCACTCACAATTACAGAGTAAGAAACTAAAGAAATTCTATCCAAAACCAGATTAACCCATCAAGGATGAAAGCCCATCCTCAACATCAAAGCTTTAAGATAGTACCATTCAACTCTATCGTATGCCTTGCTCATGTTAAGTTTAAGAGTCATGTGAGTAGATGTACCCCATCTTTTGGTCTTCATGTAATGCAAAGTTTCAAAAGAGATCAAGATATTATCAATGATTACTCTTTCTGACACAAATGTGATTTGATAGTTAGAGATAATCGTCCCCAAGATCTTTTTCAGTTTGTTAGCTAAGACCTTTGAAACAATCTTGAAAATTACATTACATAGACTAATAGGCCAAAAGTGAGACATAGATTCCGAATTTTTCCTCTTAGGAATAAGGGTGATGTGAGTAAGATTGATACTGCTTAAGATCTTCCCTAAGTTAAGGCAATCAATGACAACACTAGAAACATCATGACCTACTATATGCCAAAAGTGTAGAAAAAATAAAGGATTCATACCGTCAGGGCCCGGGGCTTTAGTAGGATGCATCTGGAAGATTGTTGTCCTGACTTCAGCTTCTATGAATTCTTCGAGTAGAATACTATTCATATCTGGGGTAACAACTTTGTCCACATGCTGAATTACCTGATGAAAAGAGTTAGATGAGGCCGAAGTGAAAATGTCTTGGAAGTATTGCGAAGCAGCAAATTCCAGGTTTGATTGTTGTGTTATCCAACTCCAATTAGAAACTTTTAACTTCGAAATCTTGTTACTTCTTCTTCTCTGAGAGGCCACAACATGGAAATATTTTGAATTGTGATCCCTATGTTGCATCCAAGAAACACGAGATCGTTGGTGCCAATACATCTCTTCCTACGAAATAAGTTTATTCAATTCCGACCTTGTTGTGTTCCTAAGCTGAATTCTTTGAGGATAAGATAGATTAAAGTGGCACTCTGTTTCCAAATTGGACATCAATTTCCTTTTAGCTGCAATAGATTTCACAAGTCCTCTGAAATTCCCTCCACCCCGCTGAAGCGAAGCAACCTGAACAACCTTGATCCTCTATATCAAACAATACATTGGAGTGCCCCACTGTGGAGTGTCCCAGCTGGATCTAATTACATCCTCACAATCTGGATTCCTAGTCCATAAAGCCTCGAACCAGAAAAATCTGTGCTTCGATCCCCTTGGCAGAGCAAACCGTGTAGCTTTAATTTTAGTTAGCAGGGCTAAGTGACCCAAAAAGCCAAAAGGAATGTGAAATAGTTTGGAGTAAGGAAAAAAAATTGGTCATTCTTGATTACATAATCCCCGATCTAATCTTTCATATACTAGCTTTCCTTGAAATCTATTTGTAGGGACACAAAATGGATTGGACCTAGAATATGAATGAGTTTTTAGCCCAACAAGCCCAAACAATAGATTTGTAGAGAATGGGTATTAGAACTGGTACTGTTAGGCAGGAAAGGTTCTACTCATTAAGTAATAAAGGGTACTTTGGATTGATTCAAAAGGAAAAAATTCTTCTCGGCATGGTTTTCAATGTGTTTATCTTTTTCTTTCTTTTTCTGGTTCTGAAAAAGTCCCCCTCTATCTCATTCGTTTCTCAGTTATATACACCACCTTCTCCTTCATTCCCATCGTACACGTGTAGTTCTTATCTGGAAAGTTCCTTTCTGTCCCATCTAGCATCTACCGGAACGTTCGCTTAATAGCCATAAAGCTGCTTAGTCACTGTTCAGGCATCACCTCCACATTAATGCGGCCAGAGGGTTAGCTGGAAAGCATTTAATGTGGAGGTGATGGCCTTGGAAGATATTTGCTATCCTCCCCGACTCCTCCTTTGGTTTGCACCCAACTTCCAGTTCAGATATAATCTTGCGGAGTCTCCGGAATAAATGAAAGTTACATTCACCTCGGACTCTGATGTCCTCGGACGTGAGTTATACCATTATATATAATATCCATTCCTTTCTCTTATATTATTTATAAAAATTTTTAAGCTATCCTCGGATAACCAAGTGTCCTCGGATTGGGCTGTTGGGCCCCGAGCCCACTTCTGATGATTCCAACATTTTTTAAACAACAGGCCCCACAATAGCCCCTCAAAATCTCGCTTTTTGCCACATCGGGAAAAAGGGAGATTTTGATATTCGGCCCTCATTTATTTCGTAGGCTTTCCCCGCTTTCTGAATGTCTTTTCGCTTGCCCAAGGCACGCTCCTGACGTTTCGGCGTCAGGAGCACGCCACTATTAAATAATGACTGCTCTATTGTCCCACACGTTCAATGACCTGATGCAAATCTAACGGTGGGGGACCCTTTGCATTTATGGGCGGGGTTTTTCCCGCTCCCACTTTCTGCGCCCTTATAGAATACCTTTCAAATCAAATCTTTTGTCAGTTACAAATTACTTTGTCTTAATACACATTCATTGAATCTGTCTCTCTTTCATTACTTCATGCTCTCATAAATATTAAGAGCCCGTCCAAGGAGCTTATTTTCTAAACCTGTAAGTTTCCTTGACCCTTCCTAGTTTTCCATCTTCTGTATCAGTTTTTCCTTACTTACTGTTAGAAAATGGGTAGATTTAAGTATCTAGTTGATTCCGAAGAGCAAATAGAATCATTTAGGGCTAAGTATAGGATTCCCTCAACGGTGGGTATGAGATATGCTTCCCCTCAAACTTGGATGCATGATAGACAGACGGGGGAGGTAGTCATCCCCATGATAGCCTTCATCGAAGGAGGGATGACCATCCCAATGGGTAATCTGTCGAAAAGTTATCTTAGGTTCTTCAGATTATCTTCCACACAGTGCGCCTCGAATATGTTCAGGGTGCTTGGGAGCATAGAGGCTTTAAACGCCAAGTACAATTTAGGTTTGACCCATCACGACGTGAACTGGGTATATAACCTCAATCATTTGAAGGATCAGGGATACTACCTTAAGTCTAGGTACCCTGCAGTAAGATTGATCCAGTGCCTCCCTACTTCAAACAAGGGTTTAAAAGACGATTTCCTTATTTTCTCCGGGGAATGGCATGATGGTTTACCCTGTCCGATTGTAGAGGGACAGCCAGGTGGGATTCCTAGGATGTATGCCCCTTAGAAATTTTTTTTTTTTTTTGAAGCTATTTTTATTTCTAATCAAAATTTCCTTTTATGTTTTATTTATCTTACAGACAAGCGAGCTACTAGACGTAATTTCAGATTGGTCAACAGGGAGAGTCTGGATAGAATCCTACGATCCGAGGTGTATATGAATCCCTCTGACGGTTAGTTAAGAGCAGCACACCTAATACTTAAGTACGATCCTGTTTCAAGAGCCTTTCAGGCTCCCAAGTATGTGATAAAGGCAAAAGATCCTCGGCTTCACCGTGTTGCCTTTGAGGGGTTCATTGTTCCTGAGGATACCCCCATTCCTGAAGGTGTGCCCTTTATTGAACCATCGCCTAAAGCCACTCTTTCTGTTAGGGCTTCATCATCACGCTCCGTCCCCTAAAAAGTGAGAGAGGGAAAAGAAGAAAAAGAAAAAAGGACAGAAGAAGAAAAAGAAGAAGAAGAAGAAGAGGAAGAAGAAGAAGGAAAAGACACCTCGGGCGGACTTGTAGAGTTATCTGACTCCGCCGACGGATTTGAAGTTTTTAACCAAACCCAATCTCCCGAGGTGACTTCTAAGAAAATGGTTATCCAAAGGAGAAGCCAGAGGAGCCTGAAGGATGTAATCGAAGGCCAGCCCGGCCAGGTGGTGGAAAAGCAAGTTCAGGTCAATCCTCCACCTCTCCCTACTCTTCCTCCTCAGTCATCCCAACCAGCCATGACCGAGCCCAGCGATCCAAAGAGGAGGAGAGAGTCGAAGGGTAAAGAGGTATTAGATGCCGAGAAGACTCACCCTACCCATGAGGGTGAGGACCAAAGAACTGCTAAGCAGCAGAAAACAAGTCATGGGTCGCAGCGAGGGGTGGATAAGACAACTATCCAGTCCTCAGAACCTGAGGCCTGGCTCCCAGCCCCTATGCTCGATGAGAAGCCTCTAAGAGAGGATGCTTCGATCAGGGACTTTAGTGGTGGACTTGGATGCCGAGTTGCCTCAGCACTGGAAGAAACGCTTCTTCTTCCACGGGACATGGCCGAGCTGAGAGCAATAAAGAGAGATGAGGTTTTTCAAAATACCAAAAGATATTTGGGCATGGTATGACACTTTTACCGTTACATTTTTACTGTTGTTTTTTTTTTTTTTTTTTTTTTTTATGCGTTTCTGACTTCTTTTTCTCTAGGCTGTTCAAGCCACCTTCAGGCTGGAGGAGATAGCTGAATCCTACTACCAGCAAATAGACGAGGAGAGGAAGAAAAAGATAACAGCTGTGCGCACACTGAATGCTTCTGAGCAAAACATTGTGCAGCTGAAGAAGAAGCTAGCAGTCGAGGAAAATGCTCGGAAAAGTGCTGATTCAGCCCTGGCGGGGTTCCAAAAACAGGCCGAGGACTAAGGGCGACTTCTGCGTGATGCCAATGCCCAGCTAGTAATTTCTAAGGAACAGGTGTTGGCTCTGTAAAAACAACTGGAGGAAGTCCAGAAGCTTAGAGACCAGGCAGAGAGAGCTAAAGTCGAGGCTGCAAAAGAGAGAGATATTGCCGAGCAGAATGGTTACAATGTGGGCGTTGCTGAGACAGAGAATACTTTCCGAGCTGAGGTACTCGTTGTGTGCCGGGAATATTGTACCTTGACCTGGCAAGAGGCTCTCAACCGAGCTGGGGCTGAATCCTCATCAGAGTTAAGGAAACTCGAGAATATTTATTTCCCCCCAGCCATTCGGGCCTCCACCCCTTCTGCTCCGCAAGGGGAAGCATCCTCTACTACTGCTGATCCACCTAGGGAAGTTCAGATTCAGACTCCTCCCTCTTCCAATCAGCCAGAGCTGCCACCAGTGCCTGAAAAAGCAAAGGATCTATCCTCCGCTAAAGAAGTAATAGGACCCAAAGACGGAGCGGCTTTTCAGGCTTTTGAACAGGCCTTAGCCTCGACCACCCTGCCTGTTGGAGAAGTTCCTATGGTGCAGGAAAATGACGTTCCTCCTGAGGCAGCTGGCAAAGTCCCTCCACCCAAGCTCCAGATAAAGCTAACTAAATAGTTGCTGGTAGTTGAATGCCTCTTAGTATATTTTTTATCTCATTTTTCCCTTCTTTGTTTGGTTTGTTTTTTTTTTTTTTAAAATCCTTTTAAGGATGTTCCTGGTTGCAACACACAGTTCTTTTTGGCAACTTATAAGAGATATTTGGGATTTTGTTTATTACTTACACAATTTCATGTATGATTGCCCTTCATTACTTACGTTTGTTTATTTACTTTTCTAATGATCTCGGACTGTAAAAAGGGTGAAAGTTGATATGACAGGGAAGAATCATAACTTTATACACAACCATTGAGAACTCAGAACAGGCTACCATAGTGACATCCTCGGCCTTATAAAGGTTTCCTGCAGCATTCATTAGAAAAATATACGTACCTAAGATAACGTTTTTACATTTCATCCAGAGGGGTATTGATCCCCTTGAAACGCTTTAAATGATGCTCCTAATACTTACCTCGATAGGCATTTCTAGTTACACGAGTCCCTTTCAGACAACATAAATTCGGGTTGAGTTCGATGTTTAAATAGCTTGTTATAGCTTAGTTTCTATTTCGCATTTCCATTCATAGTGCAATAATTTCCACTAAGTTGTGATCCGAGGATCTGACATAACTTAGCTTCTATTTACTACTTCCATTCATAGTGTAATAATTTCCACTAAGTTGTGGTCTGAGGACCTGACATGACTTAGCTTCTGTTTACTACTTCCATTCATAGTGTAATAATTTCCACTAAGTTGTGGTCCGAGGACCTGACATGACTTAACTTCTGTTTACTACTTCCATTCATTTCAAAAACACATGTTGCAGGAGTAAGATAAGTCATAAAGGAAAGTAAAGAGTACTTATTAATAATAATACCTTCTTAGGTTACTTACATTCCAGGGATGGAGTATAGTTTTTCCATCTAAATCTTCTAGATAATAAGCCCCTATCCCTGCTACAGATATAATACGATATGGTCCTTCCCAATTGGGCCCCAACTTCCCCCAGGCTGGGTTCTTGGTATTCCCCACGACCTTCCTCAACACCAAGTCTCCCGGAGCTAGCGGCCTTAGTTTGATGTTGGCATCATAGCCCTGCTTCAGCTTGTGCTGTTAGTACGCCAATTGAACCATAGCTTTCTCTCATCGCTCGTCTATATTTGTCTATCCGATCCATAAGTTGACGTACACTAGTAACAGGCTTGCCAGTCAGAGACTTCCTCAGACCGTGCTCGGTTGGAAGACCTTCCTTAAAGGTGTTCATAGCCATGTCATCGTGAGCCCCATCTATCTCGTTGAACATTTCCCAGTATCTGTCCGAGTAGGCTTTTAGGGTTTCCCCCTCTCGCATAGACATGGACAGCAGCGACCCCAAGGGTTGAACAACCCTCCTACAGGTAATAAAACGGGCACCAAAGGCCTGGGTGAGCTTCTCAAAAGAGTCAATAGTATTAGTTCTTAAGCCGTTAAACCATCTCATCGCCACCGGGCCCAGGCTCGAGGGGAAAACCTTGCACATTAAGGCCTCATCTCTTGCATGAATAGCCATTCTCTGGCTGTAGTGACTAACATGTTCCACTGGGTCTGTTCAACCATTATAAATGGTGAACGCAGGCTTATTGAATCGCCGAGGAAGACTAGCGTCCTCAATATGTCGCGTGAAGGGTGACTTAGAAACCTGATTCAAAGCCTTGTTCAAGGCATCATTCCCCTGACCCTGGCGCGTTGGACTCTTATTTCTTCGCCCACGATGGTACTCGTCTTCACATGAAAAAGATTCACTGGGTGGAGTTCTCGACCTTCGCCTGTAGCTGGTGTCATCCGACTCCTCAGAGGAGTGCCTGGAGTTATGGGCCTTACGCCTTCGTCGCTCATATCGCAACTCCCTCTTCAACTTGTCAATCTTACGCTGCAAGTTTCCCTCGCTCTTTTCAGGAGAAGTATGGCCTTTCCCCCGAGAGCGGCTCCTATCTGTGTGGGTTGTTCGGGTACTCCCTTCATGATCCCCCCCGCGTTCGTGGTCTACCAACGGATTACTGTGTTGAGAACCCCTAGACTCTGCTTGGTGCTGATTAACATCCACCTGTTGCGGGCCCGTCACTGGTTGCTGCGGTGCTCCCTGTTCCATCATGAGTATTCACACCTGCCTTTCCTTCTCAACAGATCAAGTTCTTCCCACAGACGGCGCCAATTGTAGAGACACAAAATGGATTGGACCCAAAATATGAATGGGTTTTCAGCCCAACAAGCCCAAACAATAGATTTGTAGAGAATGGGTATTAGAACTGGTACTGTTAGACAGGAAATGTTCTACTCATTAAGTAATAAAGGGTACTTTGGATTGATTCAAAGGGAAAAAATTCTTCTCGGCATGGTTTTCAATGTGTTTATCTTTTTCTTTCTTTTTCTGGTTCTGAAAAAGTCCCCCTCTATCTCATTCGTTTCTCAGTTATATACACCACCTTCTCCTTCATTCCCATCGTACACGTGTAGTTATTATCTGGGAAGTTCCTTTCTGTCCCATCTAGCATCTACCGGAACGTTCGCTTAATGGCCATAAAGCTGCTTAGTCACTATTCAGGCATCACCTCCACATTAATGCGGCCAGAGGGTTAGCTGGAAAGCATTTAATGTAGAGGTGATGGCCTTGGAAGATCTTTGCTATCCTCCTCGACTCCTCCTTTGGTTTGCACCCAACTTCCAGTTCAGATATAATCTTGCGGAGTCTCCGGAATAAATGAAAGTTACATTCACCTCAGACTCTGATGTCCTCGGACGTGAGTTATACCATTATATATAATATCCATTCTTTTCTCTTATATTATTTATAAAAATTTTTAAGCTATCCTCGGATAACCAAGTGTCCTCGGATTGGGCTGTTGGGCCCCGAGCCCACTTCTGATGATTCCAACATTTTTTAAACAACAGGCCCCACACTATTGTTTCACCAAGTAAACCTAGGGCCTTCAAAACCCAAATCCAGTAGTGAACAGTAATCTATCACACGTTGGAATTCAGCTATTTGAGTATAAAGACGAGAACCACTACCCCAATACTCATCAAGATGAAGAATTTCATTGAAATCACCTATTAATAACCAAGGATAAGACATCCTGTAATGTAATGGGCGCGTAACAATTCCGAAGATTCACTGCTTCTTGCTATCACTAGATGACCATAAACGCTAGTAAAGCGCCACTCAACTCCTTCAAAGGTTACTAGAGCGTGAATGTGATGAGGTGAATAAGTTTTAACTGCAAGATTAATATTTTCGCGCCACAGGAGTGCTAATCCACCACCTAAGCCAATGCGTGGGACATCCAAACCCTGTGTCATTTTTAACTTTTCCTTCAGCTCAGCAAAGCCTTGTTTATCAAGTTTAGTTCACATAGAAATAAAACTTGGGGAGCTTCTTCTGTTGCTAAACAACAAAGTTCAACTACCATCTCTGGGATCCCAAGCCCACGGTAGTTCAGGCTTAGAACTTTCATGGGTTGAAAAGGGGCTGAATACCAACCCCAGTGGTGGGAGCAGATAATTGAAAAATTTCTTTCTCAACTAACAACTTTTTCTATTTATAATTGATATCAGGGTATGTGATAGGATCAAATGCTCCAACAAGCCACTTTGTAGGTACTAGCGTAGAGGTGGATGAATCCTTAGGATTCAAATTGACTTATCCTTGAAAATCTGGTTCCAACTACGTCAATGTGTAGTTTTTGGTTCTGGAATCTCAGCAGCAACATCAGATGAGGATTCCATCTCTATATCTTCATAAATATCAGGCAGTTTCTCAAAAGGAATTTTGAAATTCCTAGCTTCTTTCTCCAAACCCGAACAACTAATATGTGGGGGCTTATTGGTTGAGGATAACTTAGCTATCTTAGTAACATGATTTTCGGCCTTATCACAATGTTTGGACTCATGAGAATTTTACAAATTATCCCTCAACTTCAAATTTGAATCCAAACTTAGATCAACCAAATCTAATAGGATAGGATAGTTACCCTTATTAGAGTTTGAATTGGATGAAACTTCTGTATTCTTAGCTGCTCAATCCATTTGAGATTTCAAACCTCCCATGGAACTAGGAACCAAATCTTTTTCCTATGCTAATTCTCCTCCATCTCCTGAGGGTGTACTAAACAGCACAAGTTTCCCTGGGTTCACCACCGAGACTGACAAAAAAGGATCCATCTGAAGATGTCGTCGTTGAACAAGAACCTCATCATCCTTCGCAAGTGATTGAGTATCGTCTTCCTCATCATCTTGAATCTCTGAAGTAGAATTCCTTGGATCTTTTTTCCTATTCCCTTTCGGGGTCAAAGAGCAGAGCTATGGCCCAAACTGAAACCCATCCACATCTGCAAAAAAAATATCCCTTCTTCAATTGAGGACATTCTTTATCTTGATGACCGAGAATATCGCACCTATAACAGAATATTGGAAGCCTTTCATATTTAAAAGCAACTAGCCTCAAGATCATCAATTTGAATCATCTTCCCCCGTATAAGAGGCTTAGTAATATCAATGTTCACTCTAATTTGAAGGAAAGGACCCCAAGCAAGCCCACTTTTAGGTGCATCCTCCATTATAAGCTCCCCCATTTCATTGTCGATATGGGTTCCAACAACTTTATTCATACTTTTTATAAGGATATTGAGAGTCCATTTGGATACAATTTATTGTTGTTGAAAGTTGCTGAAAACTGATTGTTGCTGAAAACACTGTAGTAAAATAATTTTTAAATGGATGAATAGTATTGTGGGACCTATTTTTAATATTTTTTAATGTATGAACAATACATGAACAGTGTGTAAACAGTGCATGCACTGTTCATGCACAGTAATTTTTGTCTCTTAAAAGTCAAGAAATCCGGCCAAAAAAAAGAAAAAAAGGGAGAAACCGCAACGCAAAAAACGCACCGCAACTTAAAGCACTATCCAAACCCTCACTGAAAATACGAATCCAAAAAGGAGAATGGCTAAATGTGACGTTGGCTGGGCTGGAATCATTAAGTAAATGCTTCATTAAAATCAGTTTCTTATCAAAGGACCATGGGCTTTTATCGATTATGTCATCAAATGATCTTTCGAACCAAAAACAGCGATAAAGAGATTTTGTCCCACCTCTCTGATGGTTACACCCTGATTAAGGTGCTAAAGATCACCAAAAGTAGCTTTAAACGCTTCCTTATTAAACTCTTTGTTGGTTTGCAGCTTGAACAAAATACTATACTATGCCTACTATTTGAAGCCTGCAACTTCAGAAGCTTCCATTGTCATGACTCCTTTTTCCTCTTCTGAAAGTTTGAAGTTTCTCCAATGTTCTTCCATTGATGCATCCATGATGAATAAACTACCAAGAGAAGAAAAATTAATTGCAAAGAGAACCAAAGCCTTCTATGACAATCTGGATACACAGATTGGAGAAGTTGTACCTCACAAAAGGCAGTGAGTTTTTATCTTCTACAGTCCACAACTACACTCTGAGAGAGAGAGAGAGAGAGAGAGAGAGAGAGAGAGAGAGAGAGAGAGAGAGAGAGAGAAGTTTTAGTGAACTGGTTTTCTTTTAGATTAGAAATTTTAAAAATATCTTTTTAAAGCTTTCTATTGTACAATGTTATTTACACAGAATATACATTAATATACAAACTATTCAGTCTTTCTCTTTCTTATTGTATATTCTTTACAATCTTGACGCTTTTAATACACGTGCCAATTTTGTGTCAATCAGATATTATTTACTATATGATCTACAAGCTTATATATTATGCATAATTTTAAACTACAAAAACTTGCAATTTAAATAATTTATTGATGACATAACTATTGATCTTTAATTTTCTATAAATTTTACAAGCATGGAGGATATAAGAAGAAGATGTAATCCAATGGTAGATTTTTCAAAATTCACTTCTAATAAAAAGATATTGAGTAAGGTTGGTTACAACCAATTTTGTAGTTTAAAGCTACAGCCAATTTTGTAGCTAAACTTTGTCTTTATTGGACTTTAAAGCAGCCATGGTTTTACTTTAAAATAGTATGATTTTGGTATCTATCTCTGGCTTTCTATCATTTATCCTACTTTTTTTTATAGGAAGACAATCCTACTTTATGTTTCATTAATCACAATTTATTAGATATTTATGAACATTTATCATACTTTATGCTTATCAATCACAATTTATTAGATATTGATGATCTCAGTAGAATTTAAGGTAGGACACAAAATGTGGATGAGGTGTATTAAGAGGGGATAATAAAATAAAATAAAAAACTTTATCCCCTAGATTTAGCATCCATTTGGGATAAGCTGAAAATTTCAGCTTATCTACACTTTTAGCTTATTTTTGCTACTATTCATGGGTCTTACTGCTTTTTTTTAATACTATTTATGGATCCCACTATACTATTCAACTTATTTTCTACACTTTCAGTAAAAAAAAATTTCAACTTCAGCTTCTGTGTCAATCGGATATTATTTACTATATGATCTATAAACTTATATATTATATATAATTTTAAACTACAAAAACTTGCAATTTAAACAATTTATTGATGACATAATTATTGATCTTTAATTTTCTATAAATTTTACAAGTATGGAGGATATAAGAAGAAGATGTAATCCAATGGTGAATTTGTCAAAATTTACTTCTAATAAAAAGATATTGAGTAAGGTTGTAATTTAAGGTTACAACCAATTTTATAGCTAAACTTTATTTTTATTGGACTTTAAAGCAACCATGGTTTTACTTTAAAATAGTATGATTTTGGTATCTATCTTTGGCTTTCTATCATTTATCCTACCTTTTTTTTTTTTTTTTTTTTTTTTTTTTATAGGAAGACATTTATCCTACTTTATGCTTCATTAAACACAATTTATTAGATATTTATGAACATTTATCATACTTTATGCTTATCAATCACAATTTATTAGATATTTATGATCTCAGTAGAATTTAAGGTTGGTCACAAAATGTAGATGAGGTGTATTAAGAGGGGATAATAATATAAAATAAAAAACTTTATCCCCCAGATTTAGCATTCATTTGGGATAAGTTGAAAAATTCAACTTATTTACACTTTTAGCTTATTTTTGCTACTATTCATGGATCTTATTGCTTTTTTTGATAGTATTCATGGATCCCACTATATTATTCAACTTATTTTTTAACTTATTTTCTACACTTTCAGTAAAAAAATTTCAACTTTAGCTAAATAAGATGTTCCCAAATGGACACTTAGTCAACTTAGATAAAACAATACTCACATCCCTAAATATGATTTTTTTGGTTTTTTTTTCCCCTAAAAATTAATAACAGGTTTTTTTCTCAGACCAAATAAATAAATAAATGAAATTATAAGGTCCTCATCCTCATCTATATAAATCCAACTACCCCTACACACTCGGTGTACACACATTACCTCTACACACTCAGATAAACCTAGAGTATATACACATTAACTCTTACAAACGAGAAAATGGTTAGCGCTCCTCTTAACAAAACCTCCTTGCCCTCGGCTAATGGCGCAAGAACTACTACTACTCTCTCTTCAGACTCTGTTCTCGCTCTTAACACGTAAGTCCTATATCACCATTTTCAATACGAGAGCTTTGTAGTTTAAAGGTATTATTTAACGTTTTAATTCCTACAAGAATTAGAGTCTGGATTCAGAGTCCCACACCCTTCTGTTTTTTCTTTTTCTGTTTTTCAAGTCAAGTAGTAGTGTACCAATGACATTGAGTAAAACTCATTTGACACAAATATTTTGGTGGGTATATTGAGTGATATCTGATAAGTACCATGATAAATTTTTTTTTTTTTTAACATTTCTATGACAGTGGCGATCCGACGGTATTTGAGCCGTTTTGGCAAAAGATGGGTGACAAGTGTGACGTGTTGATCCGGGGCAGTGATTTGATGAGCTATTACAGTGATAAAAACAATGTGTGCTGGTTTTTGGAGCCAGAACTGGGTGATGCCATCAAGAGATTGCATGGTGTGGTCGGAAATGCGTTAACAGACAGGAGGCATATTGTGTTGGGGACAGGCTCAACGCAGCTCTTCCAAGCTTTGCTTTATGCTCTCACTGCTCCTACTGCTCCTGAACCTGAATCAGTCAGTGTTGTTTCTTCTGCCCCTTACTATTCGGTGAGTCTAACTGATTGTAATTTCTCCTTTGCCTTTTACTTAGAATGGGCATGCATAGATCGGGTTAGGTCGGGTTGGAGGGTTTCTTCAACCTAAATCGATCTATCATATGTGTAGAATCCAATTGGTAAAACATTGAACTTTTATTAATTATTTAAACATTTTTTAAATAGTAAATTATGACAATTCATATACTATTTTTAAATTGTATTCCAAATTCATCAAATTATTTCTCAAAAACCAAAATCAATCAAAATAAAATAAAAATTAAAACAAGGGTAGTGAAATAAGCTTTTATACATGATGGACCGGATTAGGATATAAATGGGTTGAAAAAACTCTTAACCCAAACTTGACTTCACTCAAGGTTGACAATAATTAAAATTCCAACTCAACCCTTAAGCATAGATACATCGTTTTTGTGTAAGAACTAAGAACATGTTTCTTGAACGTATAAAAAGTTGGGAACATGCTGCGAACATATACACGTACTTGTGTTTAGAACCATTACAAAACATGGGGACATGTGCATGTGTGATTTAGAACCAACATGTTTCTTGGGTTTATTCCAACTGAATAAATTAGAAGGCCTCTTATCGATTGGAGGTAGCTAAACTTAAATTTCGACATGATCAAGCCGCATTAGACGGCAATTAGTATAAACTAATAAGATAACTTTTTTTTAAGAGAGTTTCAATTTATGTGTCCACTCTTGATATAATTCTTTATCATCAGATTAAAACACCAATTAAGCCGCATTAGACGGTAATTAGGATAAACTAATAAGATAACTTTTTTTTTTTTAAGAGAGTTTCAATTTATGGTGTCTACTCTTGATATAATTCTTTATCATCAGATTAAAACACCAATCAGTTTTTGATGTAGGTAAAGATTGAACCCCAAATCTCTTATATAACCATCAAAGACTTTACCAATTGAGTTAACTGAAACTCACAATATAACTAATAAGATAACTTAGATAAGTATTTCAAAATATATAAAAGGCTTGGAAAATAGATACGGCTCATATTCTTCACCTTAAGAATTGGATCTTATTTATTTGAATCAAAGCATGTGTTTAATTTGAACTAGATATCTTTGTTGAATATTTCGGTGCTTTTACTGGTATAAACTAGAAATTACGATTTGCTCCCCAAAAAAAAAAAAAAAAAAAAAAACTAGAAATTACGATGGCATATACAAATATACTAGCATAGTCACATAATTTTTCCTCAAATTCTACATACATGCATGTACTTTAAATATTTTACGTTGCAATCTATTTCTTTCAAAAAAAAAATTCGAAGATTCAATCAATTTCACCTTAAGAATCGGATCTTATTAATTTGATTCTAAGCATGTTTTATTTGAACTAGGTAACTTTTTTTTTTCTTTTTTTTTTTGAGAAAGAATTTGAACTAGATCTCTTTCTTATTGATTTGATTCTAACCGTGTTTAATTTGAACTAGATCTTCTTCTTTTTTTGGTGAGAAGGAATTTGAACTAGATCTATTTCTTGTTGATTTGGTTCTAATCATGTTTAATTTGAACTAGATCTTCTTTTTTCTTTTTATTTGAGAAGGAATTTGAACTAGATTTGTTGCATATTTCGGTACTTTTACTAGGATAAACTAGAAATTACCATGGTACTAGCATAGTCACATAATTTTTCCACAAATTCTACATCCATGCATGCATGTACTTTAAATATTTTAGTTGCTATTTTTTTAAAAGATTCAATCAATTTGTTATTAAATATGATAAAATTTCAAGTTATGGTGTCCACTTATCATTAAGCTAAAACACAAATTTGCTTTCAATGTAGGCAAAGTTCGAATTTCATATCTTTATTTCGAAAACAATAAACTTTACTAGTTGAGTTAATTAAAACCCACTAGAACCCACTATTTTTGTTGCTAAATAATAATGCTTATTGCTTGCAGTCATATCCTGAAATGATAGAAATCCTACGCTCGGGGCTATACAAGTGGGCAGGTGATGCATGTACCTTTAACGAGGATGGACGACCCTACATAGAGGTGGTGAATTCACCAAACAACCCAGATGGTACTCATAGAGAAGCGGTGGTGAACGGTGGTAACGGAAAGGTTATCTATGACTTTGCTTACTACTGGCCACAATACACAGCCATTACCTCTGCAGCTGATCATGAAATTATGCTCTTTACATTGTCCAAATGCACAGGACATGCTGGTTCCCGGATTGGGTTAGTATCTTATTCCATGGTTATGTAGGGAAGTGTGTAGAAAAATATAATTGACCAAAGAAAGTAGATTTCTAAAAAATTATAAGAGAGGTGGGGGAGGAGCATCGAAGCTTCAATTCTCCTTATAAAATATACCAGTTCAGTGGCGAAATCATGATTTGACTTGAAAAAAAGCAAAATTTACCACTTGCAATAGACGTATACATAAAAAATTTAAGTCCTTTTAATTTTTTTTTTCATAGTCGTAATTCTACTTACAAATGAAACGGTTTTTGCTTCTTAAATAGACATTAAGTATAACTTATCTAAATTTCCATTATTTTGGTAAAGCTATAGTGTAGTTCTATTTATAGATTTAGCATAAATGAAACTAACGTGTAGTTTTTTTTTAAAAACATAAATTTTTCTAGATTCATTTGTACTTTGTAATTAATTTTTTATAATAAAAAAAATAGGCCAATGAAAATAATCAAACAAAATCTATAAAAATAATATCAAATTTTGGAGCTTATATATATGTAATTATTCTTCTATTTTGTTAACCTTTGTTTTTCCTACCATTTTTTTACTTTTATAGATTTTGAATATTCAAAGACATATAAAAGAGAACATTTTGTTAGTTATATCCAAAAAAAAAAAAAAAATCACCCAAGAAAAGAAGACAAATCAAATAATATCATTATATTGTATTACTCCATGAAGTACTGGTGCCTAGGGTACAATATTTCCCTTTTACCGAAAAAAGGAAAGTACCGGTATCTAGTTGGAAAACCGGAATACGTTATTTTATTACACTAGTTACTTTACTATGTTTAATACTTCAATACTGTATTAAAAATTGTATTACTCCATTATGTAAATTTTCAAGTAGCGTGAAACAGCCGGTATATTTAACTTGTAGTGAAACTACAAAATAATAGTATCTAGGATTTTTGGGTAGGGTCAGTGAAGCAATTGCCCCCTTTCCACCCTCACGGCACCGTCCATGGACCAATTAATGCCACTAAACTACAAAATTATTAACAATTACTTGTAAAATCCTCTATTTACTCTATCATATAATTAACAAATTTTTCGATGTTAAAGTTATAGCCTAATGGTAATGGTATCCTTTGTAGTACTTTATGTTTGTGATTCGAATTCCACTTCCCCTTTTTCCCATTGTCTACCTATAAACAAAAATAACAAATTATATGGTTAAAACAATGAGACTAGAGAGGCAATCGTGAGCTTTGCCTTTGTTTTGTAAACCTAATTATAAACTAATGATTTGCCTTTGTTTTGTATGGAAGATGGGCTCTTGTTAAGGCTAAAGACATTGCTGAAAAGATGACTGATTACATAGCAATCAGCTCAATTGGTGTATCAAAAGAATCACAGATCAGAGCAGCAAAAGTCATAGGAGTGCTTTGTGATGGCTGCGAAAATGTTGGGCTTGCAGAATCAGAGAACTTTTTTGAATTTTCTCGAAATCTCATGGCTAAAAGATGGCAGAAATTAAGAGAAGCTCTTAAACATAGCGAGTGTTTCACTTTGTTCAAGCATCCAAGAGAGCATTGCCTCTTCACTGGCGAGTTCACTAAAACATTGCCAGGTACGTGTTCAATAAATACAAAACTATAGCATGGAATATCCCATTTCTTAATTTCTCTCATTTAAAAAAAATATTGGAAAATGCATGTTCTAACATAATTACTTTATTGTTTCCCTAACAGCTTTTGCATGGTTGAAGTGCAAAGAAGGTATAGAGGATTGTAATGAATTTTTAAGAGGATTAAAGATTGTTGGAAGAGGGGGCAAGGCTTTCGGTGTCGATCCAATATTTGCTAGGGTTAGTATGTTAAGCAGGGAAGACGAGTTTAACCAATTTATAGAGCGATTGGTGGTTGCAACCAAGGGGATTAGCAGTGGACATTAGTTTATATCTTGGGAGTCATGGGAGTTTGAGATGAAATTTGTAAAATTCTTAAAAGAGAGTTTCATAAATAATAAGAACTTCTAAGCTCTAGCTCTATGTGTTACATGTTGTTGTTTATTGAATTACTCTCACCTTGATAAGAATAATAAATATATCAATATACTTTTTTTTTTTTATATTATAATTCGATAGTTACAATAAGGGAAGAGATATATACCTTAGATGTTTCTGTTGAAAATATTAGGAGATATCAACCAATTGAGTTACAAGACTCTTGACAATACATTTATTTAAACCTCTAAATTATTCAATTTGACAATTTGTGTTTTGTGATGTTTAACATAATTATAATTTTTATTAAATTATTTTTTGAGAAGGAGGAGGAAGGACGGGAGGATATTAAATTTTATAATCCCAATAAATATCTATTAAAATCCCAATAAAGGCACATTGAAAGTAGCCCATTAAACACGGCCCACCTATCAAGCCCACTAAAAGTCCAAAGGGAATTATCGATGAGCTAAGCCATGACAAGAGCTAAGGTTTTTCTCTCTACTCGGCTCATTAAATGGTCAACAGCCCGTTTGGCTCATCCCACATAGCCCATGGCTACCATCGAACCCAAAGCTCACCGAAAAAATTTGGTGAGTATAGCCGTATAGGCTCTCGGAATTGAGGCTTCTAGAATTTGGAGTTGCCACTTGATTATTTAAGGATAAAATCAAGAAAACTAAAAAATAATGAAAAAAAATACATCTTTATTCAGATGAATAAGATTACATTATCTTCAAGATTTTTTTTTTAAAGATAAAAAATAAGAATACATGGCTTATGCTGAGTTATGCTCTTAGCTACAATCTAAAGAAAACTACAATCCTTTGAGTTCTAGTATATTCTTAAAACAAAAATTACACAAAACTTGAGTATTCTTTGAGACGTGTTTGCATATCATTACATACGTGTGTCAATTATTCTAAATCCATTTGTAAATATCACATAACTTTATATAACAAAAAAAAAAAAAAAAATCAATTATTACATAAACTTTTCAACTAATTGTAATTTTTAGGTGGACTGTTTGGTATCCACTGGGACCTCTCTGCATACGCTTTCATAATTTAACACAACCACTTGGGCTGCAATGGTCGGCCGGCCCCTTGGGAAAAAAACTAGCCTACAATCTAACCCACAGGCCTCGATAATTCTAGACTAGGCCAGGCTGCAGGCATTTTTGTGACACTTAAATTGGGCATTAAAAGCTATCTGGGAAAATGAGATTACGATTTACAAGCCAGATAGCATAGATCAAGAAATTTCTCAAGGAATACTAATTTGAATACAAAGATCACAGGAAAATATTGAAATTACAAGATATGCTATGTTATTCCGAACAGAAGAAAAGGATAACAAAATGTACTTTCTGGACAACCACCAACTAAAAATCCTGTTAAAATAATTCACGATGCACAAACCAACCAAAATAATGCCAGAGAACCAAAAATGATTATTCTCAATAATCATCAATGCATGGCAACGGACTTTCAAAAGGCTCCTTGTCCTTGATATATATCCAATTTAGTACTCACGGAGAAATACACGTGGTGGATAGAAACAACATGTGAAGCAACCATCATATAAGCCTTAGTTCATATTCGCCAGCCATTGTTATGTACCGCACCCATGGAAGAGCTTGGTATCCACTTTTCTCAATAATCTTCAAGTATCGAACCTACAAAATCACCAGATTTATGTAATGTAATTTATACTAATCTCATCTTGCTTCGATCTGTCATGATTCATGTTAATTTAAAAACAGTCTTAATATATAGTAAACCCAAAAAATGTTCATCTCTTTGGTGGTCCCTATGGCATATTGAGTCTTACTACATATATAATTTCAGATTCACACAATACTCAAAAAACGGAAATGAAGAAACAACACAGTGGTCGAGTTCGCTATTGTGGATAATGGAATTTAGCAATAATAATAATAAAAACTCCCTTTTCAGTCTGATCCATTAATATCCGTTTGTCAACAGAACAAAAAGCCTTTTGCTTTTTGCTAAATATAAGACAAAAGATATATAGTGTTTGGTAACTTTTATACTAAAATGTGTAACAAAAAAATAAAAGTTGGATTTTTTTTTTTTAAAGCTATTTTTGTTCATTTTTAAATAATAAAAAACTGAGTCAAAATGCTTTAGCCAAATGGATGTGTAACTTGTTTCTTTTCCGCTTGTTATTACTTTTCCTTTCTTACTCTTCCTTTTCCAGTCAATTTCTTGACAATCACATCAATCCTACGAGTCTAGATTCTTTGAAATTTACTATATGTGAATTTTGTTACAAAACAAACAGGTTAAGCTAATGAAGTCGCATGTACTATTCTACCAACAAAAAATTATTTATATAATTGATCGAACAATTACTGTATGACCATCAAGTGGTACCAACTAAAAGAAAAGTACCGGTACTGTGATTGATTTTAACCCTTGCATTGTTAAGAGTATGCTTCTGAATCTGAGAAAGGAGAAATTGTGGGGAGGGTGGGGGGCATGTCATTTACCAAAAGCATGAGTAACTGAAGATAAACAAGAGAACATCATCAAGCTGTCCCATATAATATAGCATGCAAACTGGTTAAATGGGCTATGGTTTGTGAACCAGTTCGTTATGGAGGGTTAGGTATAAGGATCATGAGAAGATTTTTTTTTTTTTGGATACAGGAACATGAGAAGATTTAATCAAGCTTTGTTAGGGAAATGGCTTTGGAGATGTGGGACGGAAAGGGAGTCCCTATGGAGAAAGGTTATAGAGACGAAATACGGGAATGAATGGAGAGAATGTTGCACCAAAGCTGTTTTGGATCCCTATGGTGTGAGACTTTGGAGATTGATTAGACAGGAATGGGAGACCTTTTCCCAAAAACCTTTAGTTTGAGGTGGGTAATGGCACAGAGTGAAATTTTGGCATGGCATATTGTGTGGTGATTGTCCACTCAAGAATACTTTTCTCGAGTTATTTAGCTTCAGTAACATTAAAGAGTCCTTAATTGCTGATGTTTTACAACTCTCTACTAGGGTGTGCCATTGGGGTGTTCATTTCTCTAGACCGGTCCAAGATTGGGAGTTGGAGTCACTAGTATCATTTATAGATCTTATCTATTCCAAGTTTGTTAAGGGTGAGGGAATGGATAGACTTTGCTGGAAACCTGCCAAGAGTCGGGTTTGAGGTGCATGGTCATTACTATTCCCTATCCTCAACTAATGTGGGAAGACTGTGGATCAACTGCTCCTTCATTGTCCTATAGCTTTGGAGACTGGTGCTTTTACTCTTTTGTTTATTTGGCTTCCATTGGGTTATGCCAAAGAGAGTCATTGATATGTTTGCATCTTGGCAGAGGTATTTCAACAAACATAGAAATATCGCTTTTTGGAAGGCTGTGCCACATTGCATTATGTGGTGTCTTTGGCAAGAATGAAATTCTAGAAGTTTTGAGGGACATGAACAGAATATCCTAGACATTAAAGCCTTCTTCCTCCGAACTTGGTTGGATTGGAGTGCTGCTTTTCTCTCTCTGCCTTGTTTTTCTCTTTACATTTGTTTGATCATTTTATTTTGAATTGATTGTACTTCTCTCTTAGTGCACCATCGGTGTACTAGGTTTGTTTTATGGGAAAAGTTAAAGGATGCCCTAAGGGCATTGGTTTAGGGAATACTTTTAGAAACTTTTTATAGGAAAAGAAAAAAGCAATTGACTTTTTTGACAACCTTTTATATTTCCCATAAAATTGATATTCAAAATTTTCCTAAAATGGCTCATTAACAAATGCCCTAAGGGCATCCTTTAACAGGACCCTTGTTTTATTTTTAATAAAAAATTTCATTACTTAAAAGAATATATATAGCATGCAATACTGTTCCATGTAAACACATACCTGTATCCCTGAAACAGTAAAATATGGTATCTCAAACTTCACACGTATAGGAGCTTTTCTCTCAGGAGCTGCCTCTTCTGCTGTTATACTAGGAAGACGAAACTCTGCTCTCAACATATACTCCTAAACAATTTATATTTGAAAATAGTATTAACAAAAAAAAAAAAACTTTTTTAATAATCATGGGCAACATAATCTAAAGTGGACTCATACCTTGCCACCTGGAAAAGATTTTATTTTCCAGACCATTGCATCCTTTTCTGGTGCATACGATGCAGACCCCATTGATGTACGAACATCTGGATTTGTAGCGTCTGATGGCACAGGCAACTCAATCTCAACATTTGTGGCAGTGCTGCACAATTAGTATTAAAGAAAAACATCAGGCTGTGAAACACTTGGAGCAATAGCCTTAAATAGAGACATGTTAAGTAATAGCCTTACCTGCGCTCCTTGAACTGGCTCCGAGCCTTTACCATAATCTCGATACGGCTTTTAGAATGCCTTTCAACTTGAGCTTCCACCCAAATCAAAGGCTTTACCTGCTAACAGAATTGTTAAAATTTAACTGATCAAATGCCATGGAATAAGCAACTAAAAACAGAAAAGGACAGCATTTGTAAAGTAAAAGGTAAACCTGAGTGCTGAGTCTATATGTCATGAGATCGAAAGCTCCATCAGGCGGTATAAAGGATATGGTCCGATCATTTTCAAACCGGGCCAAACGCACACACCTAGACCAAAGTTGGCATTTACTTTAGAACTTGCAGCAATGATAGCAATTTTGCACTTAATACTAACCAAAGACTTAAGCTACATACTGATGAAATTTGATGTCTTCCAAATCAATAGCCTTTCCCTTGGTTGCTCGACCTTGTGCCTCCAATAATACTCTATCATTTAGGCCAAGCTTACACTCAGGCATGCCACTGCAACAGACAAATTGATGAATATTTATAGTATCCTGCTAAAACTGACCAGAACATAAGGATGAGTAACAAGCTCAGAGGTAGAGAAAGCTAGATAAGAAATATATTTCTACAAGCAATTACACAAAACTATCAAGTGCTAGTCCAAGTGTTTAAAGCTTGGATTAAATTGCCTACATTATAGGATAGGGTGGAGACTGGAGATGTATATATAAAAATATCACAATTAGCATAAGCTTTAGAAGTAAAGCCCACAGAACCATAGAAAGGATGAAGCATTAAGCAAGTGTGTGGATCACTTGAATGTACAAACATTTTTATTTGACTTTCTGATAAGTCAATCTGATCACAAGGTAGTCCACACTTGTTATAAAAAAAAAATGCATGTCCTAAAAGCTAACAATTCAGACAGGGAAATGAACATGTGGAATCCATGACTAAACGTCCAATGAAGTAATTCTACCATACCAATCAGCACCATTTGTTTGCATGTTAACCCAAAAATTTGGTGCATTTTACAATAATCTTTACCCATTTGTTACGATGGATTTCTAGAAAATGACTCTTTTTAAAATTTAAAAAAAAAAAAAAAAATTGACTCATTTACCTGTTTTTGGGTGCAAACCTAAAAATGAGCCAACAAAACATTATCATTTTGCTAGCAAATGGAAGAATAAACCCCAAATTCAAAATCTACACATATAATTAAGTTGGAAAAGAGAAAGGTTTGCAGGTGAAAACTTAGACATGAGACACCATAAAGGATGTCATAACTGCTGGCAGTGGGCTATCACTTGAATCCTATCTTTGAGAAAGTTTTTTATGGTATAAATTTTATTTGTGGTAGTTTGTTGAGTATATAATGTCCCAAAACTACTTTTAAAAATTGGGACACAGATAACGTTTTCCAATCTATTGGGATTGCTTTCCATCGACCACAAATTATGCTTTCTGTTGACTATTGTTTTCTACTCTACGAAACACCATAAACAGAGAGAGTGTAAATGTCATTTAGATGCAAATTTAAGAAACAACAGAATTTACTAGGTCTTACACTATTAACCTTGAGAACAAATTTTTCATTACAAATGGAGTTGTCTATTGCAAAGGCATCCTAAACTGGCACTCCAATATAGCAATATTTGCATTCACTCACTCCGCATGTCAATCCTCAGGTACAAATTTGGTGAGGAAATTATGAGATAAACCATTAAAACATGAATGAAGTTGAACGAAACTAACAGCAGCTACAATGTCTACTTGAAACTCAAATCTCAAAACTTTAATTGATAACACACCTTAAATAAGTTCTCATCTTCAATGCCCCAACAACATCAGACCTAATTATTTGTCCATTGCTGTTGACAAGTATATTAACACTCTCCACCACATCCAAGAAAACCTGACAAACAATATCAAGAGTGATGTTAGCACTACTACTAATTTTACTACATTATCATTACAAGCTAATGTGTCAAATTTCATTCGCGTGACAAAAAAGTAATCAAGAAATTTATTTAAAATGTGGTTGATGTGTCTCCAATTACAATCATTGGCATGTCAGTTTGTAAGCATTTTGTAGTAAAACTAGCAGTACCTCGTTCTTCTTGTATTGTATCCCTTCGCTACGCCAAGAAACTGCGTTTGTTACAGCCATGGGAGGCCTCTGCGTAACCTCCATCCTATAAGCATCAGTCTTGATGAATTCACTAAGAATCTTCGCCTCTGTATACTGAGGGTAACCAAAGTCCATAATCTCATCAAGCAACTCGTACTGCCAAGAACACAAGGTAATTAGCATAAAGGCACATCTAGTTAAGCACAAGGCGCAATCAAATTCAATCAAAGTTAACAAAACTTCTCCTACCACTACAACAAAGTTGTCTCGAAGCGATTCCTCTTCTAACTCTTCGAAATAATGCTTAAAGACCTGCCAAATAGAAATCAACCATAACGAACAATCTCGATCCGTTACAAGCGACACGAATGCATTAGTGCCCTAATTACCAATCGAAGCTTACATCGACTAAGCGGTGTAGAAAGAAAAGAAGGCTGGCAGCATTGCAATTCTGCCTCGACGCCGCCATCAGGAACACATTATTGTGCTGTATAAACATGTAGGTTACACCATTATCATACACAACCGGATCTTGCGTCTCTGGATCACCCTGATACCATACCAAAATACTCAATAACAGTTCTGTTGCCTTCAATTTAACTAAGAAGTCTAAGTTTAACACTTTTGCTAAGTTGAAATCACAGGAGAATGAGCAAAATTACCTCTTTCTCGATGAGCTTGGCGAAGAATTTCTCGGCCTGAACGGCGGAGACATCGCCGCGATAGTCACGCCAAATGAGAACGCGGCCTTTGATATCTAGGAGAAACAGGGCCGACACTGCCCCTGCCATTTTTAGGCTTTCGAGGATCAGATCCGATTGGATCCGATCAAAATTGATGAGAGATTAGTTCTTGGATTTGGAGAGAAGCGAAGGGCTATATAAGGTGAGATCTGGAGCTTAATTACCAGAGCTAATTGATAAGGAGAAGAGAGGTAGATCTAAATGGTGTGGTTGAAGCACAATCTACTTGTTGCTCTGCGATGTTGAACCATGTTTGGACGCGGTTTTTTTTTTTTTTTGAACGATCTGTCAAAATTTAATTGAAGAAAGGTGTGTGTTGCTATTACTCATCTTTTTCTCTCTTTCTCTCATCGTGCAAATCTATGTAGAAATGTAAATGGAGCTCGATTTTTGGTGTCTAGTGTCAACTGGTTAAGTTTCGCTTCCAATGCAAGCGACATTTGAGTTTCTTATCCGTACGACATCGTTTAGAAGAGAACTCTACTTTTTACACGGCGTCGTTTTTAGCTCAAGCTAGCTGCTTTAGAACATTAACAATTTTAAAAAAAAAAAAATATTTTAAATACTCATTTTTCAAGACACACTCTATAGATGATGATAAAGAAATGTGAAGATCAATCCCCACTTACATAAAAAATTGATTAGTGTCTTGGTTTGATGATAAAGAGCTCTCATTAAGTGCAGACGTCGATTGATATTTTGGTTTGATGATAAAGATTTATCATTAGAAATAGATATTATAGGTTGAACTCTCTTAAAAAAATTTACACTATTTTTTATTAAAATATTAAATTTTAAATTTTTTTAATTGCTTCTCTTTTTTTTTTTTACACATAATAACCACCATCTACTCTCTTCCTTCATTCTTAAATGAATAATGTTAGTGTAAATTCATATAATTATTATAGCAATTATGTATTTTTACACAATCTTACATAATTGGATGTAGGTGAATTTAGAGCTTAATTAACTAAAATGTGGTACTATTTCTATTATACTTGCAAGTGTCTTACTGTTTTTAAACTCCACGTAACTCATCAACAAATAGTTAGATCGGTTACATATATTATTTTTCTTTATTCTATTCTATCCAAAGTTTAGTTATTTGTTAATTTTCTAATTAATATGTCAATTTGACTACTAATATTACTTTTTGATTATTTCTATCTTTTTTTTTTATTCCCTTAACATAACTCAATATAGAATTCTATCTAAAGTTTATGTTAATTTTCTAATTAATATGTCATTTTTACTACTAATATTACTTTTTGATTACCTCCATCTTTTTTCATTACCTCAACATAACTCAATATATTATTTTTTATTGATACATTAATCATTTCCCTCTTAACAATGAACAAATCAATTCAAACTAATCTTTCTCATCTTTTCATCAATAACAAGACAATTGTTATATTTAATTTTTCTTTTTTATCCCGCCTAAAAATCTTCTCTCCATCCTTCTCAGCCTATAAAATCTCTCAGTACCCACACAAATCTTCAAACCCACTCAAATACAACACAAACTTAGAGAAACTTTCAAGCCAGACCCAAAGAAACCAAGCCAAGATAATGCGTAGAATTGTTCCAATCATCACGAATAATGTTGATTGGATTTTCCACAGATCCAAATCTCAAATCTGCATGGAGGACTTGAAGGAGTTGGTAAGGAACCAAGTATAATTAATTTATGATTTTTTTGTTTTTATTTATATGAAATATATTTTTT
The DNA here is from genome assembly GCA_030445155.1 of Quercus variabilis. Taxonomy (NCBI): domain Eukaryota; kingdom Viridiplantae; phylum Streptophyta; class Magnoliopsida; order Fagales; family Fagaceae; genus Quercus; species Quercus variabilis. The sequence continues at coordinate 60,045,575 of CP129447.1, read as the reverse complement.
CTTGTGCTATAGAAACCCACAGAACAAATGGAGCAATATTTGGATGGGGTTTATCAAGAATAAGGTACACAACGGATGGAGCAGTATTTCGACGAGGTTCATCAAGAAATTGGTAATGTTTTTGTAATAGTTTCTTCTCTTTCTGATTATAATTTTACTTCTAAAAAATGGTAGTAATTTGTGTTTTATTTTATAACAAATTAAAAAGACAATAAGAGTGGTATAATAATTTGATCATAATATATGTGTTTACAAATTTAAAAATTGCATGATATTGTGACTGATATAAGTAAGCCAATTTCATGCCTACTAAACAAAATAAATACAAATATCATTTTTTTTAGAACTATGCAAATATCATTTTGATAAATAAAAATAAAGATATATCTTTCAATAATTGTTTTCAAAAGCTAATGGGGACCTTCATCAACACTTTGTAAAAATTTTGTAAAATTATTTGTATCTGTAGCATTATTCTTCTTTTAAATATGGAGAAAACTTGAGATTTATTTTTATTTTTATTTTTTTATAGTAGTTCAGCAAGATTGAGAAAATAATAAAATAAAATAGAATTTCATAATTTATTGTAATAAATAAGAGAGAACACTAAAACATGTCATATTAATTACGTAAGATAGTGCTTTTTAAACCGTTTGATTGTTTTGAGATCTATGGTGAACAAAATGTGTAACTTTTGTAAAATTACACTAGGTGTAACTTTACTAACTTAAACTCATATATGTGTGTGTATATCTTAGAAAACTGACATCAAAATTTCATTATACTTAAATAATTAGTTAATCACTTAAAATAATTAATAAAAAAGTATTTATTTATTACATTAATAATCTTTTTTAATTATATAGAATAAGTACTACTGTGGGGTCAGAAAATTGGGTAGCTTCGGCCCACTCAAAGCTAGGCCCGAACAGCCCACGCCAAAGACGCATGATGCATCCGAGACCTCGAGGGAACACAAGGACCACTTTGTCAAAGGAGATTCCCTTGCCGTTCGAGGAGGGGAGGGCCCAGTGCCACGCGTTGACAACAGAAGTGTGGAGAAGGGGCAAACCCTGGGCGAACTGTCACCTCGGCATTGAATGCACTCACCTAACCCTCCTGGCCGCATTAATGGGGATGTAACCCCTCGACAGGGCAACATCGATCAGGGTGAGCCACTTGAGCACGGATAAAACCCCTGACGGGACGGACGGTCAGAAGGGAAGCTAATAGATGATCAACAGGAGGAGGAAGAGAGGGATATATAAGAAACATGGGCAAAGTATAATAGGGGGGAGGAAAAAGAAAAGAGGAGAGATTGGGAAGCAAGCTTCCTCGGCCATGGGCCGAGGAGCATCCCTCAGTTGTAAATTAGTCTAAGTATTCTTTCAATAAAAGAAAAGTAGTTCATGCCTGGTGAACGCCGGCGAACGCCTAAACCTTCGATCAATTCTCTACAAATTCATTGTTCTGGGTTCATTGGGCCTTGAGTGCATATCTTTTGGGTTACAAAATCGAACCCTACAATTGGCGCCGTCTGTGGGAAGGATTAGTGCGCTGGCCGGCGCAACGGGCAATCGTTCTAAGTAATCATCTTACAGAAGATTGGTGGTGATAAAAAAAAAAAAAAAAAAAAAAAGAACCACCAAACAAACATTGCAGAAAAATGAAAGTTCGAAACAGAAGATTCGACAGAAACGGAAAGAAGCTGCACATTACTTTATTAAACAAAAAAGTTACAATGTACAAACAGAGGCTCAAGCAGGCGTGCTTTAAAGCACCACTCTTACAAGCTAATCCTATAAACAGAGGCCCAGGTGGACCCGTCCTAAAACTAGCTAGAGGGAAGTGTCAACCCGTGCCCTTATTGGCATCAAGAGAATGGGAGAACTTGACAATAGAATGAGGGAAGGGAGTTGAGGCTGGCTCGCTTCAAGGCCACCAACAACTCCTTGTCCGGTGCGGCGGAGCTTGAACAAAGCAAGGAGCAAATGCAGGGGCACCGGGACGCCCTCCCTTGTGATGTTCCCTTAATTCTCTCCAATCCTCACGAGCGTTGGCCGTTGGAAATGGTAACACTCGGGGACTAGCCATGACATGTGTTCGCGCGTCCCCTCCGTCGGGGGTGCGCTCCGGGGAAAGACATTAGGTACTTCAGCGGCATCCCTCCTGGCCACCGTGCATGGCACCATCAGTGTTACGCCTAGACTCTACCCCGTCTAAAGCCCAGTGGGGATTGCGGTCACAACGGCCCTTGGCCCGGGTGTCCTCACACCCGCCTAGAGTCGCCTCATATCTACCAACTCCGGTCACAATCCTGGTGAGGTTATTGAAGGGGCTGGGGGAATTGAAGGGACACGTTTCTAAATGCGTTAGGAAGTTCATGGAGTGTGAAGAAATCTTCCCCCCGGAGAGTCTTATATAAGGGATGAAGGCTGGTGGAAATTAATCCACACAGAATTCGAAAAGAGAATTATCAGCAATGCTAATCACGAAACTACCAAATTCCAAAGGGACTGTAGACTGCTGGATTTGTGTTAATTTATGAGGACATTAATGAAGGCGCGTCTCGCGCACCGAAAAGTCAAGCGCGGAGCGCGAATGGCCAAGGGACACCTCGTAAATGAAAAAGATGGGGGACTCAAGCTGGAGGCGAGGTCAACACCACATGTAAGATCATAGTCTGACCCAAGGACGAATCGTCTCCAATAAAGCGGTCCGAGGACAAACCCCTTCATACAGAGAAATGGAAGCGTTAGACAGAACCAAGGCATTGCATGGTCCTCGGACTCAAGCCTGTGGGGAAACTAACCGCTCAGCTATACCTGGGTACTAGACAGAACCAAGGTATTGCATGGTCCTCGGACTCAAACCTATGGGGAAACTAGATACTTACAGGGAAATGGAAGTGTTAGAAAGAACCAAGGCATTGCATGGTCCTCGGACTCAAGCCTGTAGGGAAACTAACCGCTCAGCTATACCTGGGTACTAGACAGAACTAAGGTATTGCATGGTCCTCGGACTCAAACCTATGGGGGAAACTAGATACTTATAGGGAAATGGAAGCGTTAGACAGAACCAAGGCATTGCATGGTCCTCAGACTCAAGCCTGTGGGGAAACTAACCACTCAGCTATACCTGGGTACTGGAAAGAACTAAGGTATTGCATGGTCCTCGAACTCAAACCTATGGGGAAACTAGATACTTACAGGGAAATGGAAGCGTTAGACAGAACCAAGGCATTACATGGTCCTCGGACTCAAGCCTATAGGAAAACTAACCGCTCAGCTACACTTGGGTACTAGACAGAACCAAGGTATTACATGGTCCTCGGACTCAAACCTATGGGGAAACTAGATACTTACAGAGAAATGGAAGCGTTAGACAGAACCAAGGCATTGCATGGTCCTCGGACTCAAGCCTATGGGGAAACTAACCGCTCAGCTACACTTGGGTACTAGACAGAACCAAGGTATTGCATGGTCCTCGGACTCAAACATATGGGGAAACTAGATATTTACAGGGAAATGAAAACGTTAGACAGAACCAACGCATTGCATGGTCCTCGGACTCAAGCCTATGAGGAAACTGACCACTCAGTTATATCTGGGTACTAGACAGAACCAAGGTATTGCATGGTCGTCGGACTCAAATCTATGGGGAAACTAGATACTTACAGGGAAATAGAAGCGTTAGACAGAACCAAGGCATTGCATGGTCCTCGGACTCAAGCCTATGGGGAAACTAACCGCTCAGCTACACCTGGGTACTAAACAGAACCAAGATATTGCATGGTCCTCGGACTCAAACCTATGGGGAAACTAGATACTTACAGAGAAATGGAAGCGTTAGACAGAATCAAGGCATTGCATGGTCCTCGGACTCAAGCCTGTGGGGAAACTAACCGCTCAGCTATACCTGGGTACTAGACAGAACCAAGGTATTGCATGGTCCTCGAACTCAAACCTATGAGAAAACTACATACTTACAGGGAAATGGAAGCGTTAGACAGAACTAAGGCATTGCATGGTCCTCGGACTCAAGCCTGTGGGGAAACTAACCGCTCAGCTATACCTAGGTACTAGACAAAACTAAGGTATTGCATGGTCCTCGGACTCAAACTTGTGGGGAAACTAGATACTTACAGGGAAATGGAAGCGTTAGACAGAACCAAGGCATTGCATGGTCCTCGGACTCAAGCCTGTGGGGAAACTAACCGCTCAACTATACCTGGGTACTAGACAGAACCAAGGTATTGCATGGTCCTCGGACTCAAACCTATGGGGAAACTAGATACTTACAGGGAAATGGAAGCGTTAGACAGAACCAAGGCATTGCATGGTCCTCGGACTTAAGCTTGTGGGGAAACTAACTGCTCAGCTATACCTGAGTACTAGACAGAACCAAGGTATTGCATGGTCCTCGGACTCAAACCTATGGGGAAACTAGATATTTACAGGGAAATGGAAGCGTTAGATAGAACCAAGGCATTGCACGGTCCTCAGACTCAAGCCTGTAGGGAAACTAACCGCTCAGCTATACCTGGGTACTAGACAGAACCAAGGTATTGCATGATCCTTGGACTCAAACCTATGGGGAAACTAGATACTTACAGGGAAATGGAAGCGTTAGACAGAATCAAGGCATTGCATGGTCCTCGGACTCAAGCCTGTGGGGAAACTAACCACTCAGCTATACCTAGGTACTAGACAGAACCAAGGAATTGCATGGTCCTCGGACTCAAACCTATGGGGAAACTAGATACTTACAGAGAAATGGGTGTTAGACAGAACCAAGGTATCGCATGGTCCTCGGACTCGAGCTTACGGGGAGACTGACTACTCCAAAATACCCTAAGTCAGGAAAGAGCCAAAATCTCGCCTAACCTATGGGACACAAGAAGGCTGCCTACGCATACGTTCTTTCCCTACTATCGTGATTCCTGGCACAGTTGGCCGAGATACAACTCATGCAAATAAAAAGAAAAGAAATGAGGCAGATAGCACGCACACAAACAAACAACCCGAAGTAGATAAGAAGAGAAAGTAAATTCACATTACAATAACTAGTCCATAAAAGTGGCATGGCAAGAGCCACAGTACATAGAGGAGAAGCACAACAAAATAAGATAAAATGATATGGGAATGGGAAGAGCCGGGGCGCCAAAGAGTCTACTCCTTTTGCTCAGGCTGGACAACGGTGACCTCTGACCCCTCCGAGCCTTGGCCTGAGTGGACGGCCTGCGAGGGTACGACGAGATCAGCTGTTTCCTCGGCAGTGGGGGTTGGATCATCGGAAGGGATCTCCATTATCTCCTGGGGCACCTCCTTACTCGAATGCTCCCTTCGGCCAGCGACCTCTATCTCTTCAGCAACCTCCCCAGCCTCGACGCCGTCAGGGGCGGCCTCGCGGATAGCAGGGGGGGTAGTACGCACTCTCCGCCTTCCACAGGTCGGACGTGGCTGCCACCCCAGCTTGTTTGAGGGCCTCAGCCCAGACCTAAGAGCAGTATCGCCTACATACCCCCGGAACTTGAGTTTTATAGAGGGCTTCTACCGCAGACACCCCCGCAGCGTAGGCGGCAGTCTCACCCTCCTCCTTGGCAGTCAGGGCCATCTCCCTGCCAAAATTTGCCTCGTCTTTAGCTCTCCGAGCCTGGTCTCTGGCCCATTCTGCCTCCCTCTAGGCCACCTCGGCCGCTGTCACCTTAGCCTACAGGTCCGCTATCAAGTCCCTCGCGATCTGCAGCTACTCCTCCGCCTCGCCCAGGCGCCTTATCTACTCCGTGGCCTGGGTCTAGGGGCCCTCAAGACCAAACAACGCACTGTCCCGCTCCCTGGTCACTACCTTCAACTCCTCTCGAGCCTTGGCAAGGTCAGCCTTGGAGTTCTTCAGAGCCTGGGTAGCTTGAAAGCGCCAGTCATGCTCCCAGCTGAGGGCCTTCTTCTGGTCGTTCGCCGCCCCCTCCAACCTAAAGATAGCCTGGACAGCCTGCCAGAGTAACCAATGCGCAGTAAGCACAATGAGAGATAAAGAGTGGGAAAAGAGTCGAAGTTATAGCCCTTACCATCCCCACATATCGCTTAAGGCTGAGGAAGACCTGCTCGCTCGTCAGAGAGTTAAGCTCGGCCATGTCCGCCGGGAGCAGTAGGCTCCTCTCCAGCGCATCGGCCACGCACGCACCTTCGCCCTCGTTGAAGTCCTTGAGGGAGGCGTTATCCCGAGGGAGGCATTATCCCTCAGGGACTCCCCACGGAGCATCGAGGCTGGGAGCCAGGCCTGAGCCTCGAGCGAGGTGGTGTCGGTGACCTGCCTATCCTGACTCCTGTCGCCTATTTTCAACTGCTTGGACAGTCGCAGAGTAGTGTCCCCCTCATGCGAGGACACCGTCTTACCCTCTATAGGCCTCTTGCCCTTGTCCTTCTTCTTCTTGGGGTCGACAAGCACGGACTGAGAGGGCGAGCATGTCTGAGGAGGAGGAGGAGGGAGCTTCTGCTGAGCGGAAGTCGACCTAGTCTTTGGTGGAGTAGAAGGAAGTTTTTGTTGGGACTTCCCTGGCTGGCCCTCGATTAAGTCCAGCAAGTCGGTAGTGGGCTTCCTCTTGTAACCCATTGTTGGTAGAGGAGGGGCTTTAGAAGCGAGAAGGTCTGCTTCGCTCAGATTAGGGTCACCCAAATCCCCGAGAGGGACTCGGACTGATCAAGCTGAGCGAAAACGTCGAACGCGTCCCCTTCCCCCTCTAGACCTTCCTCGGCGGCCTCAGCGAACAGTTGGGAAGAGGAAGGGACGGCTAGCGTGACAATTTCTTGATCGGGGGACTCCTCGGGGAATGAGAATCCGTCCTCGGTCACAGTAATCCTTTGAAGCCGAGGATCGTTGGCTAGGATGACGTGCTTTGGAACCGGGAACGATTTCTGGGCAGGTGTGTACCCCAAGATTATGTGGGCGGCCTTGACTTGATTGTCGTCCTCGTTTACGTAAACCGGTGCCTTCAGCATCGTCTGCAAATCTTCTCGGTTAATCAAATGGAAGTGGCACTCAAAAGCGTGCAGGTCTGCAAAGGGGAAAACACCATCATGTTAGCAAAAAGAAAAAGGGAAGAAAAAAGGGCAAAAGAACTCAAAACCCCTCCTACTGCCACTGCCCTACCTGGTATCCCTTCCGTCGTTGGGTAGTGAAGGCCATCGTACCACTCCCCTGACACGATAAGGAAGTCCTCGCTTAGCCCCTTGTTGGACTCAGGGAGGCACTGGATGAGCCGCACCTTGTCATCCCTCGTCTTCAGATAATAAGACTTGCCCTTAAGATGCTGAAAGTTGTAGTACCAATTTACGTCGCGGTGGGTCAACCTCAGCCCCATCTTCTCATTCAGGGCGTCCACACAGCCCAAAATCCTAAAGACGTTTATCCCACACTAAGTGGGGGCCAACCGGTAGTGCGTTAGGTAGTCCCTCATCACCGGCCCCATTGGGATCGTCATTCCCCCTTCAAGGAAGGCGGCAATGGGAATTACCACTTCACCCTCCTACTTATGTAAGCGCCAATCCCCATCCTCATTATATCTCAGACCCACATTGGCGGGAATTCGGTAGTCGGCAATAAATTTCTCCATCGCCGCCTCGGTGTGGACATATTTCTTAAACCTACCCATCTCAGTTAACACCTAAAGGAACTAAGAAGGAACAAATGAAGGAGAAGGAGTAACGGGAAAGAGAGCTCAGAGAGAGATAGAGCAACTTATTGAAAAGAGGAGGAGCTCCTCAGACAGGTTTTTTGTGCTGGAGATGTGAGAGTGTGGCTGGACTCAGGAAGGACGCACGAGAATTCTTGATTATGAATGAGAAACAGGAAGAAGCGGTTCGTATGGGTATTTATACTTCAAATCGAGGAACGATGCGGTTTTTCCCGCCCATAAATGCAAGGCAAACCCTCACTGTTGGATCAGTAACACCTCATTAGACGTGGGGAGCACAAAGCCGGCTGAATTTAATGAGGGGCACGTTACGCGCTCCGAAACGTCAGCAACGTGCCTTGGGCAGATGAATAGACCCCAATCCTGACGGGGGGTAAGGCCAAGGATGTCAAAATCCTACTCCCCGCCCGAGGATGTGTGTAGCAAGATTTTGAGGGGCTATTGTGGGGTTAGAAAATTGGGTAGCCTCGGCCCACTCAAAGCCAGGCCTAAACAGCCCACGCCGAAGACGCATGATGCGTTCGAGACCTCGAGGGAACACAAGGACCACCCCACCAAAGGAGATTCCCTTGCCGTTCGAGGAGGGGAGGGCTCAGTGCCACGTGTTGGCAACAGAAGTGTGGAGAATGGGCAAACCTTGGGCGAGCTGTCACCTCGGCATTGAATGCGCTCACCTAACCCACCTAGCCGCATTAATGGGGATGTAACCCCTCAACAGGGCAACATCGATCAGGGTGAGCCACTTGAGAACGGATAAAACCCCTAATGAGATGGACGGTCAGAAGGGAAGCCAATAGATGATCAATAGGAGGAGGAAGAGAGGGATATATAAGAAACGTGGGCAAAGTGTAATAGGGGGGAGGAAAAAGAAAAAAGGAGAGCTTGGGAAGCAAGCATCCTCGGCCATGGGCCGAGGAGCATCTCTCAGTTGTAAATTAGTCTAAGTATTCTTTCAATAAAAGAAAAGTAGTTTATGCCTGGTGAACGCCGGCGAGCGCCTAAACCTTCGATCCACTTTCTACAAATTCATTGTTCTGAGTTCGTTGGGCCTGGAGTCCATATCTTTTAGGCTACAAAATCGGACCCTACAACTACAATTTTGGTTTTATATATATAATATCACTAAAAGAAGTTAAGAAATCTAACTGGTTATGACTAATTTTAGTGAATTCACAAATATTTAATTTTTTTTAGCTTTTGTGTCAATTGTTGTCAAAACAACTAAACATTCTTAATCAATTATTATTACTAGCCTCTGAGCACACGCGTGAGCGCGTGCTTAGAGGTTCTTCTATTTTTTGAGCAAAATTTAATAATTTGGAATTATTACATTTTTCAATCACAAAATACCTAGGAGTGTGATTGGAAATATGTGTTTGTAGGTAAAATAATTTTTCATCACACCCTTAAGTATTTTTGTGATTAGAAAATATAGTAATCCCAAAATAGAATGGATGCAAATTATTAACCTTTACAAAAATAAAAATAAAAATAAAAGAGCAATTTGAAAACCATCAAAAGAGTAATCATGTTTTGTAGGCAACATTTTAGTGGGAGTTAAAGATGTATCTACTTATATAAAAAAAAAAATGTATATATCTATTTATTTATTTATTTGATAACTATTAGGTTTTTTTTTTTTTTTTTTGGATAAACATGAGGTTTTTTTTAAGGAAAAAAACAGCAGCAACGTGGGTTGTTTAACTTTTTTTTTTTTTTTTTAATATCTATACTACTATTTAAGGGGCTTTCCCTTTGGACCAAATATTTTTGGTTCCAAAATACCCTTACATCCGTATGTTTAAGTAGATACAAAATTAAATGATAGTCTGATAAAAACACATGTCCAACTTGCACTAAAACTACATTGCCTACAAAATAAGAACACTCTTCTACTAACTCACTTATTCAAAGCAAATATACGTTTATTTTTTTTTAAATAGAAAAATAATTTAAGCACCCCACGTTTATCCAAAAACAAATCTAAATAAATAAATAAAAAAACTACAGAGTTATTAAAAAAAAAAAAAAAACTAAACTAAATAGATGTATACACTTTTTATATTTTGTAAGTAGATATATCTTTAACTCCCACTAAAATGTTTCCTACAAAACAATACTACTCTCTTAAAGATTTTCAAATTGCTTTATCCATTTATAAAAAATAATAATAATAATAATAAAATAAATTAAAATTAAAAAAAAAAACACACACACACACATTTCTTTATAAAAACATATTTGCTGCATTGATTAAAAAAAATTTAAAAAAAAAAAAAAAAAAACCCCAGCCGTACACCCACATTTTAGTCACACACAAACAACTTCAACCTTCTACCCAATAAATTTAAATCTCCCCATTATCACCCCAATGTATTTTTGTGAAGGGAAAATGTAATAATCTCAAATTATAATGGATTCAAATTATTAACCTTTATATAAGAAATAGAAGAGCTTTTGAGCATGCGCTCGCGCATGCTTAGATGCTAGTTTCTTTTATATATATATATATATATATATATATATATATATATATATAAACTTATTTAGAAAATGATTCATTTTTTGGATAATACAAATATTTTCTAAAAAACTTGTTTTCTTGTATATGCTTGCAAATCAGAAAATGAGTCAATAAAAAATTATACTATGTTGTTTGGCTCGCATGAAAAATCCTTATTTTTTATAACTCTAAAGTGATTGAAGAAACATATCCAAAATGGAAAAATGTATTCTATTTTTAAGGCCATTTGGCCGTCTCAAATAGGAAATTTTAAACTCCAAATTTGGAATTTAAGTGAAAAATTAAGTGAGAAAATGAGATTATGTTACAAGTAATTTTGTAGCTAAACTATGTCAAAAAATATAATAGTTAGTCAACACTGGTCAACAACTATAACAATTTGTCTTTTGAATGAGAGAAAGTGGGGAGAAGAGAGAGAATGAAAGAGAAGTTACTATTGAGAAACATTTTTATGATGTGGAATTTATTTGAATCAGTTTGTTGAGTAAGTAATATTTCGAAAAATGTTTTTCCACTCCATTAAGCTTTTTTTGTTAGAGTAATGTTATAGACATAAATTATTTTACAAATGTTGATGTGGCCAACCTCTTATTGGTTTTCATCTAGGCCATCATTAATATCATTTTTTTATTGAGAATTGATCATAACTAAGGGTGAATGTAAAGATTTGTTGATCAAAATGCAAGGCACAGACTTCTTGGTAGATCTGCATGTTTTAACATTGGGGGGTTGTGATGTGGTTTTAGGCACCCAATGGTTAAGTACATTGGGTCTGATCAATTGGGATTTTAAACAATTGGAGATGGAGTTCTTGCATCAAGGTTTGAAGGTGTGGCTACAAGGCATCAAGCCCATAGGTTCAGTCATACAAGATGGAGATCAGTTTCTTAAACAATCAAATCAGAAGGGGCTGCTTCTGCAAATTGTGTCACAGCAGCCACTGGAATCGTCTGCACAGCACCTTCTTCCACCAAAGATGCAGTCCTTGTTGGAGGACTTTGCTGTGGTTTTTGAGGAACCAAAAGGCTTACCACCATGTAGAGGACATGAGCACCAGATTGTTCTCAAGCCAGGCACTCAACCAATATGTCAGAGACCATACAGGTACCCTTTTTATTAGAAATCAGAGATTGAGAATATTGTTACAGACTTACTTAATTCTGGTTCTATTAGAAATAGCCAAAGTCCATTTGCATCTCCTGTTTTATTAGTAAGGAAAGCAGATGGTAGTTGGAGAATGTGTGTGGATTATAGAGCTCTCAATAAAGATACCGTGAAGGATAAGTTTCCTATTCCTGTGGTAGATAAGCTATTGGATGAACTAAGTGGTGCTTGGGTATTTTCTAAGTTAGATTTGAGATCGGGCTATCATCAAATTCGAATGAAAGAGGAGGATATTGAGAAAACAGCATTTAGAACTCATGAAGGCCATTATGAATTTTTAATTATGCCATTTGGGTTGACTAATGCTCCTTCAACCTTTCAATCTCTCATGAATGATGTATTCAAACCATTTCTTAGGAAGTTTGTGCTAGTGTTTTTTGATGATATACTAGTGTATAGTCCTGATTTGAGTTCTCATGTCTTGCATCTCAAAACTGTTTTACAAGCTTTACTAAACAATAAGCTTTTTGACAAAAGAAGCAAAAGTGCCTTTGCATGTTCTGAAGTTGAGTACTTAGGACATATTATTTCTGGAGAAAGGGTGCAGACAGATTCTAAGAAGACAACAGCCATGTTAGATTGGCCTATTCCTAAGACTGTGAAGTCCTTGAAGGGTTTCCTTGGTTTAACTGGATATTATAGGAAGTTTATTAGAAATTATGGTCTTATTGCTGCCCCACTTACTGCTTTACTCAAGAAAGATGCATTTGAGTGGAATGAGAAGGCTGATTTGGCATTCCAAAATCTTAAAGAGGCTGTTTCTCATCCTCCAGTCCTTGCTTTACCAGATTTTTCTCAGAGCCATTCTTGGTAGAATGTGATGCTTCAAGTTATGGTATTGGAGCTATATTAATGCAAGCCAGTCAGCCAATTGCTTTCCATAGTCAAGCCTTGAAAGGTAGGAGCATTCATTTATCCATTTATGAAAAGGAGTTACTTGCTTTGGCTACAGCAGTAAAGAAGTGGAGACCATACCTATTGGGTAAACCATTTGTGATTAAAACAGACCATCAAAGTTTGAAACATTTGTTGGAGCAAAGAATTGGAACTCCTATGCAACAGAAATGGATCACTAAGTTGCTGGGATACTCTTTTGTTATTGCCTATAAGAAAGGGAAGGAAAATGTGGTAGCTGATGCCTTATCTAGGAAACCGGGGAGTGAGAACATTGATGAACAACAGGAAATTTCAGAGGCAGCTAGCAGTTTGTTTTGTATTGACTTCCAAGTTGATTCCAATAGCTGTTTGTTTCTCATTTCCTTTCCTACTCCTACTTGGATTGAAGAGCTTAAGGCTAGTTATCATGGAGATGCAGAGGTCCAACAGATTTTGCAGTCCATTGCTGGCAGTTCTAAAGCTTCTGGAGGTTCAGTTTACAGAATGGTTTGTTGCTTTACAAGGGTAGAATTTTTCTGGGCAGAAATTGCAGTTTGAAGTCTAAAGTGTTGAGCTTGGTGCATGACAGTCCTTTAGGTGGGCACTCAGGCTATTTGAAAACGTTTCATAGAGCCAAAAGGGATTGGTTTTGGTGGGGAATGAAACAGGATTTAAAGGACTATATTAAATACTGTGATATACGCCAGAGAATCAAGCATGAAACCAGTAGGCCTGCTGGTCTTTTACAACCCTTGGCTATTCCTCATACTCCTTGGACCTCTATCAGTATTGATTTTGTGGAGGGATTGCCCAAATCTCAAAAACAGGAGGTTGTGCTTGTGGTAGTGGATAGACTTACTAAGTTTGTTCATTTCATCCCTTTATCCCATCCCTATACAGCTGCTAAGGTTGCTTCTTTGTTCATGCAACACATATTCAAGTTACATGGGATGCCTTCCTCTATAGTTAGTGACAGGGACCCTATCTTTACTTCTAAGTTTTGGGAGGAATTATTTCGATTGCAAGGGGTTGAGTTGGCTATGTCATCTGCCTATCACCCTCAATCTGATGGCCAGATGGAGATGGTCAACAAAAGCCTTGAGCAGTTTCTCAGAGCCTTTGCAGGAGACAAACCTAAGCAATGGGTGGAGTGATTGCCTCTAGCTGAGTTTTGGTTTAATACCAACTATCATACAGCTACTAAACTTACTCCCTTTGAAGCTCTTTATGGGTTTCAACCACCCACACTTTTGGATTATATTCCTGGACTCACTAAGGCTGCTGTTGTTGAGGAGTATTTGCAGAATAGACAGCAGATTTTGAGTCTTCTCAAGACTAATTTAGTTGCTGCTTAGGACAAAATGAAACTTCAGGTTGACAAGCATAGAGTGGAGAGACACTTTGAGGTGGGGGATTGGGTTTTCCTCAGGTTGCAACCCTTTAAACAGCATACCATTCGATTAAAGAAGGTTGGGAAATTGGCACCTAAGTTCTTTGGCCCTTTTCAAGTTCTGCAGAAGATTGGTTTTGTTGCTTATAAGATGGACTTACCTCCAACTTCATGCATTCACCTTGTTTTTCACGTCTCATGCTTGAAGGCTAAGCTTGGTCAACACATCTCTCCTCTTCCTACACTACCACCAATGGATGACCAGGGTCACTTATCTCCAGAACCAGTTGCAATATTGCAGCAGAAATCAGTCCAGTTAAGGAGGCAGAGACAGGTTACTGAGGTTCTCGTGCAGTGGGATGGCTCTTCACCAGATGATGCTACTTGGGAGCTCCTTCACAGGCTGCAGCACCAATTCCCTCACCTTGTGGGCAAGGTTCTTTAAAATGGGAGGGTAATGTTAGGTGCAAGACATCATTGCTGTGATAATTGTGTGCAGTAGGTACTTGTACAAAATCAGTTAGAGCAAATCAGTTAGAGCAAGCATCAAAGTATTGTACATTGTTAGTTGGAGTGTGTGCTGTAATAAGGTGTACCAATAGTAAGACAATAACTAGTATAAAGACTGAAATGATTGTAATAGAAGGATATAATAAGAATACATTTACTTAGCTCTCATTGAGACTAACTTGGAGGTTGATTCCCTTGAAGAATCAGTGGAGGACTAGTTCCCTTGAAAAACTACCATATTGAGTGAGTAAGAGAATTAGAGAGTGAATTACTAAGGACTCTAACAAGTTACTCATTAATTCTGAATTTTATATTAAAAATATTTATTTGTTTTTTCATAAATATTTTTTTTTCCATTTTGATAAAATATGATAAACAGGTCGATACGACTAAACCGTTTAATAAATGAGTCGTGTTAGGGTTAAGGAATCTTGACCTGTTTAATTAACATGTCGGGTTAGTGTTAACCTATGTAGTTGAATACTCATAACTTGACATGACACGAACCCGACACGCGAACACGAATTACCACCCCTAATTCATGTAAGCTGGAAACAGTTACTGTCCTTTGTTTAATCCGTCTCCTGGTCATGGATAGTTGGCCATTTTGTGTTTTTTGTGGTTTTGTGTCTCTTCGCCTATTTTCTTTTTCCTTAGTCGGCAGAGATAGTTGGATTTAGAAAATAGATATCAATCATTGTGTTGTGTTACTCCTGGGACACAACCGTTGCACTCTCTCATTGATTTTGACTTGTAATTAATTTCTTTATCTTTTGAATTACACTACTTTATTAGCAACTTGAATTTTGAAGGTTCACTCAAACCGGACCTTGCACCATCTTTAGCTATAGAATAAAGGGGGAAAATGTCTTTACAAAGCAACATAGAGACGCAGAAGTATTTCATTAAAGTTTCTTTAACAAGGAAATGCTATGGTGAGCTCTATTTACACTGAGGTCTAGCCAGCTCTCCTAATTTTAAAGTAAACAAATATCAACGTTTGACAAAACAAAACTCATTGGTCAAAATTTGAATCTCTCCCACAATGATTGATTTTTATTAAAAAAAAAATTATTTTCATCCCTGCCTTGCAAAAACTCACCTCGTGTTAATCTACCCCGCCGCAATTATATAAAATATTTTGATTTTATGCTTAAAATTGCAATTAAATTGATTATATCAAATTAAACTAATTTTACAAAGAATTCAATAATATAATCCAAAGTATTTAACAAGACAGTATTAGTAAAAACAGAAAGTCTTAAGGTAACAGGGGTATTTTTGTAAATATATGCAGTGTGGAGTGGGTAGGAAAGTTTAAACTCATCCTTGTCTCGTGTGGGGGTGCGAGGTAAATCATTTCCGCCTAACCACCATTAAGGTAGGAAAAATCCACATGAGATGAGGCAAGTTGAAGTAGGACAAAATTGTCATCCTCAAATTGAGAAATAAGATAAAAGGTTGTTAAAGAAAAGAAAAAAGGGATATACATAGCCATTTTAAAAAAAATTATTATTTATTTAAGGAGTTAAGACTTAAGATAAAGGCATGATTTTTCTAGAGCATTATAGCTAACTGGTTAGCACTTAGCATCTCACGGTTTTGAAATGTTACTTTTTATTAAAAACATGTGGTCTTTGTGCATATCAAATGAAAAGCACAGGTATTAAGTATTAACACAGAGTCGCAGTAGGATTCAATAATTGCATATGAATATATACTATTTTCAAATCTCTTTCCTGCAAATTACTGGTATTTATCAAACAAACAGGTAGGTCATCTAATGAACTAATCCAATTTGATTTTTTTTTTTTTTTTTTTTGGGGAGACATTACAATTGATGGAAAAGAAGAGATCAAGACATTGCTAATATGAAGACAAATGATTAGTCAACATAACAGGACCATTTAGAAGTCAGAGCCCAACTCAATTTTGCTGCCTTCTTATCAGAATTTGGAACTTTTTAAAAGCCACTGAATGTTGTAACTTGTAACACTTGCTTGAGGTTGTCAATCACATACTTGCTTAGATTAGGTTTTTTATTTTTATTTTTAAGATTGTTGCTTGGTTTAGTTTTTTTATATTATTTATTAGATGGGCTGATGAACACTCAGAAGTATCCAAAACCCCTTGTTCATCAAATCATGCTAGTGTGTCGGTTTGGTAAGCATTTTCTCTATTTTTTTTCTTAATTATAACAAAACTAGGTTTTTTTTTTTAAATTATCTAATTTTTTTTTGTCATATTTGTCTAATAAGCTACCAGAAACTAGGGACATGATTGGTAACGTTGCTCTAGTAACATAGTTTGTATTTTTTGAAAATATGTGTGAGTAAAAAAATGTGTGAAAATATATATAATATTATTTAAAGACTAAAATTGTTTCTTAAAATATCATACCCAACTGCCTCTAGAGTACTACAAAATGGGCACTAGGACTGTGAATTGGGCCCAATTGCCACACTCGGCCCGAAAATACTTGGGCCTACATATTTGAACTCAAGCCATGGGTTGAGCTCAATGAAAAGCTCCAGTGTCCTTGCCAATTGCCAATTGCCGATTGCCAGAGTCTCTTCATGTCTCTTGTAAGTTGTAACAACCAACCAACGCAAAACAAAAACTTAAAAGTAACCAAAAGCTCTAACACCCTTTTGCTTTTGAAGTGTTTCCAATGGAGACAAGTATGGTTCAAATCTCCAAATTCATTAAGTTTATAACTATTGAGGGAGAAAAAAACGTAATTTTGGTTAGACTTCCAAATTTATTTATTTTTGAGAAAATTCCAAATTTAATTTAAACTTTGTACAACTTTAATCTTTAAACAATACCTGCATCCTTTTGTATTTCTAATTTTCTGTTATAGGAATAATTCAAACCTCAAGCTTGCTATGGAGGACCTCACCTTTCTCATCTGGCATAACCCTTCATAGTTCTTTCAAACAACACCCTAACAAAATCCAGTTACCGGCTACTGTTGGCCATTGCCTCTTTGTGTTTCGTTTGGCAATGACCAAAAATTAAGAGGCCCTACGGTTTTTTCAAAGACTATTAAAATCTGATTATTTCTAGGAATATATATATATATATATATATATATATATATATATATATTAAATTCTAGTTTTAAAGGGACATTTCAAAATTATTTTAGAAATTAAAAAAAAAAAAAAATTTATTTCAAAGACAAAAAATATAAGGGAACCAATTGTTTATTCACACGTTAATTCTATATAAAGACATGCAACAACTGTAACCATCTTCCAGCATTAAAGCCTGTGAAAATGCTCAGGACAACGCGGGTTTGGTTATAATATTTAAAAAAGAGCTTCAACTTGAAAATTTCTGGGGCATTTTCTAAACAACAACCACAATCTAACATTAACATGGCATTGGGCTGTGTTACTATCGTGACAATCTTCATCTTTTGCTCCATGCTCCATGCCTCGGAGGCAACTATTGTTGGCGGAAACAGCTTACATGTTGGATTCTATGATAACACATGCCCCCAAGTGGAGAAAATTGTGGCTGATGTTGTTGACAATGCCATCAGTGAAGATAGAGGCCTCGCTGCTGGTCTCATCCGCCTCTTTTTCCATGACTGCTTTGTGAATGTAAGAAGTTCCAGCGTTCTTTATCAATTATCAATTTATCATGAACTGTTTTTTGTGTATTAACGAAGAATGGTAGCCTCCCTGACATGCATTCATGTTTATTGGTTTGAGTTTTAACATGATTTTGGTTACATATGTATGGAACAGGGCTGCGATGCCTCAATTCTGTTGGACTCAACACCATCTGGTGAACCTGTTGAGAAAGAATCACCAGCCAATGGTAAAACTATCCGGGGCCTTGAAATAATTGATGAGATTAAGGACCAGATTGAGGAGCAATGCCCTGAAACTGTATCTTGTGCCGATATATTAGCATTTGCAACCCGGGATGCTGCAGTGCATTCTGGTCTATCCAACTATCCTGTCCCTGCTGGCCGCCGTGATGGTCTCTCTTCCCGTTCTGCTGATGTTTTGGGTAACATCTTTGGTCCAAAATCATCTGTTGATGAAATAACAGAAGGCTTCATCAGGAAAGGCTTGACAGTAGAAGAAATGGTTGTCCTAACCGGTGCACACTCAATTGGAAAGTCCCACTGCAAATTCTTTCAAGAAAGGCTCTATAATCACAGCTCAACTAACACCAAAGACCCTAACTTGGACGATGCACATGCTAATTATCTATCACGCAAATGCCCGGCCCGAGGCTCATTACTTGCAGAATTCTTAGGTAAAATAGGCCTAGGTGGCTTTTTTGTTGATGAGTTAGGTAACTTGGTGGACCTTGATCAGGTAACACCAGTCATTCTGGACAATGCATTCTATATCAACCTGTTACATCGGAGGTCACTGCTTCAATCAGATCAGGCAATGGCTCTTCATCCTAGGACCAGTGAGATTGTGCAGAGAATGGCTGTTGATCAAAGAGAATGGTCTAAAAAGTTCACAATGGCTATGAATCAGCTTGGGAGGGTGGATGTACTCACTGGGGAACAAGGGGAGATAAGGAAAAACTGCCGAGCTGTTAACTAATATTAATATAGTTTTGGATGTTTCATATGGATTCTGGCCTGGACAGGTTCTGTAGTTGATTTTACAGTGGTTTTTTTTTTTTTTTCCTTTCCTTTTCTGGTTGGATTTTATTACTCCATTGAAATGATAATAGGCTGAACGTTGTGTGTAGAACAAAGAGAAATGATATGGAAGATATTTGCAGTCAAAGAAAAAATATGCAAACAAACTTTCAGAGAGCAAAAATACCCTAGTTACCAAGATTTTCAATTATTTGTGAAAACTTCATTATCTGCAAATATCTTTGAGAAATTATAACAACCGCTGGGGGTGGGGGGGGGGGGTGTGTTGTGGTGGTGTAGGGGAGAATATGAACATGGTTTAGCCTGTATGTATCAAATGCCATATACAACTTCAATTGCAGGGGAATGAACGAAAATGCATTCTGCTCCAGACTTCATTTGCAAAGCCATGTACAACTACAGTGTCAAATCACCGCCAATTTCGCTGATAACTTTCTCCACTCTAATCAACATGTCTGGCAAAAACAGGAAAAATAAAAACCCTTAACAAATGATCTTCTTGAATAACAAAGTTGATGAAACAAAATTTTCCATTGACAGCAGTGCTTAATAGTCATATTTTAGCAGCTTGTGCGTTTCCTTTTGAATTGCATGTATATAAAGACTAAAAACTAAGTTCAAGACAGGGTTTATATAAAGCAATAAGCAGCATCCTCTATGAATGACTCCACATAGCTTCAAAGTGAATAGTCTTGCCGGTTATGCTCAGATCAAGCTCCCTTCAGTACATTCATAGAGGATACTGCTCATTGCTTTATATAAACCCTGTCTTGAACTTAGTAAGCTCCCTTCAGTATATCAGGCTAAAAAGTTTGTGATTAATTAAGGATTAAGTTTAAAATAGACTTACCTTGGAAGGAAGAATCTTCCATGTATCTCTGCAACAAACATCAAAATACGTCAATAAATCACAAGTACAATTGATCATAAATCTTGCGTAGTAGGAAAAGTGCAATCTTGAAAGTGGTCTTTAATTTCCAAGCCACCCATAAAATTATAGGCAACATGTTACTGCTTATTTTGCTGGTTGTCAAACACATCTGTCAATAATATCAAACCAAAAATTCAGAAGGATACCACAATTTGGGATTTGAGATCAACTTCCTCACAGAGGTTTGATGGGGCTGAACCTGAACCTACAGATTTCAATCAAGGAAATTGAGTCATCATGCAGAATCAGAAGTTTCTCCTGTTTAACTGGAGCAACATATCTACCTTGGTAGACCTCAGCGCAACAGTTGGTCAGTAATGCTGTGAAGCTGGGCGGCAATGATGCTTGAATTCCTTCAAACTTGTGAGTGAATGTAGTTTCCTTTTCCTGGTTAGATGAGTGTTGCTCAATTTCATTTTTCAAGCTTGGTGACATTTGAGGAGTATAGGTTTCAGGAGAAGTCATAAGATTCAAGTCCTCAAAAGCACTGCATACACAGCAAACCTTGCTTAGTATTCTCTCACATTTATATATTGACATACACTCATATATATCTATGGGAATGACCAAATTAATCAACAGCAGTCTTCTATTTTACCTATCCGGGTGTGTATTTGAAGACATAAACTCAGATTGCGATACAATTTCAGAGCCATAGTCACTATTCAGAGGTGGAATATCCCTCATATCCTTCAAGATCTCCTGAAAGATGAAAAAAAGCACGACACCATCAGTGCATGAGAATGAGGAAAAGAATTGTAAACCTAGTGTGGCCATTGGCTTCAAGAACTTATGATGATTATCTATATTATAAAGACCCATTGGTTTCACCTTCAAAGCATTTATGAATCCATCTGCTTCATAAATTGTTGAAAATCGCAAAGCAAACTTCTGGATCTGCAAAGACGCGGAAAATAATTAAATGGGCTTGGAGAAATGAAGAACTACACTAAAATACAATGTTTTCTAATAAACTAATTACGTCTGCAAAACAACTTGAACATCTCTTATTGAAGTCATAAAGAATCAACCATAAATCCATCATACATTCAGTCCATCACGCGTTTACAACTTAGCACCACAAAATCTAACATATTCAAAACTGAGTGACTATGGTACACAAATAGAGTAATTAAGCAACTTGCCTCGCCTACTTGATCCCTGTAGCTCACAAAAACTGCCCTTATACCCCTGGCAGGAAATCCAGCAACGCACGAGACCTGAGGCCACGTGAAGTGCAGCTTGGACACATAGTGCTGTTCCTGCAACATGTTTTAACCACGTAACTCGAGTTCTGTTCAAACATATCATATGCGCTTTATAAAAAAAATTAACAAAATGGAATTTACAATTACACAAAAAATAAAAATCTGTTTGGCTGTTGCGATATAATCCATGTCATTACTTTGCGGTAATCAACTAATCCGTACATGACCTAAAGAATCTTCAAAAGTTGCAATGTAAATAAAGAAATAATGCTTAAAACACAGAATGCTACTATTCTTAGACACCTGAATTTGAAAGATATTAGATTAGAATTGAAGAGAAGGCATCTCGAATTCTCATGAATTATATGGGAAAGGAATTCATAAACCAAGAATTGAATATCCATATATTCTATTAAAAAAACAGAGAGAGAGAGATATATAACAATTCATAAAAGCATCAGAAGCCTAAACAAAAACCGCAATCGTATAAGTTCTTATAGCTAGTGCTTCAAATAACGCAGGAAATTCGTGAAATGTTAAATCGTATAAACAAACACAGCATAATCCCCTAGATTTAAACGAAGTTTGGATGATCTAATTATTTGAATTTCGTAATTAATTGAAAAAAATGGAGCAGAAGTTAGAGGTAGATCATCCAAAAGCGCGGGAAATTCCTGAAAAAATCAAATCAGAATTAATTGAAAAAAAAAAAAAGGAGCAGAAGTTATAGGAGCTAATTAAATAATGAACTGAATTCACAATCCGCTGATTGAGTGTGATTATTAGCGTGCAAATGCAAATCAATAGAGATTAAACTAAAACGTGAGGTTTCAAAATAAAATAGGTTTAATTTTGAAAGTTGGAGCAGAAGAAAGTTGTAGAAGAAGAGAAGGGAGGAGTTACAAGGATCTTGGCTCTTAAAGAGACAGTGAGGATGACGTCGGAGTTGGAAGGATCGTTGAGGAGGCGGAGGAAGGCGGAGGAAGAGGAAGAGGAAGAGATCCAAGTGCCTTGAGGAGGACGGTTACGGAGTTTGGGAGGGAGAGGAATGAGATCGGGAGAGGTGGAGGAGAGAGGAGGGTAGTTGAAGAAGCGAGAAAACTGAATCTCCCATTGCCACTGCTCAGACCTTTCTCTAATGGGGATCTCTACTTGTTCGCTCGGTATAGGGATCATTGCCATTGTTTCTTTCTCTCTCTCTCTTCTTCTTCTTTGCTTTTGGTTGTTCTACTTGTGAAACTGTTTGAACTTCGAAATTTTGAATTTTGGGAATGGTTTACAGGTCCGAGAGGTATTTATAGAATATGGTAATTTATTGATTTAACCTCCCTCAAGTCATAGGCTATTTATAGAGTGGCCTGGTCCAGCCCGTTTTCAGCATTACATTTGCGCGCCAATTTTTGTTTCCATAAGTCTATTTTTCTTTTTACTAATAAAAAAATATGTGTTCAATTTTCACAACACTTTCACAACAAATTATACATGATTATTAATTTTAATTTAAATTTACAATTTAAATTTAAATTTTTTTGCCCATTTATGACAGACAATAACAACTTATCACTTGAAATTTATTGTAAAAATATTATTGACATAGCATATATATATATATATATATATATATATATATATATATATATTTATAGGTTTTTAGCGTGGATTCATTGACTCGATGGCAATGGGTGACTAGGGGTGTCAACTCGAGTTAGCATGTCAGTTTCATGTCGAGTCAAGGTAGGGGTATTCAACTAAATGACTCAATCTTAACCCAACCCATTTAATAATCATGTCATAATCATTCAACCTTAACCTGACCTATTAATGAGGCAGGCTAACCTGAACCAACCCATTTGACACGCTTAATAAACAGGTTATGTTGAGTTGACAAGAATGTGACACGACCCATTTCAACTTACTTAGTATTAAATATAATATCCATCTAGAAATAAATATTTTTTGCGTTCTAAAAGTAGTGCATACACTTTAAGTTTTCAACTCACATTCAAAATAATATAGTTCAATTTCCATTTAAATATATTAGGCTACGTAAAATTTGTAAAGTTTCAATTTCCAATTATTCTTGTAAGTTTTTTGTTATTGCTCACTTTTCATTTTAAGTTTAAAATATAGGTTGGAT